>WBMV01000963.1:1747599-2053368 GCA_013396655.1 Campylorhamphus procurvoides | reverse complement strand
GGCTCGGGGGGAAGGTGCCACCTCTGCCGGCAAGCCGGGGGGGCGGGGTGGGCATGAGCTGCCTGGGGGAGGCAGCAAGAAGAGCGAGCCGTCCCGAGGGCAGGCAGGGAGGCCGGGGAAGCGGCTGGAGGCGCAACCCCGAAGGCAAAGCGCTGCCGAGCCCCGTGGAGCGGGCCGGGCTGGGCCGACAGCTTCTGCCGCCTGGCGACGTGGCANCGGGAGGACTACGGAGGTGGCTACGGCGTCTCCAGCACTCCTCTATCCCCACATATACTCCGAACCCCGGGCTGGGCCCCAGAGACACAGAACGATGGGTCGGGAAAGACCGCTGAGGTCACCGAGCGCAGGCAGTGAGCGAACACCTCCGTGTCAGCCCGAGCACGCCACTGAGTGCCGCGGCCGGTCTTCCCTTAAGCACCTGCAGGGACGGTGAATCCACCGCCTCTCCCTGGGCAGCCCGTCCCGGTGTCTAATCGCCCTTTCTGAGGAGAAATTCTTCCCAATGCCCTAGCCAAACCTCCCCTGGCGCAGGCTAAGATATGTCATCCCGTAACCAGGGAGAAGAGCCCGCCCCCCGCCTGGCTACACCCTCCTCCAGGTGGTTGTACAGAGTGACAAGGGCCCACTGAGCCTCTTCTCCTCAAGGCTGAACGCCCCCAGCTCCCTCAGCCTCTCCTCACGGACAGCCCAACACACACATCACCACCCAACTCCCTCTTTATGGTGATGCCTAAAGATTTTAGTGTATTCTGTAGATTTTCTAGAATTTTTAGAATTATTTAGGTTTCCCTGGATTGTTCACATATTAGGTGGTTTTTAGAGATCCCTGGGCACTTTCTCACACGTTCCTGAGTTTTCCCAAGGACACAATGTTTTGAAGAAGCACCTGCAAGATAGCTTGAAGACAAAACAGAAGAGAAGGCCCAGAGCCCTTGGAGAGGCTCCAAGGGGCAGTTCTGAGCTTGCTGAGGGTGGGCCCCTGGGAAAATGGGTACTACAGGTTGGTTTTAGATATCATATATGCTGATTACTGAAAGTTATAAAAGCTGTAACCTCACTGAACCAGTGCACACATACTTCTGGTGTGCCCCTAGAAGCTTCTAAATAAAGGTACTTCTCTATCCATCTCCTCTAATGATTCTCTGAATGCCTATCTTCCAGGATTTTAGGCATCACTCCATACCCAGAGCTGCTTTCTCCATCAAGCACCATAACCTGGATGCTGGCAGAATTCGGTCCACTTCAGAAATGTTCTCCCTGATCCTTGGTTTTCTGTTTCATAAACTTAGATCTTTTATCATTACGCACTGCATCCTAATTCTGATGTGCGTTACTTAAAGAGCTTGAAAAGAGCTTTAGGTCTTCACTGCAGTAGTCACCCTCAGCTGAGATCCTGGACTCATGTTTCACTGTTTGGATGCCTTTGGTGCTGAGCAGTTTATTTCAGTCCATCTTGTCCAGCTGCCCCACAGATTAACTGATGCAATGTGTTCCTACCCTGTCACACCAAACCAGCAGACTCCTCATCTCCTCAGAGCTGGTCCATCACATTTGTCCTACATGAACTCCAGAAATCCACTCTGGTTAATAAACCAGTGTAATAAACCTATTTTGTTGCTACACAAAACTAAATTGATTGATCTGTTCCAGACCAAGCAGTTTCCATAACAGAGTGGGAAATGATGTGGCAATTTAACATATGCCAAAGAACAGTGAAAACATATGGTTAATGCATGTTGTTCAGCCAGTAAGTTACAGGAACACAAGGCTTTAACTACAGCACAGCAACTTTAATCTGCTTTGGCTAAATAACCAATAGTACCAAACAGTTCCATGTCAGTAACAGCTTTCCTTTGTTAAACACCTTGAGGTATTTGAGCCCCCCTGCCTCACCCCTCCACCATTTAAAACTTAGAAACTGAAAGCAGTTCAGAGTCATTATGATTTCAATACTTTTAATAAGCTTAAAAATGTAAAACATACACTTTGCTTATACAGTGTACAAAAATATTTACAAATCTTTCTATTAAAGCACAGAAACAGTTGTAAGAAAACCACTGCACATCAGCATACACATATATATATAGAAAACATGGTACCTTAGGAAAGAAAGTGCCTTGTGCATTTAAAAATCCATTTGTGAATTCAAAATTAGTGATTTTAAGTGATTATAGTAATTTTGAAAGCGCAACAAAAATTCTTGAAGTGGAATGCATGATTCTATGAAAAATGTGTAAAAGATTAACACAATGCCACAAAAAACCAAAGCTACACATCCTGCTTTAAAACACAGAAGGTCCATCATACGAGTTGTATCTCACACATTCCCTTTCCTGGAATCAAACAGCAGCATTTAATAAAAACAAAACTCTTTATTTAAAGGCCCTGAAGTTTTGATACACACTTATGCCTAAAGGTAATGCTTTACCGAAGTTGTGGTTGATTTCTGCATACAGTGTTTACCTACACGTTAACAGCAACTTGAGCTTCTTCAGTATATGAAAGTGCTCAGTAGGTCTGGGTTTGGGTGTCTTTTTAAAGAAGGAAAGCAGCCTTTATAGTGGATTCACCTTTGGAGGGGTTGGTTCTTTCCACACAGACATCTACATGACAGCCTAAACTGCTCAGTGTAAAACTTGCACCTTTCAGATGACAGGTAACAGCCAGTACCCAGTACAAGTAGTTCTGCTCAACAACACAAAAGGCACAGAAAGTTTCTCTGCAAGATCAGCAGATGGGCATGAACTCGTTTGAACTTCATTCCTATTTGCAATTTACATATGAATATGTTGAAGAATCACTTATGGTGAAAATCATCATGATACATTGCAAAAAACTTTCTTAAGCTATGCAAAACTGCCAACTGTAGCAACCACACTTGCAAATGAAGCTGGACTATTCCCAGCAAATTATGCAGACATCTAAGGACTTCGAACACAGGAAAGCTCCAAAACCAGAAGCAGATTTTGTACTGCAGTGGGTACTTTTCTGACCTGAAAGCCTGCAAAGATGTCTTGTGACACTTCCAATTAATTAGACACTTTAAGCTATTACACTCAAATTGTAGACACCGCTGAATGCAGGAGAAACCCAGCTCCTTGGTACTGCCTACCTTTCTGTAAAGGAAAGAAAGATTTCTCTAAAGAAGTCTTCCTTAGCTTACAAAAAAAAAACCTGTTCTTTGCTTCTTACAGAACACAGCTGCTGAGTCTTAACAGCATAAAGTTGCATTACAGATCTTCACATTCAAGAACACTGAAACAGTTGAAAGAAGATACTCCACCACATTTGGTTCAGTCTAGAAAATAGTGCACATCATCCACTGAATCACACAAGCCATGGTTACAGGACCCGATTTACCTTGAAATCACTTCCAGGTTCTTCTCACTCTCAACAGTCTTGCAGTGACCTCTTCTTTGGCCAGCAGCTCAGACAATAAAGAGCAAATACACAAGACAACTTGCACATTGCTCTGAACTCAGTACATTAACAGTATACAGCTCAGCATGTCAGGCATCCAACTTCTTCAGCTGTTCATATGTCAGAAAGAACTGGGAAAATTGATTGAGGAAAATTCTTTCCTGTTCAGTGCAGTTCAAAAAGGTTCACTTTGCTACTAAAGGACAACTCTGTGTGAAACTGTGTTCCACTCTTTGTTCCCTCCTATGCCATGCTGCTGGTTGGCCACTTTTTCTATCCTATATTAGGCAGAACAATGAAACTTGCTTTAAGGCTGGTGATGCCAATTACTTTCCCATCCCTTTTCCTCAGGGTCTTCAACACAGGACTCAGAAGGCAGGACAACACTGCAAAAGTCCTTAGTCTTTACTCACTTAGCTTTGGTGGGCTATGGGAGGTTCATCCATGGTAAAAAACATTACTACCAACCCACCCCCCAGGGCTGTGATCAGCTGCCTCTTGAAACAAAACCAAAATTGTGTGAGACAGATAAAGAAAAAGACTGCATCAATAATGCCAACAGTATCCTCAGTTCTGGAAATAGCCCCCATTCCTAACTCATCTGGTCAATTTTATTTAAAACCAAGGAAACTAACAGGTATGAAAGACAAAGTACAGAAAAGATCACATTTTAATATTCACTGTGTGACTCAAATTCAATCTGACCAGCAGCTCTCGACTAAAACTGAACTACACAATTTCCTATTCATAAAAAGGGAATATCTGTGCTGACATGACCTTTCCACACCTGCTATTCTGTGAAAAACAATACTTGCTGTTGTATGGCTAATGTAATAGCCTTCCACACCTCTGAAAAGGATACAATGATATTCCAAGGACCAAGTCTTAACCAATTTGGCCAAAACCCTTTATATAGGGCAAAAAAGCCTTCATTCTTGCATGTCTAGAAAAAAAAAACACAAACAAACCACAAACAAAACAGAATAAGAACATTTAATTCTTTATTAAGTGAGAAATCTAGACAGCATCTCAGCTAACAGGACTATACCAGAAAAGAAAGTTACAGGACTAAACTCTCCTAATTTAAACGTATTGTATGATGGGACAAATTTCACTAGGCAAACCCAAGATTAGTAGCGCCTGCAGCATTACTTGCCAGATAAAGTTGCAGTCTATGTTATTCATTACCCAACCTTGATTGATACAAATTGCATTCCTGGACTTCCCACAAGAGAAAAAAAAAAAAAGCCTTGCAGAGTGTGGCATGTAAGCCAATAGCTCACATTAGGTATTCTCTTGAAATTTTTTCAGTTGCTTTATGGACTTCACAAAATTTCACTGAACAGTGTGACTTGGACTGTTCAGTCAACAGCTGGACACCAATAGCTTACTATCCATTCTTCTTCATGTGAAAGACTGCCATGCTTCCACCTCATACCAAATTTAGAGTTTTGAGAAACCAAATCAAAGTAATGAAGAGCAGAGACTGGCCTTGCCTCTGGCTGTACTAGGCTTTTCATAATGCAGTAAGCAACAGAAAAAACTATCTGTCCCAGGAGAACTTGCTCTTCAAGAACTCAAAATTATCATTTCCTATCAGCCTGACACAATAAGAGAGTGCTGCTGAGACCCTTACTTCCTTTTAGTGCTTGGATGAGGAGAGTAAGGGCCCACAGCAGACACTAACTTTCTTCCTGCCTTTCTGTCAAGACAGTACTTTTCAAATCAAGAGCATTACTGGCAGTATAGTCCTTTTGAGCACTATGGCAAAAAGCATTGCTAAGTCACCAGGATTAATTTTTAAGGAAACAGAAGAATTTTGAGCTCTACACCAAAACCATTGCTTGATAGCAGCAGTATTTATGTTGATAATGAACTACTTACTTGTAACAAGCAATCCAAAGTGCCCTTGTAGTTTGAGTGCCCCCCATGTTGTTGGCTTCTCTGATTCATCATGCGTGTTCTTACAACATCAACAGGGTTGGATGCAAGGGCGCCAGCTAACCCACAAGTAAAACTTGACCTAATAAAAGAAAGCTTTAATGAAATTTGATCTACCACATTTAAAGACACACAAGAATTCCTCTTTCTCAGGAAACACACAGTAATAATGGCCATTTAATGCTTTTAGTTAAAAATTACATCAGCTAAGAGATGTGAAAAATTACTTTTCATTTACTTTAGAAAGCATATTTTTGAAGATTTGCTATGCAGCCCTTATATAGTGTGCTTGAACAGATGTTGTGGCCCTGTGAATAATATTTGAGTGAAACTTTCTTCTAACCTCACTTTGCACAGCTAAATGATTCAGACCACCCACAAAACAAATTTCCATATTTAAAAAGAAAGTTACATCCAAGTCCTAAATAAAATTAGCTTCCATGCTATGTGCTGTCATTTAAGATTATTATATTAAAAGTTAGAATTCATCAGAAATATATTTACATCTAGACTGATGACACACAAAAAAAATCAAAATACTCATCTCCCATAACAAGAATTAACCAATGATGAGCTAAACAGTTACACAAACTTACAGAAAGTGAGTATATACTGTATCTCCCATAAATCCAGACATAATTATGTGCTTCTTGGTAAGGTCATACACTGGCAGTTCCACTCCAACAACAATAGCAGCTCTCTGTGCTGTCAGTGATACTCCCTGGCAAAAGAGAGGACATAAGTGAAGTTTAAAGTCAACCTTTCTGCACCATCAGAAAAGCCAAGCTCTTATAATACAAAGCACCACACCACACACATGTTAGAAGCATTGTGAATTAAATTAAGGCTAATTAATACAAGTCTTAGATGTATGTGCTCCAAAACCACAAATTTGATGTAACAGATAAATCACTTCTCCACACAGAATGGCAATTTCAGTTCCTTTATTGTTATTTTTTATCTCTGCTTAACATCTCAATTCTTGCATCCACAGTCAGCTAAAATGTGAAAAACTGTGTTCCTTTGCTGCTAATTCAAAAACTGATGGAGTAAGGAAGATGAACAGAAAACTGGAGATCAAGAAACTTTTCAGAGAAAAGCAAACTACAAGAAAAATGTTTCTATTTTCCAACTGTTTCAGAACTATTGTCTATTTTGCATCTTTGGTTGTTATACAGTCATTGACTCTAACTGGCCTAAGAGACAACTTATAAGACTGAATATGAGAATCCTGAGCAAGAGGGGATGTTCATTAGTATCTCTGCTTCCAAATGTTCTTTAGTATATGTTTTAAAATAGACAGAGCATACAGATTGCAAGGTGTCATGCAAAAGTCCCAGAGCCAGCCACCCTATTTGAAGCCTACATTTGTCTTCCCTTTTTTAAGTGGCAGCTAATCCTTGAACACAAGACTGGCAGTAACCCTTCATCTAAAAGCACTGGGACACCACCAGTGAAGCAGTCACAACAAATTACATAATATGTTAGCTCCTCCATATTTTAGCTGAGAACACTGTAGAAATGCATGCAATTCAAGTGCACAAGAAAGTGTACCCAAAGTGTAAGATAAAGTTAAAAAAAAAATAAAAACAAACCTTCCATAATCCTTTAGCACCTTCCTTTTGATAGATCTGTATGAAGTTGCCCACCATTCCTCCTTGAATCATACTACCTTGGGCTTGCATTCTGATCTGAGATTCATTTGAAGACAAAATTCAAAGATAAACATTTTTGAACATACAACCAAGAAAATAATAAAACTGTATTAAACTATTGAGTTACAATTTTAAGTGGTAAAGTCAATTTCTCTTTGAATATAAATTAAGAGCTGTCATTATCATAACGTAATCTTTTGCCTTAACTATCCAAATGCAGCTGCTAATTTTGAACAAGTATGTGGTAGAATTCTTAGCTGCATTAAATCACTTCTATTTCTGTATGGGTATGCTCCTCCATTTAGATTAGACTGACAGATGGGTTCTGCAGGATGTCCTTTACAGTGTTCTCACAGGAATGAAAGGTTAAAAAGATTAATTTCAGCCAGTGAGAACCATGGTCTTTGAAACTATAGATTCCTAAGAACATCCTTAGAAACCAGCCATGGTAACTTCCAAATACAAGTTTGGCAACAAGCAACTTGGTAAGCAGGTATAATTCTGGGAAATAACTAATTGAAGCCACACTTGAAATACAAGCTTATGTTTGAAATGCTACTATGAAACCACAATAAGAAGAATTAAATTTTTCAGTAGTTTCAGGAGAGCAAAGTTTTCTTGACTTTTTTTATTAGAAGCAGCTATGTAAATCAGAAGCTCCAGTTTTCTAAGATAAATACCATCAACCCTTTCAATTAACTGCCTATCATTACTTCATAGATTATTCCGAGCTGGAAGGGACCCACAAGGATCAAGTCCAACACTTAAGTGAATGGCCCATGAAGGGATCAAACCCACAACTTCAGTGTTATTATCACCATACTCTAACCAACTGAGCTAAGCTAACAAATTCTTAAGAGACATGGTCATTTTACTAATTCACTTTAAAATGACTGATGCTGAAATACTATTTCCAGACTACAGGATTGCAGAGCTTCTCTACAGGGTTAAAGAATCATACAGTACAAGTAGCACTCACTGGGACTTTTCCCTCTGAATTAATCTTCACGTATTTTGAGCTCTAAAAACATCCTAGTGTAAAAACACCCTAGTGTAATAGCATTACCAAGAAGTACAGATGAAATGCACTGTGTGGCTTCTACACAAACACTGCAGCATGAACGTTAAAAAGTCATCATATCTTGTTCTCTCCTCACACTCAGAAATAAGTTACATGGATCCGACTACCTCCTCAGCCTTCGGTTTCCTTGTGTGTACTTCCAAATAATTAGTACAGACTGGCAGGAGGTTCCAAGAATTCAGGATTGTTACTAATTTTTTAAAGGTTAAAGGATGAAAACAAATAGGTTTACAAAACAAATCCTATATTCTTCAGGAGATTCTGCATTACCTCAATGAGAGAGAGAAAACTAAGGACTAACTCTACATAATTACCTTTAAGACATCTGTAGGGTTCGCAATAGATGACGAGATTACTCCCGAAAGAACGCCACACACAACATTCATCATCAGGGTTTCATCTATTTCATAAGCAAAGAAAAAGTTTAGCTGTGGATTTACAAATCTCAAGATGCATCAGGGCAGAATGATGCCTCCCCTTCATTAACCACAGAGAGTGCCAGTTATAGAAGCCTTAAAAACTGCCCTAACAAGTTATCCACGCTGACTCACTTTATTGTAACTGGTACAAGGAATGTCTTCTTGGTAGACTTGCTCTTACTGCTACAGTAAGATACCAAATGGAAAAAACCAGCTTCAAGCAAATCAGTCCTGAATTAAATGGAAAATAACCACTCACCTTCTGGACTCTCAACAAACATTCTCTTCAAGCTCTGGTAGGTGCCTATTTTTATAGTTCCATATGAAGCTTGCCGTAGCATTGCAGGTGCAATCCTGTGCAAACAAACAGCAATAATGTTTATGATCAAGACT
Organism: Campylorhamphus procurvoides; assembly: GCA_013396655.1. Lineage (NCBI taxonomy): Eukaryota > Metazoa > Chordata > Aves > Passeriformes > Dendrocolaptidae > Campylorhamphus > Campylorhamphus procurvoides. Next base: position 2,044,459 of record WBMV01000963.1, on the reverse strand, counting down.
GCAAAAACTGATCAGCAGATGCTTTCTAGAGCAGGAGATTGAACACAAGATATCTGCCAGAGAAAGGCTGGTTCATTTAAATCAACAACTTGAACTCAGTATAGATAAAGCAAGCTTTGGAGGTTTGTTTTGGGGTTTTTGTTTGGTTTGGGGTTTTTTTTGAGCAGGGGCCAGGGGGCATTGTTTGTTTGTTTTTTTAAATAAAGCCTGCACAGACATGAATGAACTGTGTAGGGATTACTATTAGACCATGCCTCAACTTGTGATCTATAAAATTAGCTGGCAGGCATGTCTGAAATGTAATTCCTCCACCATCCTGCATGTTTTAAATAAAAGTATGCCCATTTATGCACAAAGTTTAATTCAGTTTTTCTTGAGAGATGGAACAACAATAGCAGCACTGTAGAAAATAACTGTATGCTTAGCTATTTTTTCCCCAAGTAGGTTGTTGTTTGAGGGGTTTTTTTAAACATGAAATTCTATTACAGAGTGCAGACACTGAAGCAATCTAAGCTTGGCCTTTCAACTTCCAGATTAAGGCTAACCAAATACCTTCTAATTCTAAAACCCAAGAATTCACACAGCATGGGCTTATACTTAACAACAGACTGTTCATAAGCCATTGCTGCAAGTCAGTTAATTTTACCCAGAGTATAAGGCCTTCAATCCTTCTTCTCTGCATATTCTGACGAGTGCATGGACCATTCCACGGTAACGGATCTCTTTGTATTTGGCATCATTAACCTGACCTTGAACCTGGAGACGTGTTTTGGTCAGATCAATGGGGAAAGTACCTTAAAGGAAAAAATCAATGAGAAAATTAATCAAGTACTTACATAACCAAAGACAAAAAAAGAACATCATATATGAAAAAGCAACCTTTCTTATATACTAAAATTTACAAAAACAGTCCCGTGGGTAAAGAAGTCTTTGTTAACAAGACTTTCTTTTAAACAAGTGGTTCATGCTGTATCACCTTGTTTCTTCTAAAAGCTTATCAGAGGCCCTACCTACTCCCTGTGTTTATATTCTGCATTCACTGTATTTTCAGGCAACATGGTACTGCCTGGTTGAAAACAGCCACACTGAATAGGATACTACAATCACAATCACGTACAGAGTTCGCATGTGTATTCTACCAACATCTTTGAAGAGCATGTCACTGAATGCAAATAAACTCCACAGGACAAGCTATACAGATTCTAGCCTGGAATCTAAAAAAGCAAGAGAAGCAGTACCCATTTCTGTTATTGCTTTCCCATAGCCTACTGCTATGTTCAGTTCATACTCTCCAGGCTTCCTTTATGAAAGGGTTCAGAAAGCATATCCCTCCACAGCGTATCTTTAGGAAAAGGACCACCTCAATATTCACTACTGATGTAAACACTAACAGGAGTCAGGATTAACCACATCTATTCTAACAAGGTTTACCAGACACACAAACTTTTGTGAATTGTTTGTCTTCCTTACAAAGCTTTTGGCATTATTGGCCATGTTCAGTCAAGTTAAATAAAAGAGGTTTCAAACTCAAGTTTGCACAAGTTTCGTAAGAGAGTAGAAACTCTTCCTTTCCCTGAAAACATTCAAAGTCAGATCAGACATGGCTCTGAGCAACCTAACCTAGTTAAAGATATCTCTGCCCAGTGCAGGGAGGTTGGACTAGATGGCCTTCCACCCCAATCAATTCCATGATTATGTGAGAACAAAATAGTAGCTTTAAGTGTCATTTTATACTGCATCTACTTTACTCAACAGACTTCACATGAAAGCCCAACCACATGCCCAACTATGTTCTGCTACTATGAAAATCCACATTTCCTTTATTTTCATGTACATGCATTTCAGATAAGGCTTTATAAGGATGTTGGTATGTTAGGTTTGTCTTTAGAGTAGGCCTAAAACATCAGATACGCTGTCTCACTACAGCAATTATTCTATGTTGCTCACCAACTGAATTTAAGTGTTCAAATCTAACCAGTTACTCACATTCAAGAAAAGAGAATTTGAATTTCAACACATATACTCAAGAAAGCTGAGACAAGAATTCAAGAGCTTAGCTTGTCTACTCTAGCAAAGCAAGAGCTGTATCTACTTATGACCACAGTCTAAGAACAGATCAAACAAACACTAAATAATAAAGTGCAAAGGCAGAATTTGTACAAAAGCAAGACTCACAAGGGGTAAGAGTTTAGAGACACAAATGTTCTGATGTTGTAACAGATCACAGCAAATCTTCAGTCAGCATTAAACAAAAAACTCCTATGCTGTAGACCACCACACACTGTGTCACTGATAGCATGTAACCAAGCTTGTTTTAAATAGATACTATCTCAATAAAGAAAAAAGCAATTCAAGGAAATGCTTACCACATTCTGCAGTGACTGATGCTAAACCTCCATAGATAAAGGGCTTCCAGTTTAGTGCTGCCATTATAGGTTCCTCTTTCTGTGAAATAAGGGGATTTAATGCTTTCATAAGTACATGTTATAAACATACACATTAACACAATATAATTCTGTGCCTGGTCCATTTAAAATGGGCCTTTAAAACATACTAAGAGTATAAGACATGTAATACCATTGAAAATCAGAAAAAAGGAGAAAAAGAAAGTCAGGATATAAAGGCATCTGGGTTCAAATCAATCTCTCCTATTTATTTGGGCCACTATTCTCCTCACCATGAAAGGTTAAAGCAGTTTGTCTCCCAGGCATGATGTTAAGGAGCACTGCAGTGAATTGCCTCCAGGGATTTTTACCACGCTGAACTAGCTTGACTACATCCTGCAATCAAATGGAACTTGAAACAGTCATGACAAAACTTCCTTTTTTTCCAGTTATCAACATGAAAGAAGCTGAGCTGGTACACTTGGATGGAAAATGAGAGTGCACACATGCTTTTGCTTCCATTAAGACCTATTTTTGCAACCTGTGTTCACAATATTGATTCTTGTGAACATTACATGAAAATAGTGTAATCAGGTATATAAGGCATTGTACAGTAAAAAAGCTGCTCTAACTTAGAGGTCAATAAGTGAATTTGACTAAGTGACCACAGATTGTAATTAACTATGGTGTAGCTTTGCAAGATGTTAAATTATCTTAAAAAAGGGATAAGAACTAGTACAGATGATGTAAGATTGCCCTTCCCAAAACCAATCAGACCCATCTGCAGCTTATTTTCCCCTTCCTCATAATATAAATACTTCCCCATTTTCATAATATTCTCCTAAACATTGTATTCTACAGTTATCTTTTGCCAATTAACTATATGGGGAAACTGTACTTGAAAGTACTTCCTATGGCACTTACATTGCCTGTTACTTTTATTCACCTGTACCACCCAGCTGGAAAATATCAAATACACCAGTTGCTTCTTGTTAGCCTTCTGTACAGCTGAACCTTCTTTAGTCACTTCCTCTAGAAGAGCAAATAATCCAATATCCAAATAAAGTTTAAGAAGTTGCAGACACTCTGAATGCCTGAACAGTTTCTGCAGCCCTAGTTCTCCTTTTATCATCTTTACTGCACAAAGAGTTACCTGGGTCTTCTGACACACAATACAATGAAAACCCAAAGCACACAATTTCAAATACTCAACACCTATGTGCACAGAAACCCATCTTACTCTTTAGACCACTGCTGATGTAAAAAACAAACAAACACCAGGAAAACCCACAGAAAGGGGAAACGGCAACTAAGGACACCCTTCTATACTGCCAAAGAATGCTGTACAGAGGCCAGGACCCACAGGCAGAGGCTGTGCCAGCTTTTCAATACAAATGCAACAGAGCCACATGGGCATGACACTGTATCGGAGGGAAGCCAATTCTAGCTCCAAGTTCCTCATATTCCTCTTTGGCCATGATTAATGACAGATCATTTAATTAACAGAGACAAAAACAAGCTTGGTTTGCCCACTATCAGCCACACACTGATCTTTGCTCCTGAGAAACTTGTTAAAACTAATAGTTAACTCCTGCCACACCAACATACTAAAACAAATTTTCATCTATCACAAATACAACACTGACAAAAGTAAAATATATACTTTTTCTATTTGTTTTGTATTTCACTCTGCCCAGGCAGCAAAGGCTACTCGCTTTTTCTGTGTAATACTGTGCACTGCCAAATAAAGTTTACAATTTGTACACAGATAACTAATATTAATTGAAACTTCAATATACACACAGGATACCCTAATGCAGAAATTTTATAGAGCACTCTTCCTTTGACGTATCCCAAGGTGAAGTTCAAGGCCTGTACCTCTGAAACTGCCAGTATGCCAAACTAACCATATGACTCTTTCCACTTCTATTCTACATCCCTCCTTCTAGCTTTCCATGATTTAGAAAGAAGTATGAAGAAGAAATTAAAGCAGAGGCAGAGTTGATCTCAGGAAAAAATAAAAACAAAAAAACAAACAACCCAGCCAGTAATTTCGTCCCATGACCTCAGCTGTCTCACTGTCCGCTCATTTCCTGAATTCTTGGTTTGCTTCTTACTCAGAATTCCTTCCCTATACCAATAAAAATAATAAGCATCTCCTTAGAAGAATTCCGTATCAGGTAGAGTGAGTGGCAAACTAGTTAAAAAGGGAATCCATCAGTCATTATAAAATAAAGTCTCCAATTTGAATAGAAACATATTGTCCTTATTGAACATATATTGTATATATATCCGTATATACAAGGATGTTCCTTGACCATCAGTTACGACAGGGGGTGTACTTGCTGGGTTGAGTTAATACACAGATTCACCCACGATCTCTGCAGAAGTCAGAAACAAGTCTGCTTGCTTTTAACCACAGCGTGACCGGCATAAAACCAAACGCCCGGGTTCCACAAAAGAACATACTGCTTAAATAGCTCGATATTCCCCTGTTGGAAAGCAGGCTTCAACAGTCACGTGTCGAATTATACATCGTTTAAAACACCCTTACCGTATTAAGAGCACGGTGTGCTCCAGTTTATAGTAGTTTTAGCTACTTAAATCGATTCGGTTCTAGGGAAGAAACAAGGACTGCACAAATAACTACACACGAAAGAGGGTCTCCCATCCCATCCCGAGGCGCAGCAGCAGCACCCACCGCCGCCTCCGCACTCACCACCGAGGTCTCCCCGTCCTGCCGCGCCGACCCCGCCTCACCCAATTCCTGCTCCCAACTCCCAATCCCATTCCCTCCCGCCCCGGCGGCTTTTGGGGAACGCGGGGCTCCGCCCCGAGGCGGGCTCACCAGAGAGAACGAGCCGGCCAGGAGTGGGAATGCAGGGGAGGGGGTGAGGGCGCAGTCGGCTCGAGGGGAATGCTGAGCGCTCCTGTAATAAACGGGGAAAAGATTAACCACCCTGACCTTGTAGCCAGAGGTCTCCCCTCGCCGCTGGCCTTGGGAGGCTGCTGGGCTGGCGGGCCAGGCTCACGTTTTCCATTAGCATTCCTGCTCCAAGGGGCTGGAGGGACTGTGTGAGGAGGTATTTCAGCTGTCCCCGGTTAACGAGCAGGTCACTCGCCCCTCGGGGTTTCTCCTCAGCATTAACTATAGGGGCATTGATTTTGCTCCTCGGTTTACGGTCGCTTGGGCACCTGTGCTGTCAGCAGTAGTACCTGGGCTAAGCTCTCCTGAGTGGCACAGGAACCTTTAGCTAATTGCTATGTGGAGGAACAGGAAGGGGCAAGGTGGGGTTAAATAGCTACTGTGCTCTTTAGAATACACCACTGAATATTTGGTACACAGGTGATTTTATTTTTATTATTATTATTATGCAGTTCTGTGCATTCTATCTGTGTTTCTTTGCATTACCAATACTGAAACCATGCATTCAGTATGTAGGCTTTACATTGCTTTATAAATGCATGTCCAATGCCTGTCCAGAAGGAGCACAGGGGCTATCCAAAGGGGCAGGTCTCAGCTGCTGTACAGGTGGCAGTGGCCAATCCACAAACACTGGCCAAGAACCGGGACTAGTCTGGTTCTGAGCCCAAGAGTTGAAATCAGTTGTTTTGGTGCCTCCAAAGGCAGAGTGTTCTGGCAACTCAGTGTTTCCTCTTTCTGACAGAAGAGCTGCCTGGAGTGCTTGCAGGACCTACCCCCACAGTGCAGCCCTGCTGCTGCTGTCACTCAGCTGCCTTGCAAGCAGATGACATGCCGTCCCCTTGAAAGGTCAAAACATCCCGTGGTGTTGCTCTCCTCACTAATCTCAGGGCAAGGCTGGCAGCTGAGAAACTTTATTTAAGCTTACTGGCTGCTGGGGAAAGGGGATAAAACCCATTCAGCTCTCATTAAGAATCTGGATGTGGCGTGGCATGAAACCCACAATAAAACATAAGGAATCCAAAACTTGGGTTCCAGTATGCTGTAAGTGCTTCATACAATGAAAATAGTTCTCTACAACCACCCAAGTCCATCACAGACCTCCCAGAAATTTTACATTTCAGGTGTTAAGACAGCCCATATTGCTCATTCTCCAAATGCAGTGTTGCAAAGTTGTCATTGCAGATAGGCCTCTCAGAAGGTTGCTACAAACTCCCACCACAGAATTGGTACTCCTGTGCAGACCACCTCCTGAAACTTCGAGTAACTTTCAAGTATTCTTTCCAAGTTTTATATCTACAGCAGGTAGGATCTTACTTGAGGTAAAATTTGAACAGTTCCTTTCTTTCTATTTGCACATCATTTGGACTGATTCTAACACTGAGTGATTTTGTACTTTGGTGCAGCCACCTCAGTTTTCTGACTTCTAAAATTTCTGTCTCCTTTTAAGAAAGACTTTAGTTCCAGTTTGACCTTAAATTGTTCCTGGAGTTTGGCCAGCGCCTTCCACAGGCAGAGGGGTTTTATTATTTCTGTTGCAAACCTGTTCCTGCTCACACATCACAGCTTGCACCCAATCACATTTCCTAAGTAGTTCTCAACAATGTACTTCTGAATACAGAGAAATTCAAGTTAACGTTTGTTACTGCTACTGTCTTTTGCGTGGGTCCTCTGAATAACATCTTTTCTTGTATTCTCAGCCTAATTCATAGTACAAGATACGTAATGCTTTCATCAACATTCAGTAGACTGTGTTTTGGCAAGCTGCCTTGAGCCTGTTACCTGCGTCATATCAGCAGTTGACTTTGGTGCTCAGCATCTTTTCACATGTGTCAACAATCCGTCTGCTACTGATTACATAGTCTTACAACAGTTTTGTCCAAAAGCCAGTTCTTTCCCAATGGGCTGTGTAGAGCTATGGTGTAATTAATTAATTCCCAGACCCCTAACCTTACCGCTCCTGAATTTCCTCACACATTTTTTATGTTTCTATTTTAAAGAAAAGAGGGCCACCCTCAAACAAATCTACCACAGAGTTGTGTTCTTTGTCCATTGATTCCTGTTTCACTACTACTTACAATGGAAAATCATTTCTCTTGTCATCTCTGCAGTGGTGAAGACAGTTTTGCCTGGTGTCCTACTGCTTAAATGAATGGTTAGTGAAGTGACAGACAGTTCTGTCTGTGGGCATTGTTCAAACTGCCTTGTCATTTTATCACTAGTTGTAACCACTGGAGAGTTTCCTTTGCCCGTTGCAAACTTTCACAGTTATTAGTTATATAATTCATTTGCTTTGTTTGTGTCCCACTGGCTGCATGCTGAAAACAAGTCTACGACATGGGAGCCAACAGCTCCTTGTCCTGGCACAGCCAAACATCTTCGGTGGTTGCACTTCCTGTCTGAGAAAAAGTTCATCAGATGCTCAGTCATACAGCAGATGACTTTGTTGGAAAAATAAACATTCAATGTGCTATTGGCATGTGTAAAAATAAAGACATTAAATATTCCTTCCATTGTGTTTGCCAGGGGCACAGCCTCAGCTGGAGCACCACCTCCTGCTGTGAGTGGTACATTTCAGGAAGGCTGTAGAGAGGAGTTAGGAGAATAAGGGTAGGGATACAAAACACAACCTGCAAGGAAGAATTGAAAGATATTAGACTTGTTTATTTTCAAAAAAAATGAGGATAAGCTAAACTTCAATACTGAAAGCTATCCATAAAGAGGAAATTAATTATCTGTTCTCCACCACTTAGACATTATAACAGACTTTCTATGATATAGACATTGCTAGATGAGACTGACTGTGGAGCTTGCAGTGCCTTCATCATCACAATCTTTAAAAAACTGTTGAGCAGCTGTTTTTCAGATGCAGTTTCAGTCTGAGTGATCCAACCTAAGCATTGGGATGGACACACAAGGATTTTCCAGACCATTTTTCTGTAATTACCCAGTGACATTTCCTCCTGCTGCTGCTAGCATATGTCATATAGGTATACAGTGACAACACAGCTTAAGTTCCTAACTTAGACTCTGCTGTGCAGAGTTCAAGGAGAAAGGAAAGTGAAAGCAGGAGCAGTGGTAAATGTTGTTTTGTACCCTTTTTTAAATATTTTGTTTAAATATAATCTGATTTGGGGGCTCTCCTGTTGGCAAGAGTCAAAGGTCTTTACTGTATCATTGTTTTGTGGATATATCATGTTATTTGTTTGTAATGGGTAAAGGGTGAAGGAACAGAGGGCAGTTCTGGGCTTTGAGGGTAATGGAACTGAGGATAGTTCTGGGCTTTGTGTGGGCAAGAGAGTCATATAGCATGAAGTCCGAGCAAGGCAATTCTAGTAAAAGTAAACCTGCAAACCATAAAAAATTTTCTGAAAGTGTTGCAATCTTGCAACAGGTCCTGGGAAATTGATTTCTCCTCTTTTCTGAGACTCCCTATAGAGATAATAATTTCTGTGTACGTCACAGTGTTGGACTTGATGTTATCTGAATGAGCAAATGAAAAGCTGTTAAAGTTTCTCAGATAGAAAGGCACTACAGAAGGCTTTTCACTAGAATAAAATACTTTCCAAGCTCAACAGGTGATCTGTTGTCCTCTGGATCCTTGCTAAATAAAGATCAGTCACAGTTGCTTCACAGAGGCTTTTGTCCAACATGGCACTGCAGCTAAACAAGTAGTAACTAGAAGAAACAATGCCAATTTGAATGCTTGTAGATGCCACACAAAGAAAAGCAAACATTTTTCTATGTCCTACTAAAAACCAGGCAGAATATGGTGTAAGTTACAGCCTAACCTTTTCCATAGGGGAGATGATTCAATGTTGGATGAAGGGCAGAGAGGTTGATGTGACATCAAATAACATTTTTCATATGGTATATTTTCTGCGGCTTTAGATACACCCCTTACTTGGCAGTACTCAATATCCAGGGGTAGTAGGAAGCTGCTGCTGGGGGAAACACATATTTGTGGAAGCATCTGCTGGGGGAAATACATATTTGCACTTGACTGTCTTGTGGAAGAGGAGTTGCAGTTGAAGTAGTTCCACAGTAACAGAAATGTTTGTTATACAAGACAACAGACAGTGAAATGTGGTGACACGTGACCCCAAGCCATGTCCTTCACCATGCAGGATTTAGGTTGATCTGAACACAAAACTGCTTATGTAGGGTCACTATTCTCTTTCCTGATTCCCAAGTTTTGATAATTTCCCCATAGTGTCTGCAGAATACTTTGCATTAAGTCATTACCCAAACAATCCATCTTTTCTTCTGTTTACCATAGTCTGTCTTTGTGTAACCCAGCTTTTGCTATCAGCATTTGAATAGCATTTCCTTCTTTTTAAATTTAAATATGTAGTTTACAATTTTTTGTAAAATGAAGCATTTAAGTAACATAATAATTTTATTTTTTTAAAATAAAAGTTCTGAAAAGGCAGGATGCTTTCTGAAGAAGTACTTTCTTGCTTTGCAGGCCTGCTGATCCACAGCATGACAACAGCAGAACTAACACTGTGTTTGGCCAAGATGAACTGATTGCTGTTAACCTTGAGCAAGACAGATTATTCTGCACAGCAGGGGAAAACAGCTGTAGGATTTTGTCCTTAAGGTAGTCATCTGTCACAAAAAACACATCTTGAACAAGTCACTGAGGATCTTTAGTTTGCAGTAGGATTCCTTGCTGATGCACTTCTCCATTCACTCCTAGTAACAAAGCCTGCCAGAGTGAGAAAACTGTTGTCTTCCAGGGGCTGAACAAGTGCAGGCTGCAGTGATAGACACCCTGGGCTTCTGGGAAGAATGGCAGCTGACATGTTCAAACAGCTCCCTCCGTTTTCCACAGTCATCCTTCCCTATACAGAGTTCAGTGGATGCCAGTTTCTGGACTCACTCATGCCTTGGGTGGCAGCACCAGCAAGCACAGTGATGTGGCCTTTTAGCGGTAACAAGGGGATTCTGCCACATGGTAGCACCTTTGCAGCAGCTCATTGCCAGAAAAGAGGCTGCTCCCTTCCCTATCCACATTTCACTCCCATTCCTAGACACAGTTCTGGCCCTTTGCTCAGGCCAGTGATGGCTTTCATCTGACTCATGAGCAGGTTAAACTCACTGAGTTTACAGAATGCACCCATCCAAACCCGGGCTTCTGCCAGCTGATGGAACTGAACTGAATTCACGGTGGCCCCAGCACCAATGTAACAGAAGCAGCAGGAGTTCAGCCTGTTTGGAAGCATCAAAATATTAGAATGTGTCAACATTTCACAAGACATAGCCACAAGTACCTGGCACAGCAAAAATATTTGAGGGGTTGCAGTATTCATCCTGTCTTTAACACCCCATCCTAATACTGCTGGCCTCCTGCCTGGTTTGCAGTGAGAGCAGGAGGTGGCATTAATCCCCAGACTTCACACAGTGCACTAACAACTTTTTCTCACCTTCTTCAAGGTCAGAGAACAGAGGCGAGACAGAGCCACCTTGCAGCCTGCAGACTGCCAGCTAGACTGCGTGTAAAACCTCATCTAGGGACTTTGGATGGACTCATAGTACAGATAAAAATGCGGAGTCTAATTCATGCCAGAGATGGGTTGGCCTTGCTTCAGCTCTATGGCCATGGGGAATCCACTCCTGTTAAATCAGAGAACTAGCCTACACATTTCCTTGCTTTTCATTTCAAATGGAAATCCAGGAAGAGAGAAAAAAGCAATTAAGAGTAATAGAGATGAACAACAGAAGATAGTGCAAATGAAGGCTGAGACAAGAGACGGGAAAAGAACAGGCACGTATAAATTGTGCAGAAGCTTTTACTGGTGCTAGACTGTTTGAAATTACAAGAGGGTTTTTTTTGTAAGTGAAAAGAATTAATGATCTTTTGAAAACAGATGGTCTGCCCATTCTGTAATAGTTGCTGTGAGGATTAAGACACTTAGGTGGCTTATTCCAAAGGAAAGCACTATTGATGAAAGCTACTTCTGACACTTTCAGCAGTCTTAGAGCTTAAATGTTCCAAGGAAAGTGACTGGGGGTTGAGCTGAATTTCCTGGAAGAGGTCTTGAGGGATATTGAAAGGTCATAGCAACATGCAGTCACACCCCAGTAGACCCAGAATGGCCATCCTTCCAGGCTACTTGGAAAGCAGGACTTAGCAATAGACTATTTACTTCCCCCTGGATGGAATTAAGCTTTGTGCATTTGTAATATCTGTAAATTTTACAGAAAATTAAGCCAGCTCTTGTAGTTCTGACACATCCTGGATTTCATGTGATTCCACATACAGACATACATCCATTGTTTTTATTATTTTTATATATTATATATTTTTATACATTTTATATTTTTATACAGTCCTTATCTGGAAGACTTCTATAATGGAGGTAATTATATGTGTGTGAAAATGAGGTAACTATAGAAGCTCCACAACTTTTTTCCAAATATATCTCAATAATATGCAAATTATAGCACTTTTTTCTGATGTTGGTTGTCAGTGCAGACTCTATTGTAACATTGCATTTTGGAGATTACAAACAGGCCGCTTTGTATTTCTAAAACCTTGAAGTACAGAAGCAGTTCCAGAAGTAGGGGAACCCCAGAAGATGGCTTTTGATCAGTAAGTGTACAGCATCTGAAAGGAACAGGAGAGGTGAAAGAATGAGCAATGAAGTGTACAGTATAGATGACCTTATTCACTCCATGCTACCTGGCAAATCATAGAGGCATTTAAATGGTGTGGTTAAAGACTAGGTGGCGAAAAATCACAGTGGTGTGCAGGCTCCTGCAGCTCCATCTGGTTTATCTGAACAGAGTTCATTCAAGTAACTCAGCAAGTCTCTAATCAGCAAAAAAGATCTTAGTTTAACCACTGCCTACGTCACCACTGCAGAAGGAATTAGCTCCCAAACTGAGGTAATCTGACCATGTTAGCACATCAGGATGTGTCAGTATTTTCAATCCAAATATTAACACAACTAACTTAAAGGGTTTCAAGCATCACATTAGTTTTGTCTGAAAAGTGCTCTAAACTTAGCCAGACACTGGTTTCTGTCTACCAGGCCAGAAATGGTTCTAAGAATTTACTGTGCTGTAATCCCCTACCTATTGTGATAGCAGACAGAGCTGCAGCAGCAATGAAACCTTCAAAACTTCCTTTATGTGTGGCAGAAGGATAGCATTAAGAATGGCATACTTAGCATGCTGTCACAAGTGAGCACTTCTTGTAGCAGGAAAATCCGAATCAAGATTCTTATGATCAAAGCTGTTCTGCCTGTGCCACAGATTTTTTGTTTTGTATTAGGAACAATGAGCAACATTCTTGCAGTTTCATAAATGGCATTCTTGGTCAAAATCAGCTTACCCAGAAAGCTCAGTTGAATAGCTTTTTATTTTTGTCTTATTAATTCTTCTAAATGCACAGCAAAATACATCAGTTCTCTGGAAAACAATTGTTCCGACAGGACACAACAGTCTTCCTCTCATCCAGTGGTCTCTCTCTCAACAGTTTAAGCAACCCTAGAGTGCATTTGCCAGCTTTGGAGGTATTTGCCATTTGCTGACAAGTGGTAACGGCATCAGGCCCTAGAGCTTCTCACTGACATTCGGTTCTTTCTCCTTTATTTTCCCTGTTTTGTTGACCTCAAGTGCACTGAAAGAACTGGCCGTGTAAGTGTTATTGGATTACAGGCTCATTAAATGGATGTAGGTTTGTTTCCAAGTTTTAGCTGATCTCTTCTATCCTTGTGAGCAATGTACTATGAAAATTCTTGGAAAGCCAGAAGTTTGATTCTAGAGAATGGTGGTGGGAGGCCAATTATTATTTAGTAATGTTCTCAGGCCATAACTTTTGGTAGCAAAAATGGGAAAAAAAAACTCTTGAAGGAAAATCAAGAGCAAAATATTCTTTCCAGGAAACCAGAGACTGCTCATGACTAAACCCAGGGTCTGGCTTTCAAATATTAGGCTAGACATAGGAGTGTCAAAATACTTTATGTGCACTGGCACTTAAGGTGCTGCTGCAAAAGGTATTATACTGACATTAGGTGTTGCATTATAAATATAGAGATGTGTGTTCCAACACTACTCTGAGCTCAGAGGGTTTGCTCTGCTGATTCTAGTTGACTGTGGCCCTTGGGGTGAAGAGTCAGTGGTGGAAAGGCACCATAGTAGTCACTCTGAATTTTTGATGACTGAGATTGGCTGGTTCTATTTGTACTAATGCACTGGTTCACCTTGGCTCCAGTATGTCTCAATTTTAAATTCTTCTGAAGTATAGACTGAAATGTTTTCCATCATAGAACACCACATACACAGATATAGTCTCCACCCCACTCCCGACCTTGCTTCATCCTTGAAGAGATGCTTGCAAACATGAACTTTAAAAAGTACAGCCAAAAAGACAGTCAGGAGCTCTGTCAGAGCTGCGTCTTAGTTCTCGCTGCCTCTATTTTGAGCCCAGATCTGAATGTCTGAACTTACCCCCAAATAACACATGACAGAGCAAACTTGTGCCAGGTTCCAAAACCAACTCCAAGAGACCTCTCCTGACCATAGACAGAAACCAATGCAGGCAGTGTTACCTTACTGTGGGGTCAGCCTGCACCCATGTATCAAAACATGGGTGCTTTCTGTCTTGCACTTCTGTAATTGCATTAATGGATTCATGTCTGAGTTACTGCAAGGAAAACAAAGAGAAAAAAATACAGCACTCGTCAAATAAATCAGAAGAATACTAGGAAGAGTACTGCAAACTAAAGATGTGCATGTATTTGTATAAAATACACAAGGTCCTGTAGCAAATTCATCATCACTTTTGGTAATATAGTACTGTATTTTATATCAACTCTAAACTAATCACAAACTCTTGTTCACATAAACCTTGCCTACAGAATACAAATTTGCCATGCCTTAGTACATTCAAGACATTCAACATGTTAATTAATAACAACAGTGGTAATAATGATGATGCACCAGCTAAAATATTATGCCAACCCTGATTGTACACAGTAATAATTCAGATTATTCTTTTTCTAATTGTAAAAATGCCCAAATGCCCTTCCTTGCAGAGCAAGCACTGAAAAATAAATGGAAAATCATAAAAGAATTGTTCCTAAAATTTTGCAAATCTTCATTGTTTGGTTTCATTTCCTCTTACTATACACTATTAACATAAGAATTTGTGTTGAACTAGGTCAAAATAAAGCCTCTTGCCAGAGCATGGAAAATAAAACATTGCATTGAAAATCACAGCACTTGTCTTGCAAATGATGTGATTAAAAAAAATAACTACAGTCATCTTAATATTACTCCTGTATCACGCACCAGACAGAACCGGAACCCATGTATTCAACAGTCTTTAGCTCTCAGATGTCTACCGGACATTTGTTTTAAAAGACTAAAGTACTTTTCTGTGAGTTAAATACGCAAGTCCATGTGTGCAGTATACGGAGTCTGTAGCTTTCATATTTTTCATATTAAAAAAAATATTATATTAGCTAATAGTAGTTAACATTGTATGCATATTTCTATCATTTTTTGCTCTTTAAGATGAATTTATGGATGACAATAGATTGTTGAAATATTGTGGGGATAACACAAATCGGTCTTTCTCCTCTTTGTGCCTTCCAGTAAATTCACAGCTATTCCCGATTACAGTTTTTAAGGCAGTAGGTCCTTCATATTAATGATATCAAGGGGCAAATAAGGTACTTCAAGATTCTGAGTATGACGGAAATTGCACTGATAGTGAAAAAAGCTGTTCCCATCTCTGCAACTGGGCTTGAGCAGTGGGGTGCAATCCCTTCTTCCTTCTTGAGCAGTGGAGTGTAATAGCCTTCTTCCTCAAGGCTTTAAAAGGATCTCATCCCATAGACTGCTCTTTTGAGCTGTTAGCAATGACTCTTCAGAGTATTTCTGTGTGGTCTGTTACTGTCCATGGGTACATGTTATGAATAAAGGAACTAAAACCAAAAGATGGAAACCCAAACTGAGTGCCTAGAACAAGACTTGAGCATCAAAGGAAGCTCCTGCATCTGCTAAGAATCAGAAAATTACTTTGAGTCCTAAATACAGATTTACAGGCTTAGCCCTGAATGCCCTAGAAAGTGGCACATCTCCAGGAGGACTGGGACATGGGACTTCCTGATTGTCAGTCCAAAACCAAGTCCTTTCCTTCCCTTTTGCGGTTAACATTTTGTAACTTGAGCCAAATGCCACACTGTGGAAACAAACCTTGTAGCTCTCCGAAGAACAAACTGCTGCACCAGCACCACTGAAATATTATTATCATGGCAAGATCTCAGTTTCTCACTATCCATCTTGAATATCCATAATCTCTATAGTTTTGTTTCCCTACCTATGGAAATACGTAATAATTAGTCACAATCCTGTAGGTCCCTTCCAACTTAGAATACTTTATGATTCTGAAACTGCATTACATCAGGAGAGGAGCTATAAACAAACGAATATATTTGGTCAACATATCTACCAATTGTCATGGTTATTTTCAGGAGTAGAGAATATAATCAGAAATCAAGGATATTATGAAAAAGAATTTTCCTGGCCCCTAATTTTCAGTGGGCTACAATAATCTGAAAATCCAGCATTTCTGTTTGCACTTTTCATGTGAAATCCTAAAAAATAAAAAAGGAAGACTAATTTTAAGGAAAAATTGTTGCCCCGAGCCTGTGTCTCTGCCTAGATCAAACTGCAGGTAGTACAGACATACAAGTGGTCCGGTTGTTTCTCTGGCAAAGCTGACCCTCAGGGAAGCAGCTTGCTTATAGTTCAGGACTGCATGCAGAAACTGTAATAGTGCTTTTTGTGCTCAGCAGCAGCAGGACTGTTCAATGAACTAATGGAGAAATTGCTATTTTTCTGCCTGTGTTTCTTATATGAAGCATGTGAGTGCGAGCTTTGGATAAAAGCCAAGTCTTTACATAGCACTGGCCAGCAGCAGAAATCCAATGCAGATAATAAACTCAGATTAATGGAAAGAAAGAAAAACTGTCCTTTTTTCCGTGTCATTGCTCTTAAGTGCCTGGCTGGAGCTCAACCCTTTGCCTTGCCTCAGAGGAGTTTGAAAGCAGAAGCCAATTTCTTTCCTGCTATTTAGGGGCCAACCATGGCTCTGGGCAGCATCAGCACACCATACCCCGCATGCTCTCACCATGTGTCTGCAACACCCACTGTACCCAAAATCAGCTTCTCACTTGGATGTTCAGCACAAACCCATTCGTGAACAGTGAGGAAATGGGCCAAAAAGACGAGCAGAATAATTTACATATATTTGATGTTCAGCATAGTGCATCTGTTGCATGTTTTCCATATTCATGCTGCTCTCAGTGGAGAATCATTTGCTTTGTGCTATAAGAGCATACGCCCCCGCACCTCCTTTTTTTCTCTGCGTTCACTTGCTCCTGTATGTATTAATTATTTCAGTGGGATTTCTTCCTGGTTTCCTATCCCCACAGAGTAGTAATGATTTGTTCTATCAAGCCTCTCAGTAGGTGGATAAACATTACTAGCCTCATTTCATGCATGGAGAATCTGAGACTGGAGGGTTATATACGGACTGCCATCACAGAGAAGAGTGGCTGTAAACACCAGTTTTGACACACGGAATTTCTCTTTGGCCTCACAGGTGTGTGCTTCCACCCACGCCGATGAGCTTTTCAAAACTGAAGGACAGCATGACCTTTTAGGAAGAACAACAAAATCAAACCTAACAGGCACTGTGTGCGTCGTGGCCACAGCATTTTTTATTTTCAACAGAAAAATATGTCTGCTCAACTTTGTCTTTTCTACCTCCTGATGTACTTTGCTTGCTTGTACACATGTAAATATTTTGTGGTTTGAGGTGTCCCAGATGGGAAATTTTCTGTGATTTAATGCCCAATGAGCTACAGCTGAAGGAATACAGGACTAGACCATATTACAGAACAACTCAAAAATAAGACACAAGGAGGGGGCCTATGGCTGCCCAAAAGACTGTGGAAAGTGGATGTGATTTCTTAGTACAACTGAAACAAAGCAGACTGACCTCACAGAACCTCCGTAATCCTTTGCTTACTCAGGAATATCCAACACCACCGTGCAGTGCCATTTGAGCACAGTCATTAAACAGTAAGGAAGCTGATGGCAGCTAAAGGACCTGACACATGTGAGGAGAGTTTTACTTGCTCTTTCAAATGTCAAAACCAGGTCAGAACTATAAGACAGCAAAATTAGACCAGGAGAAATCCTCAGGACAGCAGCTAATGTACTTGGAATAGCTGGGAGCTGGTGAGGCAGAATGTGCAGCAGTCCTCCCTCAACTCAGCGTGTTCCCACAGTTTGCCAAGGGTCATATCAGGACAGAGAAACAGCCCAAGATGATTCCCTAGCCTTCTCACGATTTCCTTGCTCCCTCATCCTTTCCAGAAATGTCCTTCCCTGAAGGCTGCACGTGATTGACAAGTTAATAAAGGGGATTCAAGGATACAGGAAATGTCTTTCAAACTCCTTCCTGCAAAACCTACAAATCTACGTAGAGGAAGGTAACATCTCAGTGCTAAATTTCCTGATGTCCAACAGTCCTTGGCTGAAGGGCTTCTTCCTGACCCAATAGTGCTTAATAGCCTTTTCTGCATTTTTTTCTAATTGCTTTTGCAATAATCGAAACTTTTGGCATCCACAGCATCCTCAGCTAATAAGTTCCACAGTATAACTATACATAGGGGTGATAAAAGGAGTCTTTTTTGACTCTTCTGAACCTGCCACCTCATCATTTTATTGATGTTTCCACAGTTCCTGTAAGCTGAGAGGCAGGGAATAATTGATCTCTTAACTTTTGCAGTGCTGTTGTTGGTTTCAAAGACTGCCATTGCATCTATCAGCCCAGATATCTCTATTTAAAATTGATGTGTCCTATTGCAGATAAATATTTTGCTCCTTGCCTGTCTTCCTGGTACCACTCTTATTTTTATCATACCTTTTTGACATGGAGAGGCCAGGCCTGAACATGGCATCTGACATTTGGGCATATAGCAATTATGTACTATATCTATATATATATTTACTCTCTCTCTCCATGTGTGTATACAAACATATATGGCAGGAGTGTTTTCAGTTTTATTTTCTATTTCTTTCTTAAAATTTCATTAACAGTTTAGTTTTCTGAGCAGCACTGAGAACAGCTCTTATGTTTTCACAAAAGTATCTATTATCACTTCAGGCAACTCTACTCTGAATTGTATTCATTACCTAAACTACTTTTTATATGTAAAGCTCCTTTAGAAATAAGAGATTGGCTGGTTCTTCCATTTTCCCTCTCTCCCTGCAGTATCACAGCTATGCAGATAGACTTCCATGTGCCCACTGGCCCAGTGGAGGAACCAAACAGTGAGGAACACCCTGGTTCATCCTGTGTGGAAGTAGTGACAAATAATAGAGTTTGGTTTTTTTAATTAATATGGAAACTGTGTAGTCAAGCACCCATGTAGAATGAGGCACACTGAGCTCCACAAGGATCTGAGCATCAGACAGACCTCCAAATCTGCATTAGTGCAGGTTATGGTCCATCCTTTATTTACAATACTTATAGGGGAATCATAGAAAATCACAGAATATTCTGAATTGGACAGGACCTACAAGGATGACCAAGCCCAGCTCTTAAGTAAATTGCCAACACAGTGATCAAACCCATGACCTTGGTGTTATTAGCACCATGCTCTAACCAGCTCAGCTAATAGGAAGGCCCAGGGCCCCTTTTCTGTAAATGTTTGCTCTGCAGAGGAGGATGGAAATCTCCAACATCAGGAAATTTCCAAAACAAGGTAGGCAAACAGCTCCCCAGAGAAGTGCATGTCTAACTACCCTCTGATGAAAGCAGACTGGCTGATTGAACTCTCAAGGTCCTTTCCCACCCTTATCTTGAAGTGCCTCAGATTATCAGCCATCTTTCAGATAAATAAACAGATCGGCCTCTATTTTCTCAGACCACCTTTGTGGGGACAGTTTGCACACAGCTTTTTCTACCATCCTTCCATTAAAATTCCCCATTTCATAATGGATCCTACAGCACTGCTGTACGTTCCTAACACAATAGAAACGAGAGCAATTCAAAATCACTCAGAAAAATGGGAGATACCTTCTAGCCCTCCAATATACCCTTTGTCACTCAGGTCCCTTTTTTATTTTTACAAAAGGGAGGAATATAGTGGACACAAAATCCTTATCAGAAAATAATAAATAACAAATCTATCTTGGGATCTTTGAAAATGACAGCAGTTTTGTATTTGCAGCTGACAAGTGTTATGACCTCAAGTTACTGGATTGCCGTTTAAGAAGGTGTTTTCCAAAATGCAATCTTTCGGTCCTGATGCCTGCTTTCCTCTACAGTATTTTAGAGTGATGCTTTGCACAACTGAGAGACCAAAAGGTTCATCTACCCATTTCCTTATAATGGGCATTAAATCCTGTCATTCTCCTGGAGCATCTGCAGTAAAAGATTGCTTTCTAAATGTAACTGTGTTCCTTATTTATTATCCACTGGTAGCGTCAAAATTTTAGGGATACCATTAACATTTTATGTGCTCCGATGATTATTTCTCTATTGGCAAGACCAAGAGTTCACACATTATAACAATGAGCTAAAAAACACACAGTGATGGATCAAAATGGCGGAACTCAATTTCAGGCTTTAAAACATTTTTGAAGCAAATGCCATTTTGAAAAACGGCAACGGAGTGTAGCACAGCAGGATTAGCCCCTCTAATGGTTAAAAACTCAACAGACCCCAGCTCATCACATGTGGATGCTAATTATCTGGAGAGAATAGTTATCTGTGTGCAGCATCCAGCTGGCCAGGAGCCCAGAGGAGCTGTATCAGTTACAGACCCAAGATCGAATTTCATTTGCACTGGGCCTGGGGCATTTCAGGTCACATGGGAACGACACCCTCAGCAGTGGAAAAAGTTCTGGCCTCCTACCAAGGTGAGCGGAGAACGGCCTGCCATCCACCAGCTCCTGTCCCGCCATCTAGTGGGGTGTCTCCATATGTCCCAGGCACTCAAACAGAAAGTCTTACATCTGGTGTGAAAACACAGAGAGCTAGTGGAGGGAAGTCTTTTTTGAGTCTTCTCGATCAGGATCACTAAGTTCACTGAGGATACAGTTCAGCTCGCATCTTCAAGGTGGAAAACTAGGCAGAGGCATTTGCCTTAGGAAAAAAAGATGATTAACTTTGGAGTAATTCTGTAGATAGAAGTTATAACCTTGGCTCATGTTGCAGTAAAACTAGTGGTGTGGGACAAAGCCATGAGCTGCCTTGCTGGGACCCTCTTCTCCCATGGCTCAGCTGCTGTGTTTGCACTCAGGCCTGTCCCTCACTCCCTGCCTGTGCTATGCTGCAGCCAGGCTGTGTCTGACCCCATGTTCTGCTCATCCCAGCCCTAGCTTCACTTCAGATCTTGGTCCCACACTGCTCACCTGGCTTGGGCACTGTGGAGCTGAGCCCTTTTTGGGGAGGACACTTCCCCTGCCTGCCTGCCTCACCACCACCCACACTCCCAGCTCTCCTTCCCTTATGTAGCAGGCCCAGCTGCTCCATGAAAAGTCAACTTGAGCTCACTTAACAAAGGGATCTACTGGTGAGCTATCTCTGCGGAGGAGGTTAAATAGGATAAATTCCACTCTCATTCTTTGCAAAACAATTGAACCGACCAGGTGTGCACTGACTTCTTCTTTTGTGGATGAATTTAAAAATTTTCCACTCTGGTGTAAGAGCAGATCTCTCTGCACAGAGAGAGTCAGGCTTACTGCCCACAGACTAAGCAAAGTCCCAGCAAGCACAACCAGTTAAATCCCTGCTCACCTTTCCCTTAGGTTCCCTTAGGTTTGGCATAGGTTTGGAGCTCTTTCTGCAGCATACCTCTAGTCTGAGTCAAAGGACTGTACCGCATTGCATTTAAATAGGACTAAAGTCACTCACTAGGATTAAAGCTCTATGCACTATAGAACCTGAATGCATCTCCCTCTGAGCACATGTGATTTTCAAGCAGACCTATCTTGCCATGCAGGACAACAAACACATTCCTCTCTCATAACATTCCTTTTCCAAACACTCCGGTTCATTCTGCATAGGGATACGAGGCTATTACTTTTATCCCAACTGTGTAACCAGTCTAAACAGGTGTAAATGACCGCACATAGTTCTCCTAAGAATGGCTGGGTGATGAATAGGGCTAGAAAGGATCTAGAAACAGCCTGTCCCTCTCTTGTGGGGCAGACTCAACCATTATCTGTGCCATTAATGATGGATTTAACATGCTTTCTCATCTCACATGAGCAGGGTTCTAGACTATTCTCAAAAACCTGCAAGGACAGAGAATGACAGGATATGCTGAGTTGGAAGGGACCCAGAAAGATCGAGTCCAACTCTAGAAATAAGTAGACAGCCTATTCCTTGCTTTGCTATTGGCTGTACTGAAAAGCATATCCAAGGCCTAATCTAAAACTCCCTCACACCAAAATAAACTAACTCATATTCCTCCTACTCACTCCCTCTGCTCTCCTGAACCCTTGCTGATCTGTCCATACCTTTTTCAAAATGTGTTGCTAAAGCTGGAGTCAGTGCTCCAGGAGGCACTAGCAGCACCAAACAGAGCTCAGATTCTCACCTCTACAGAACAGAAGAGGCTTCTGACAGATGACATCACCACTTATCTGCTCCAATATTGTGTGGGATTTTCTCAAAACAGGTAAAAGAGGCATGAGGAATTTTTTTTTCACCAAAAGGGTAGTCAAGCATCAGAACAGGCTGCCCAGGGGAGTGGTTGAGTCACCATTCCTGGAAGCATTTTAAAGGCGTGTAGATGTGGTATTACGGGACATGCTTTAGTGGTGGACTTGGCAGTGCCAAGTTAACAGATGGACTCAATGATCTTAGAGACCTTTTTAAATTAAATGTTTCAATTATTCTATGATTCTGGTTCAGCTTTGGATCTACTAGTATCCCAGATCTTTTCTGCAGAACTGCTGCCCCGTTCTCTGTCCTGTGTCTGTAGCTGATCATTTCTGCTCTGCACTTGAGAGCATGACATCAGGGCACCCATATGGAGAGCATCATCATCTCAGCATCTCCTGGCATTTGCCAGTGGCAGAAGCCTACAGCAGAGCAGAGGACCAGGGCCTGGATAAGGCATCACTTCCCCCCATGCATCTCTCAGCTCCTAGTAGTGTATGGCTCAGAGATGACTTGAATGTTATGTTGCATCTCTGAGCTTAAAAAACTTCAACAGATTTTCCTTTAGTAAATCTGTTTGATTGCTCATTGACCTGCTGGCCTTGTCTGAGGGCCTTCTAACAATTCAGGCCTTTTGTCCAATGTGTCAAGATCAATTTTAATTCTAATCTTAAGCTCCAATACGCTTTGGATCCTTCCCAACCTAATGTTATCTGCAACTTCAATAAATGCGCCCTTTAATCAATCAGTCAGCACATTAGTGAGACCCTGGTGGCAGACCCAGGGAGCAGGTGCAGGCCTTTCTACCATAGCTCTTTGACTCACATGAGTGTTTATAAGGTTACTAAGCCTCAAAGTGTAGGGGGGCAGCACCTTGCTTCAAATTTATTGTCTTGACAATTTCAGGCCTGTTTTTCCTAAAAATACAGTAGTTGCAGTGCTGGCTGACACCTCACACATCCCCAGGGCAGGATTTAGGTAAGCTGACCTAGTGCACGCAATGTCACAGACACAAGAAGTTTGTGGCTGTACAGTGACCTCTGTGTCTGTTTGAAGAAGTGCAGCAATCATCAAGTGAAACAGAGCTGTGGGTGTACAGCCAACTAAGATGACGAGGATTTTCAGGGACCTAGTTGCAACAGGAAGAATTGTATATACTGAAAATGCCAGGGTAAGAACACCTGCATTTGTTCTGAGTGCAACAGGGGTTGTTGCTGAACCAAAGACTTTTCCTTCATTCTAAAATGTAACACCTTTGTCTGGAGTGTATTTATCTATCTAGTCTAACATGGTCTGTTATTTATGACTAGATGACACCTAACAAGGTACATTGATGATCAAAGCTCAACTCTTTCAAATACTAATCTTGGGATCTGGGCTTCTGTTTTAGTACACTGCCAGTGTAGAGCTCAATTATGAATTTTAGCTTGAGATCCAAAACAGTCCAAGGATTGCCAAGAACTGAAATGCTGGCTGTATTCCATAACCTAAACTCACCTGAAAGAATCAGACTGAAAGCCTCATTTTTGTAGTTCCCAATTAATAAGAAGGTTTAACACCTAGTGATCAAATACTGCTCTGAAATATCCTAGGGAAAGAACTTGGTCAAAACCTGTTAGAGCTACAGTTTCTATCTGCATGGGTAGAATGAGTGGATACAAAGTTACAGCTCCTGTTTCAGTCCTAAATTCCGGAGCAATTTGTGAAGACATAAGCTTATGCTTGTGCTCATCATGCATCCTGTCTCCTAATGCTGAGAGATGCAGTGGGGAAGGGGACACTGGGCACAGACTGCCCAGACAGCCTCTCTGCAGTGGCAGAGCTTGCTCAGTCATTTAGTCTTTAATTTTCCAGTTTCTCTCTACCAGGATCTATGTTTATATTCTTAGGACGCTCTCCCCTGCACCAGCAAATTATGTCAAATATCACCACTACTTTGTGACTTTCATAGCCTTTTACAAAGGTTAGAAAAACAAACTGGTGCCATCCCTTATAGCCCAGCATCACCTCTCTTCCTCCAGCCTCATCTCTCCTTTATATCCACTAGCTGCATTTTGCAGGAGACTTAGCTGCAGGCAGGATCTCCTCCCTTTTCTTGCAGCTCGATGGGAGTTGCCACAGTGGGCTGAAAATGTACTGTTTACTTAGGGAAAGAAAGACATAGCATCGGCTGTCATCTGGCATTTTAATCAAAGACACAATTAGTTGAGTACAGTCATATCCAGATGCTAACACTTAATGGAAGACTGCAGTAGTTCACAACTAACTGAGGTGTGGCTTCCACAAGAAAGGCTTCTTGTGAGAGTCTGCACATACCTGTCTAGAAAATCTTCCTCAAATACTATGAAAAGACTCATCTGTAAATGCACAGGATTTCCATCAGTCTTTGGGGATTTGCACATCACCAAAGATGAGGTGCACTATCAGGAAAACCTGTCACATCATTTTGGATGTCAGTCAGCACCTAAAAAGGTGGAGAGAGATACCACAATTTCAATCTATCACTCTGGAATGTATCAATTCTGGCTAGATGCAAGAAGTGCTTGAAGAGGCTGCCTGCACAGAAAGCAGGTGAGGAACACTAAAGTTTACTCCAAATGACACTGGTTCCTGAAAATAAATAAATAAATAGGAAAAAAACATTTTCAAATCTGATTCATGACAAAGTATCAGCACATGACATAGTTATTTGTTTATCACAGGAAATTTTCAGTAGTGGTACCTTGGTAAAGTGTTTCTTGCAAAGCCTGTACCAACTAGGATATTGCTAATTTAGTCCTGGGATTTATTCAGAGTTGTTTGAGTTTAAATCAGTTTTAAAAGCTGAGTTTAAACTCAAGTTAAAAGGACGCAAAACCTTGTCAACACTCCTAGTCTCATTTAAAGCTTCTTCAGCTTGATACTGATTTAGCTTAATTCCGCATCATATTGGTGTTCACACAGGAGCCTTGACCTATTTAACAGATGCATTTTTAAATAATATCTCACATTTCACAATTGCGACTCTTAATATAGACCTACAGGCAAAACAACCTAAAGCTCCATCTACCTCCACATTGTGCTAGTGTTTCTACCCTGACTCCAATAAATTGAGTGAACTGATGAATTTGTAAGAGGTTTCCACACTACTACAGAAATATTCATTTTTCTAGAACAGTCTCTTTAAAATAAAACCAAATTAAAGCACACCTACTAACTGGATGTTTTTAGCTGCATATTACACTACGTAGAAGGAGCCAAATGTTCCCCCATCACTCAACCCACTGCTAAAGATGTAAGTTGCTCTTTTTCTACTGCAGTTTGTAAAAAGAGGGGCTATCTTTTATCAGGCCAGATGTCAGTGAGAAAAAAAAAGAAAAAAAGACAGATAAGCTTTTGGGCAGAAGCCCCTTCTCCAGGCCTGAAATAGCAGCAGTATTCTTGAAGGTGAAAAAGAGCAGAGAATGACTTACAAATTTAATTAGATTATGTAAGCAGCTAGACCAACTGAAAAAAAAAAAAAAAGGACACTGATATCTGGAGCAAAGGAAGGAAGAGCAGGGGAGGAGATAAAATGGGAGCTCCTCTGGCACACACAAAGAAAGCAATGAGTAATTTACTGCCTGAGGAGGGTGAGGGAAAGGGAATTGTATCCTGTGCCCTGGCATCTCTGTCAGGTCCAGGATCATTAGCAGCACTAAGCGTTTTAGGTCCCATGATGTCTTTTGAAGGTATTTTATCAATGTCCCCGAAGAATCAGGGTTCAAGTGAGGTCTGGATTTATTTCAACTGTGACAGACTGCTGCAGAAAAGTATGTCCAAAAGGGGAAAAAGAGGTATAGGCATTACTGTTCTTATGCCTTTCATCTTGACTCTGACTGCTGGGCTGAATTTCACTTATCCATGAAAAAAAATAAAAATATACCTGCCCCAACCCTGCCTTTTGCAAGTGTAGCAGTGGTGCCTCTGAACATACCCAACTTGATTTACCTGAGGGAGTAATAACAGGAAGACTAACAGTTTCTTCATTATTTGCCCATTTGAAAAACATGACTTATTTGGAGAAGGTGCAGCACCCAGTACAGCAATAGAACATCCATGTCCCAGTGTCAGGGCCCTTGTAAGGGGTCTGGAGCCCCTTGGCAGTGTGTAAGCTTGGCTCACATTGCAGCAAGTCAGTCCAGTTGGCAATGATGGTGAGGAGGCAGCAGCTGGAGGTGGTCAGGACAGCTGACACACACACACACACACACACTTGTCAGGCTGCCCATGGAGGGGGCACCCTGGCCACAATGCTTCCCTGGGCGCCTGGGAACGCTTCTCCTTGGAAAGTCAGTGTGTGCATTTATGAGTGAGCCTGTGTTAAATGGGAAGCTGGTTTGGAATATTTGGGTGCAAAGATAATATAATACCATAGAAGAAAAAGAAAGTGGATATACATAATTCTCTCCCTTGGAAAAACAAAATTGAGGAGGTAAAAATAGGGGTGCATAGATGTGCCTAAAAGCTGTGTCCATCTTGCACTAACTGGCAAAAAGAAAGTGAAAATGTAATCAGCACAGCTTGATGACCCTGTGTAATGAGAAATGGGCCAGGGATGACGCATCCTGGAAATATCACAAGAAGCTAGACAAAAAGAAAAGTGTTACTGAGAGGTTAAAAGATTAGAAGAAGGAGGAAAGTTGGTGTTGAAACCCATGAAATCCAACCATAAGTGATGAGCAAGAGGGACCAACCCTGCTCTGCCACAGGGCAGGACTGGCTGCTCTCCAGAGGTCCCTGCCAGTCCTGATGCCCTCTGACTTGGGAAGGATTAAACCCTCTTCCCCATTTCACAAGCTGAATCTGAGTCAGCAGTGCCCTGGCAGCCAGGAGGGCCAACCCTGTCCTGGGGGGCATCAGGCAAAGCATCGCCAGCTGGTCGAGCGAGGGGATTGTCCCACTCTGCTCTGCACTGGGGTGGTCTCAGCTGGAATATTGTGTGCAGTTTTGTGAGCCACAATATAGAAAGGACCAGTGACAGGACCCAAGGAAATGGCCCGAGGTTGTGTCAAGGGAGGTTTAGGTTGGATATTAGGAAAAGGTTCTTCACCCAAAGGGTGGTTGGGCACTGGAACAGGCTCCTCAGGGAAGTGGTCACAGAACCAAGCCTGGCAGAGTTCAAGAAAGGTTTGGATGACGCTCTCAGCACTCGGTGTGACTCTTGGGGCTGCTCCTGTGCAGGGCCAGGGGTTGGACTTCGACGATCCTTGCGGGTCCCTTCCAACTCGGCGTGTTCTGTGATCCTGTGATTTTCTGTGATGAGCTCTCACGGAGCTCCCTGCCCTCCTCGGCACACCCTGCCAAGTCACCAAATCCCTTCCTGGGCGCGTCCCTCACCTGCTTCCACCCCCGCAAGGCGCGGCGAACGCCTCAGGATGCTCGGCCTGGGCAGCACAGCGCGGCACGGCGATGCGGCAGAGCCGGGAACTACCCGCGGCAAGGCGGGATGACCCTGCGGGGGCGATGCGGAGCATTCCCGATCCTTCCCGGGATCATTCCCGATCCCGGGGAGCAATCCCGACCCCGAGGGTCGTTCCCGGTCCCGCCGCTCCCCTCACGGGCGGTGCCGGCCGGTGCCGCGGGGGGGCGCCGCTCGCGGCGGGGCGTGTCGGGGCGTGTCGGTGCGCAGTGCGCGTGCGCGGTGACGNCCTCTGTGTGTGTATGTGTGTGTCCCCGCAGAGGACGAGATGTTCTCGGACATCTACAAGATCCGGGAGGTGGCGGACGGCCTGTGCCTGGAAGTGGAGGGGAAGGTGAGTGCCCGCCCGGCCGCCCTGAGGGAGGGAGGGAAGGAGGGAGGGAGGGATGCCGTGGTGAGTCAGGGCCGGTGGGGAGCGCGGGTGGAGCCCCGAGGATGGAGGGAGAGGGGACCCCACCACGGGCAGGGGCAGGACTGGTGTTGCCCCCCAGGTAGTGCCTGAGAATGCTGGCACGGCCAGGCTGGAGGGTAATGGAGCCCGGGTCAGACGCTAGGAGAGGAACGGAATCACAGAATGGTTTGGGTTGGAAGGGGGCCTTAAAGGTCATCTAACTCTAACCCTCCTGCCATGGGCAGGGACAGCTTCCACTAGATCTGGTTGCTCAAACCCTCATCTAACCTGGCCTCAAAACAATACCAGGGATGGAGGGATGTAGGTAGCATCCATAGGTTCTCTGGCCGACCTGTGTCAGTACGTCCCGCCCTCACAGTAAAGAATTCCTTCCTAATACCTAATCTAAACTTACTATCTTTAAATTTGAACCTGTTCCCTCTTCTCCTGTCACTGGGAAATTAGTGCTCAGGCTGCAGTTAGGTTCCTTGCACTGATCTGTGGCTCTGGAGTCATGTCCTGCTGTCAGGTCATGGGTGTGTAAGAGTGGTAGCATTAAGGTTTTTTGCAGAGCCGTTAAGCTTTTTGATGTCTCTAAATCTAGATGGTCACCAGGACAGAGGGTCAAATTGATGACTCTCTAATTGGTGGCAATGCCTCTGCTGAAGGTCCAGAGGGAGATGGAACAGAAGCCACGGTCATAACTGGTGTTGATATAGTAATTAACCACCACCTTCAGGAGACCAGCTTCACAAAAGAATCCTACAAGAAGTACATCAAGGATTACATGAAAGCGTAAGTGTTGCCAGTCTTTTCCTTTGAATAGGATTGCAAAGTTTTTATGTGGTTGATATTTTAAAAACAGCATTGGACTTACTCCTACTAGGTGTTAGTTCTGATACAGGTGAGAAACTGACTGTGAAGTTCAGTAATGTCTGAACACTTGGCAAAACTGGAGCTCTAAAGACTGATGCTGGAATATCTATGTTTATCTTGGCTGAGGTAGAGGACCTGATCACGTGTTTTAGATCCAGTTTGTAACCTTGCTGTTTTCTTCTGTATTTCTTTTTGCCAAACCTTCAGGTGGAGGAGAGTGGGGTGGTAAAGAAAAGCTTTCTGAAGCTTTTCTATGTTGGCAAATGACTAAAAATTGTGTGTGAATGGGACTTTTTTCTACTTCAAGGTGTACTTTCTGTTGGTTGTGAGTTACTACTAAAGGCAAAAACGCTTTGTGACACTGATAGATAGCACTCTTGGTGCTGTGGAAATGACTTGCTGATTTTTGTCTACCACTAGCCTAGAAGTAAAATGACCTTGCTATGAGTGGCAGGCACTGATCTGCTGTTTCACTAGCAAAATTAAGTTAAAATTTGAGGGCTTTGAGAGGGAGTGGGGGGAAAGGCAGCAAAATCAAAGATTGACAGGTAGTAACTGTTTCTGTTATGATGTGATGCCACTCAGTGAAGTTATTGAGCTAGAATGTGTTTTCAGAGTTTTGCTTTTTTCTTTTGCTCTCCAGAATCAAAGCCAGACTTGAGGAACACAAGCCAGAGAGAGTAAAGCCTTTCATGACAGGGGCTGCAGAACAAATCAAGCACATCCTTGCCAACTTCAAAAACTACCAGGTAACTTGCATCTCCTTACAATAGTAATGCAGTATTATGATCTGGTTCACCTGCTGGACTGGGTTGTTGAGGATTTTGAGTGCTCCTGTTGTGAGGATGTCTAACTTGCTCTTCTAGAGAGTATTACGGGTGCCCTGAGAGTTGGGGAAGAGAAACATTGAAAGGGTGTTAGGTGTTTGGGGATCTCATTTCAGCTCATAGTCCTTGTAGTTAGCTACGTTTGTTGTTACTGTGATTAAGGGACCATAGAGTTAAGTCTTGAAAGGTGGATCGCTTTGCCCCTTGCTGTGTCTTACACTGTTCATAGCAGTGTGGTAAAATTGTAGAATCACAGAATGGTTTGGGTTTGAAAGGATCTAATTCCAATACTCGTGACACCTCCCCCTGGATGAAGTTGCTCAGGGCTCCATCCAACTTGGCTTTGGACACTTCCAGGGATGGGGCATGCACAGCTTCTCTGGAGAAGCTGGGTCAGTGACTCCGACCCTCACAGTTAAGAATTTCTTCCTAATATATAATCTAAATCTGCTCTCTTTCAGTTTAAAGCCACTCCCCTTTGTCCTATTGCAATGTGCCCCTGTTAAAGTCCCTGTCCAGACCTTTTGTAACTCCTTTTAGGTACAGGGAGGCTGCTATAAGATCTCCCTGGAGCCTTCTCCAGGTTGAACAAGCCCAGGTCTCTCAGTCTGTCTTTGTAGGAGAGCTTCTCCAGCCCTGTAATCATCTTTGTGGTCCTTCTGGACTTGTTCCAGCAAGTCCATATCCTTCTTACCTTGAGGTCCCAGCTCCAGAGCTGGATGCAGTACTCCAGGTGGGGTCTCACCAGAACAGAGCACAGAGGCAGAACCACGTCCCTCAGCTTGCTGGCCATGCTCCTTTTGGTGCAGCTCAGGGTACAGTTGGCTTTCTGGGCTGTGAGTGTGTATTACTGGATCATATTGAGCTTTCTGTCAACTGGTAGCCCAGGTCTTTCTCCTCAGGGCTGTTGTCAATGCATTCTCTGCCCAGCCTGTGTTTGTGCTTGGGATTGCCCTGACCCAGGTGTAGGATCTTGTGCTTGATCTTTTTGAACTTCACAAGGTTCCCATAGGCCCACTACTCAAGCTGTTCAAGGTCCCTCTAGATGGCATCCCTTCCCTTCTGTGGTACTAAAATGGACAAGCTGTGGAGGGCAAAATCCCTGCAGCTGGTCAGGGAGGTTTATAAACTGAACCTGGTGACTTTGTATTGTTTTGTATAAACATGAATTTTCTCCTGGTGATGGCTGATTAAATGTCTCAGTAACACATTGCTCTGAAGTTCTTTGTAGGAGAGAACATGAATCCAGATGGTATGGTGGCTCTCCTGGATTTCCGTGAGGATGGTGTAACCCCATATATGATTTTCTTTAAGGATGGCTTAGAAATCGAGAAATGTGTAAGTACTGACCTGAGTTGGATGAATGTGCCTGGCTGCATGGTGAGCTCCTTCAGTGCAGCACTTATTCCTGTATCCCTGTGTAAGTTGAACAGTAGCTGCCAGTTTAAAAAGTCACAAGTTTGTGTAAGTACAGACTAACTGGTGCTTCCTATTATGCAAAGTGCCTGAAACTTCCCTTGAATGCTATTCACTTGTACTCAGAGGGGATGTAGTGTCACTGCAATGATTCATGGTGACTTAACAGCTAGGAAATGCAGTAGGAATTGTCCTGGTGAGATGTGATTGGGAATGGTTTAAAACTTAGATAAAAGACAATGTGCTCTGAAATGAAGCACTTGTAGTTTGGATCCCTCTAGTGGACTTTAATTGTGAAGTACCTTGCATGGTCACATTCCATCTTCTTTCACTTAATCTGATGCCCTTATTTTTTTATGCAAGAACTGTCAGTTTAAATATTGCCCTAAATTTTGCAACACAGTAATACTTGACAGAGTACTTAACCTTATTCTCTCTGGAATCTCCAACTACCTGAGGTCAAGACAGCTCCTGTGGTCTACCTAAATTACACTATATTGGAATGTGTTCCAACCAAACAGTGTTTGGATCCCAGTACTTGTGTTCTTTTGCTTATTTGGAGACATGTGAAATTCACTGCAGTGTGGGGTCACCGACTGCTTTGCCCAGTCATTGTGGACTTATGAAGTCTGTTTATAGCCAGCTAAATTTATCTGTAAAGCCTCTTAGAAATTTTCTGGTATGCAAGTCATGTAAAGATGAGCCAGCTTCTAGTGTGGAGCAGTGGGCCAGCTGAGGAATGCTTTTATTGGCCAAAACAGACTTGGCACCTCCTGCAGCCTGATGTCTGTCCTGGGCCCTAGAACAGGTGGTCACCTGGAAGGCACCTTCTGGGAGCAGAAACACCCTGTATGTGTCTTCGCTACAGGGGCACACCTTTTGGATGTGTAATTTGGCTAACTCCATCTGCTTCAAGAAGGTGTAAAAGAATATTGGCAGGTTGTGTGTTTCAGTTTTAAGAGAAAGCACGTCCATCATAAGTCTTGGTAGTTGTTTAGGATGTGCTCTTAGTTGAGAGGAAATGTGAACCTTCGTGTGTTCAGCAAAAAGGGTATGACTGAGTATTCTGTCCAACTTGGTCAGCAGCTGATTGGTGCCAGTTGCTCTGTATGACTAAAAATGGTCAGCATCCTCTGATAGACCACGGGCACTTTTCCTGTTGCTCTCTGGTTTGCACTAAGATGCAAAAACAATTTCCTTGCGCTTTCTGCCTGCCTGACTGTGGCAGCCCAGATTGAATTAGGGAATACACGAATAAGAAACTTACTGTGACTGTCATGACCTCCAGCTAACACTTGCTACTCTTGTTTCAGTAACAAATCAAACAGTATGGTTTTGGATCACTTGTCTTCATAGCTGGCTGCTGTTTCTTCTTCATCGGCACAACACCAGGAATCAGCAATGTGTAACAACTGGACTGATGTCATCTTGAGCTTTATTCACTTATTTTGACCCTGATTTGGAGTGGAGGCATTGTTTTGAAAAATGAAAAAAACATCTATCATGTAGGTTGTCTAAAATAAAACTCATTTAAACCCATTCTAGGTGATGTCTGATGTGTTTCTTAAGGTGACTCACAAGAGAGGTTGCACCAAGGATTTTGTACTGTCAGTAGTGTAGCCTGGTGCTAGTGTGCTACAACTGGACTGTTTCCAGACAGATTTCACACAGTTTGCCTGTAGCACTGGAGTGCAAGAGAAGGCTGAGGTCAATAAGGCAAAGTCCAAGGAATGTCAGAATGGAGTGGGCCACCTTCATGTTTCATGATTGCACAGACTTATCTCTGGAAAAGATAAGAAATGAATAATAAAATCCAGAATGGAATCAAGCTGAGTGCTGGCTGATCTTCTTTGTCAGACAAGAATACTTGAGTTTGTCCTCAGTTCTAGTTCAGCTCCAAGATCAGGGTAGGAGGATGACTGGAGCAGGAGTTTTAACACCAGCACTCTGAGCCCAGGTACTGGGAACATTGTGGGGAGAAGGTGAAATGACTTTTCCAAACAGCCTGGCTGTGGTACTACCTCTTTTGTGTTTAACAGCTATTAAGTAGCATGTTGACTAGAACTCTGTCAAGCTGTGGGATTTGGAGGTTTTCAGTACTTGGAGAGAGCTGTTGGATCGACCTATCCCAGCCCTAGACTTTCTGCAAACCATGTGCATGTCTGTGCTTATATAAAATACTCTCTTCCTTGTTAGGAAATGCATCTGTTTGACAGACCTGGAGCAAAATGCAGTTGCTTCTCTGGTTCTTTCTGAGATGCAACAGTAACAGGTTCCTTGCGCTTTCTACCTGTCTGATCTCGTGGCAGCTTGGATTGAATAAAGGAACACAAATGCTTTCACGGCCCCAGCTGGCTGTCACTGCTGACCACGTGCCTGACCAGGGCTGTTGCCTTGGACTGCAAATCATTAACTTTTTTCCTACTGCAGTGATGGCACAGGCATAGGAGGTTTAAGTGCCTGAAAGGGGAGGGCATGGCCCACTCACCAGCTGTTGGTCTCCTTCAGAGTTTTCTCATCTCTCCTATCTTGTGTCAGTTTTTGGCTGCTGGTACTGGAGGGTGGAGGTAGCTTTCTGCAGGGGTGAGATAGATGTGGCAGCAGGCTGGGGGGAGTGAGAGACTGGAGGAGGGAGTGGAGTGTGTCCTAGTTATCTCTGAAGTTCCTGTCTGGTAAAATACACCTCTTTTAGTAATGTGGAAACTTCCTGTATTTTTTTTAAGCTTTCCCAGGAAAGAGTCGTGCTAGCTGAGCTTCTGGATGAGATACAATTTTGGTGTAACCTTTCACCCCGTGGGGCTGAAAGGTAGGGAGACAGGTTCAAAGCCTGGATAAAATCACTGTGAGCCAATTCTTTCTTTCCTTGCAGAGGATTTGTTTAATGAGGCCAGGTGAGGATGTTCTTTTACCTTTCATGTGGCATCTTTGTTAAAAACTGGGAGCATTAAAGGAAAGGAGGAGGAAACAGCTGCTTGCCTGAGACTTTTGCTTCTCAGTTGAGCTGAAGTTAGTGTGGACAGGGCAGTGCTGGTATGACTGTGTGGTCCCTAATAGTCCTGGCTCCCATTTCCAGTGAATCATAAGTGTTTAAAACTGCATGGAGCAGATATGTGGGAGTGGAAATGGCTCCTCCCCCTGCCTGGCGGGTTATGCCGAGGCTAGGAGCCCTGGGCACAAGCCTGGAGCAAATTGCCACGTGGCACCTGTGTACAGATGAGGTGCTGCTTTGAGAAGCAGGTGCTTCAAACTGTGATGAGCACAGCCGTGCTGTCTGGCTGAATGGCAAATTGTGTGTCATCCTGTCTGTACTCCAGGCTAATTGGCATCTTTAACTGGTGTGTGCAAACATGCCTAACAAGGGGGTGCTGTGCTCTGAGCAGGCTCCTGTGCTTTTCTGCACAGCAGTGCCTGTGATGGGAAGTCTCCTTCTAGCCTGCTGTAAGGAAGTGTCAGTTCAAAGGCTCTGGAGATGAAGGACTTGGTTATGTTTGTTTTCTTCAGTGAGCTGCTAGAGGAGTTTTTTTGCTGCTTGTTGCACTCACTGCACTTCTCAAAAAATGCATTGCTGCCTTCAGTTTCCCAGGGAAAAGGGCAAGTCTTGCTGCTCTGGACTGTCAAGTCTATCAGACACCAGGGAGGAGAGGTTAAGCCACAATGGCAGGGAAGGATGTGACAAGGAGCTGTGGCAGTGACAAGAGCTGTCACAGCCACAGTGCTGTAGCTGCCTGCTGTGGAGCCAGGGTGAGGGAGAGTTGGGACCCAGCTCCTTGCATTGGGAGTCACGACATGCTGTTAAGTGGGAGGTCCGTGGCTGGTAAATGCACTTGTCAATGGTCTGTGACGCAACTCTGAGTTGAAAAGGAAGTCAGCGTATTTCCTTGTAACCCAGTTCCTCTTCTGGCCCATCTTCACTTCAAGAAGCTCTATCCTGTGGCTGAAAAGCTGAAGTGATTTGGGAAGACAAAGCTTCCTACTTCACATGGCAGCTTTGGAGTTATTAAATTGATAAAAATCCCTAGTGATAACAAATTACCCTGGTGCTGTTTAAACACAAGCCTGAACTGAAGGACAGGTTAAAAACCTATCCTCATCTTGCTTTAAAACATGTGCTTATCAGGCTTGTATCTTGCATTCCTGGAAAGAAATTTTCAGTGGCTGGAAGGGCTGTGGAACTGGGAAGGATCCAAATAGCTTTTTCCCTGAGCCTCGTGGAGCAGGTTAAGCAGCAGGGTAGAAACCCTTCCCTTGCTAGCTCAGGTCTCCTGCACCCACTACGAGCTGGATGCTGACAGGGGAACAAAGGCTGATTGCTTATGAAGAGGGGAGGAAACCCCTGCCTTTTTAGTTTAGCACTTCTCGGGTTAAGGGATTGATGTCTTGGGGCTGGAGGAAGCAGCTGCTGTGCTTGGCACCTGTCCCATAGTCCCCTTGACTTTTTGCCCTCCCACCCCACTGTTCCTACTCAATACCTGCTTTTTGTCTCCTAATTTTGCTGCTCCACCTGGGTCTTTCTCCATCTACAAATCCACTCTCTTTTTGCCCTCTGAAAGCAAACAAACAACACGTTTCCTGTGAACCATAACAGTGATGTTAATGTCCAAATGCTGCTACAGCAGCTTGTTGCTCCTTTGCTGCCTGCTTTGAGAGAAAGGGCACAGCAGACTTCGGGAGGTTCATGCAGTGAAGGGAATTTCTGGAGTGCTGGGAGAGGCACTGGTGTCCCCATTGCCCCTTCCTGAATACCCAGCCAAGCCAGCCCCACTCCATCCTTTGGCTTTGCCTGCTCAGCATGGGCTGGATGCCAAAGCCCAAGGGGTGATGGTCCTGGAGCCTTGTGAAGCCCTCAGTTTTGGCACAAGGAGGGAAAACCTGCCAAGGGAAGGTTTTAAATGAAAGTATGTAGGAAACACAAATTTGGTTGGTTTGGGGGGCTTTTTTTTGTGGATTTCTTTAAACTTGGTTTAGCTCATGGCCAGGAGGGAATTACCATAAGCTTAGGACATGGTTGTTGCCAGAGAATTAAAATTAAGACTAGTTTAAAAAAATACATAGAAAAAAATTTAAAAGCTGCAATTTGTTTTCTTCCCTTAGCAAGTCTCTGGTTGTTGAATTGGCACAGGCCAGCCTGCTGCAGTCCTGGCAGTGTTTTCAGTGACAGCCCTTTAGGGAGGATGCTTTTTTTCAAGAGCAATAGTATCTGCATCAAGATAATTCTGCTTTCTCACATGCTGCTGCTGGCTTGGAGCAGATAAGGCACCTCGCTCTGCTACTGTGAACCTTCATCTCTGTAGCTAATTTCCTGGGATGTGGCTGCCATTGTAAGCTGGGATGTTTAGCCCTGGACCAGCCAGCCAGAAAATCTCTTGTCGCTGCAGCCCACAATGGGAGAGCAGCAGTTAAACACCGTATTCATTGAGCTCAGAGGAAAATGTCTTCGTGGGAGGAAAGAAAGCCCCTAGCCAAGCCTGAAAGTTTTTGCCATAAACAGTACAAAATCCACTGCCAAGAGCACGACCATGCTGGTTTGCAGTCCCTGTGTCTTGGCTGCCTTTTGGTTGAAGCTGCAGCTGGAACCTCTTCTGCAAAGGTCACAGCCAAGTGGCTGTGGCCAGGGCTGGTGGCCTGAGGGAGCTTTTGTGGGTGCCAGCAAATGCTGGCAACCCTTCAAGTGTGTTCTGCAGGAGTGCACGGGATGTTGAGGATGCGCATAGCTGCTGGCTGTTTAGATCCATTACAGCTGCATTCATCACCTTCCACTTCAGGCAGAAAGGAGCCAAACACCCTTGGAGGCCTTTTTAAAACTATTTTGGTTGTGTGTTGCCAACCTTGCCAGAGGGAGCAGCTGGATGGTGATAAAAATGCTGCGCAATTGTTTCTCTGCAGCCTCCCCTTCACCCTGGGAGCTGACAGCTGGGATTCACCTCCCCATCTGTGGCCAGCAGCATCAAGAGCAGGCACTGCTGGCACTTCAGAGAGCAGCCCCCTTTCTTCCTATCCTCAGCAAGGTGTGGGCATGCTGGCAGCCCTGCCAAAGCAGTGCAGCTCTTTGTGGGGGATTTTTGTTAACAAGGAATGTCCATAAAAGTAGATGTCCTGAAAGGTTTTAAAGATTAGCTTCTCAGATTCTTTGTACAGACTAGTCAAGAAACAGCCCTTGTAAAGCCAGATGCTCCCTCCCTGCTCACCATGGATGCTCAGCTAGCAAAGCCCTGCTTGCTACTGCAATAGTCTGGTTCAAGGCCTGTGGTTTATCTCCTCTACCAACTGCTGTGTCTGTGCCTGAGCCAGGCACCCTCAGCCCCTCCAGCTGAGGCAGGGAGGGATAATTCTGCTGCCACTGCAGCTGTGTGTTTGCTGTAGGCTGCAGCCATAGAAGCGCCTGCAGCTGCTGGTGCTTCCTCACACTGCCCACACAAAGGGCTTTCAGGGAGCTGGTGCAGCCCTTCACCCATTGTCTACAGCTGCCCCAGCTTGGCAGCCATCTCCTGGCAGCATGTGCCATCTGGTTCACCTGCCGTGGTGGGGCTGAAAGTGCTTTGACCCCCATAGACCCATTTGATTTTTAAGCCAAATGAGCAATAGAGCAGCTGCCCACAAGTAGAAGGGTTCCATAGTCACGGCTGCCTCACTGCTGGAAAGACATGCAAGGGGGAAATCTTGTGGCTGGGGGTGCTTGGACTGGTGGATCCTGTGTGAATACAGCCCTTGCTGCTGGCAGTTTCTCCCAGTGCTGGAGTATAAATAGCTTCTTCCCAAAGCTGGGCATGGCCAGGTCCCAGAGGGAGGCTTTTTGGGATTCCTTGCTGGGTTTTTTTAATGTGAGTCTCTTGGAGAGGGGGAAAAAAAATTTAAAAAAAAGGGAGGTGTGAACCTCCTGGCAGGTTGGTCTCATTCCCCTCCCCCAGTGCTAGCAACCCTCCCACCACAGACTGCTCGGAGCAGATGGGCAGGTCCAGCCCACGAGGCTGCTGAAGGACTCTCCATCATTTTGTTCATTGCTTTTAATCAAGCCTTTGCCCTTGCCTGATCTGTGGTGCTCAGTACTTGGTTATTTGTCTTACAGCTGCTGAAAACCTTCCCTGCCTCCTGGAGGTGCACAGGTCCCATCTCAAGAACGAGTTCCAGAAATTAAACCAGTTAATGGAGTAGAGAGGAAAAGCAACAGTTGTTCTCTCCAGACTGAAACCCAGTTGCTGCAGCTTCTGCTGTTTATTTGCCTGTAGTTGCAAACCTACTGCCTGCAAAAGCCTAAACACCTGTGTAATACCATCAGGAGCAGAAAGCCCTCTTGGGCATGCATTCCTTCTCCAAGGAATACATTTTGGCTGACATACTCCCAAGACCAGTCCCAAGCAGATCTTTGTGCTGAGGTTTGCTGAGCTGGACAGGAAAGCAGTGTCTCCACTGCTATGGGTTTGACCCTGACTCCTCACACAAGCCCTAGGTGTGGTTACCTGAAGGGAGGCTCAACGGCACCCGCATTCATTGACCCTTCTGGCTTACAGGTGCCTTTTTTAGTCTTTTGTGTTGGAATTTGTCATCTTTTTGTGACTAACTAAACACTTCCCGAGAAAGGCTGGCCCCACAGCCTGATAGCCACACACAGCCTTGATGAGAAGAGCCAAGAAAGAGTCCTCCAGTCCTGCCATTGGTGTCAGAAAAGGTGCAGGTTGTACCCAGCCACAGCTCTTTGAAAAGCTCAAGATGCAGAACTGTCAGTTGAGCCTGGAGCAGTGGCTCGGCTCTGATACTGCATCAGTGAGCAAAACGATTTGTTAGGAGTCCAGAAAAGAACTGACTGATGAAAATGCCATCCTGGCACCAGGGACATGTGAATGTGGGTGGGCATAGCTGACATGCAAGAGGCATGTTCAGCTGAAGCCAACTCCAAGCAGCTGAAGGCAATACAGAGGTGACTCAAAGAATGGGCAACTTTTAGGGAACATCCACAGGAGCTAGTGAGCTCTAATCCCACTCCGAGTCCTGTGTCAACGATTGGGTGTCGGCCGCAGAGGTCCTGTATGACTTTCTGCCAGCTCAAAGCTAGTATTCCTGGTGCTTTCTGCTCTCATTCCTCATGCAACCCTGACAGCGCCACTGGGCTGTCCCACTAGCAGCCTCCTGGCTGGCTGCAGGCAAGGCTGTGGGCTGGCAGGGAGTGGAGCACAGGAGCACTGGGACCAGTCTGTCCCATGCTGGGTTCGAATTCATGCCCTTCCCTGTTTGCAGTGGCAGCCTCCAGTAACTTGCCTTCTTGCCCACTCTTAGCCCCCTGGCATGGGTGTCTCTACTGGGGTGGCTGCATTACCATCACTTCATGCCTGCTCAGCTCCAGGCTGGTACTGCCTGGGCTTACTGAGGATAAAATGTCCAATGACTCAAACTAGTCACTCGGGAGAAGTAATGCTAGAGAGTAGACATGCCTTTAATCTCATTTAATGGCATTTAGCACATCAATACTTCTGCTTGTGCCAATGGGACCTGTTCATTGACCAGTGTTTTGACCACTAATATTCAAGAACATCTGCATGAGCAGAGTTCAGCAGTGAGCAGGGACAGCAGCACATGGGAAGCCCAGCAGGGAATTGGTGTTTACCACTGTTGTGAGTCCAGAGTTTAAACTAATACAAATGTGGTTCTTGCAGAACAAGTGGAGCAGAGCTGGAGAGTTTTTGCTGGTTGTTAACTGGTGGGTCCAAATGAGGTTGTCGCAAATGCTTAATCATTATCACAGCCTCGCATGAAGTTAGACCAGTCCCACAGTGCCCTGGGTTACTGCAGAAGGGAGCATATGGGGCCTGTAGCAGCAATGTTTATCCTGCAAGATCCCATGGCTTGGCTGCAGGGTGGATGATGACATGCCAAGGGCACCTAAACCCCTCTTCTTTACCTTGTATTTCCACTGGGCAGGAGCCAGCAGAGTCCTTGAATGCACAGCGCATTTTTCATGCTCTACATCAGCATCCCTGTGGGCTCATTGTTCCCTTCTCTCATGTCACTTGGATTTTGTGGCAGCTTTGGGGGCTAAAATTCCAATTGCACCCTAGCAAGTTAGAAAGCCTTCAAAATCATG
The DNA here is from genome assembly GCA_013396655.1 of Campylorhamphus procurvoides. Lineage (NCBI taxonomy): Eukaryota > Metazoa > Chordata > Aves > Passeriformes > Dendrocolaptidae > Campylorhamphus > Campylorhamphus procurvoides. Next base: position 2,004,424 of record WBMV01000963.1, on the reverse strand, counting down.
CAGGAAGGAGGTAACAAAATGCATCACAAGCTGCCTGGCTTCTGGACAGTTCACTGGTTATCTTTTCTTAGTTTACCCTAGCATAGCATTTCCTAGTTCCATTTTTGAAATGGTGTTTCCTCACTGTCCTGTTCTTCATTTTTTATAACTGGTGCTATTCCACAGAAGGCTGCAAGCAAATCCCAGTGCACCTTGGCATTCCTCAATCTTTCTGTTGCTCATTGGTTGAAAACACTGCTTGTTTACTTGTAGCACTTTCCACATGTTTAATGATACCCATAAAAAAATCAGTCTTCTATAAAAACCTGTAAAAAGCTCTGTGCACATTCCATTAAACCTGAGATTACTTACTCTGTCCAAAGGCACTCTGCAGATCAATAAAGTACCTCCTTTACTTAGATCTTGTGGCACTTCACACTGATTTTGTCCTTTCAACTGAAGACAAACTGAAGCAGCTCATATAAAACCAAAAATATAGGCAGAACCAAAACACTTTCCCACTAAGCTAATCCTGCTGGGGATCCCATTAAAGGTAACCATTTCCCTCTGAAATGGCACTGTTATTTTTACCTGTGGCAATGAATTCCAGCACTACATCATCGGGAGTGCATGGCATTCCCCTGCATGGTTTTAGAGGACCACGTGAGAAACAACACAAAGGAAAAGCTGACCTAGACTTGCTAGGTACTTCAGCTGCTAAAACAGGCCACAAATCCAACAGAAGAGCCCAGCTCATGAAAAGCAAGAGCTGTCATCCCACATGTCTGTGAACACAAGCCCAAAGAGGGCTTGAACATCCCAGTGAGGACAGCAATGTGTGCAGGCTCTGGCTGCTGCCAGGGAGCACATCATGTACCACAGCAAGGCACAAAGGCTGACTTCCTGGGTTCCTCAGATGTCTCCTGCAGCTGATAGCATGCTGGGTCCTGCTTGTAGAGCCTGAGGAGACACCAGTCAATGGCAATATTTTTGAAAGCACACACATACCTCTGGAATGTGATCTGCTCTTCAAAACTCAGCCGTCCACCACCTAGGAACAGAAAACATGCCACAGGGAGCTGAGCACTAGCAGGAGTATATCTGTACAGACACCTACACAAACAATTCTAGAAAAAATGAATGAGCAGAATTGTGTGACATAAGGGGTCAGAGTTGTTTTACAAACCTATAAAGGTATTTGACGCTCCTCCAAGTCTTTCATTGCTTCTAAGTGGACCAATAATGTAATGTTTGCTTTTCACACAGACATCATTTCATTAGAGTGGGCAGAAATGATGCACACATCTGAAGGACCTGAGGGAGTGCTAAAGTTGTGCTACCAAACCTTACCTGCTTCACTTACTAATGAGGTTTTTTCCACTCAGTGTTCTTTGCTCTTCCTTTAACATAAAAGTGTTGACAATATAATTAAATAGTCCCCTCCCTGTTCCCTCCCAAAACCATGTTGAGCAGACAAACCTTGCAGTATGCATTTCAAAACTGAGGAAACAGACACAGATAAATTCAGCAATCTTTCCCAAAGCACAGAGGAACCCAGTGGCAAAGCCAGCAATAAAACCCCCTCGGTTTGAGAAAAATCCTTCAGACCTACATCACCTAAATCACACATTCAGTCAATAATGTAGAACATTGCATGGTACAAATGAAAATAATGTTTTTTATTGATATGGTTGAACAAAACATAGGTACCAGCATATAAACAAAACAAAAGATAAAACTACTCCTTGCTGTACCTAACAGACTTTCCAATTTTTTCTCAGTAATCACCTGGAGAGGACTGTCCTCTTCCCACTGACCTGTGTACCAAACAGCCTTCACTTTAAGGGTTTTTAACTGTTGATTTGTTCCCACAGAATCCAACGACTGTGATGAGCACCATGGTTGTGGCTGTTTTTCTTAAAGCCTGCTCCCAAAAGGAGCTTCATGTCCATTCCACCCAAACACTGCACAAAGGGTTGTGTACCTTAGCAACCTTCCAGATGAAGTCCTGACAGATCCCAGCAGAACTGAGGGTGTTAACCTGATTATACTGGAATGCAAACCCCCAAAGTTCTGGGTTCCTCTAGGACACGTTTTTCTTCAAAGTCCTTAAGGCTTGGAAAATCCACAAAGCTATGACGAGAAAGTAAAACTCAAAAGATTTCTAATAAAGATAAATCTAATACAAGTTTATTCTATAGACTTTTTTTTCCTGTCAAAAGACAGAGGACTTATAGAAACATACAAGAAAAATTCCTTGAGAAAAGAGCTACAGAAAATTACAAAGTATCAGATGCTTTAATTTATCTTTATCCTTGCAGAATTGCACTATGCTCAGTCCTGTCTGTAAAGCCACCACAGTTCCCTCCATGCCCTCCAATTCTCTCTTGCTTCATAAATGTTTTTGTTAATCACTCTTTTCTTCTCCTTGGTAGTGTCTGTATTCCGGCTTCAGCTCCCATGTGTTTTTGTGGGTCCCCTTCACATTGTAGATGCCTATTTCTCTCAAAATTTCTTTCAAGTATATCTGAAAGGAAACAAAATTTCATATTATACAGGCAGACACTTGCCAGTGTTCCTACACATGTGCTCAATTGCACTGACTCAGTTCACAAAGGGTGGACAGCAAGGCGGGCTGATGGGCGCTAAGGGGTGTGATGATGACACTGTGACAGACTTCAGCCCTCAGGCACCCACCGGGATTAGAGCAGCCCGGGTGTAACACCCTCTGCAAACCCCAGGGATGCAGCAGGGAGCACCCGAGCCCCGGGAGTGACAGCTCCCACACAATCCCCTGTGAGAGGCAAGTACAAACGAGATGGATGCTTTACGGACTGCTGAAATGAAGCTCCCAGCACCTCCTGGGAAGGTGATGCTGCTTAGGTTAACTCGGGCATCCTCCTGCTGGAATTCCTCCACTTGAGCTAAAAGCTCTTGGTCTTTATTCTTGCTTGGGCTGGGATTACTCCATCAAAGCCCCAATAAACATTTTATTATGGCCTCATTTTTAGATGAGAGTTGAGTAGATGCCAGAGGATTTTCTAATACGTTAAAATATTTAGGTTTGTAAGAGAAAGAAAAAAAATCAAAACAAGTAAAGCTATGATACCAGTAGCATAACCTTTGAGAAAACACAGCTCACTAATATTGCACTGCTTTACTCTTTATAATAAACACCAGTAATTTTCTTAAGAGCCATTTGCCTGCTTGTTTGTTTAAATATTAATCGGGACTGATGTGAATGGATTGCCATGGCAACCACAGACCACAGTTTAAGAACCCCCACATTAAATTCACAGTTGCTTTAGTTTGAGTAATTTAATCCTCTCGGAGTGCATATATTGTACGGGGGTTATTGAAACCCTTGTACTTTCTGCATCTACAGTTCCACTAAGTGCAAATATCAACATACTCCAATTCCATAAAACCATCAAATAATTTGTTGAGGACATAGGAAAAAAAGAAAAGCTGATAGCCCAGTCTGTTCCTTACACTTCTCTCCCTTTTGCTAAATGAAAAATCTGGGAAATACATAAATAAAAAGTACCTTTTCACTCAGTAAAAACATCTCTTTTAAAGAAACTGGTCATTACTCTCCAGGTACATATCAAAAATATACAAAGTAATATAAAAATACAGATCCCACACTAATGACGGCACTTCATTTGGACTCATGTAGCAAAATCATTCTTAAAAACCTATCTCAGAGCAACGAGGGGTGTTTGTCCAACCAGTAAGAAAGGTGACCGTAGCAGACTGCTTAGGGTCTTTTCTTGGAGCAGAGTGGGTGGGCAGAGGGGCTGTGAGCAGGGAGCTCCTTTTGCACTGCAGGGGTGGCTCCTCAGCCTTCCGAGGGCGCAGGACGCAAAAAGCCCCGGTAGGCGGCGGCAGCAGATCGCTGCTCATCCCTTCGCACACCTTCCCGCATCTTGCCTGTTGCAGAGATGCCGTCATTATTCCAAAGCCAGGTACCCAGCACAAACGCACTCACTACAACGCCAAGCAGTGCACAAACGTCCTTGTAGGACGACACTGTCTTTGCGCCACGCACTTTTTAAAAAGGTGCTGAAAGCAGGTGAGAAGGCGATTTCTGCACGGGTATGTGTAGATATGTGTATCCCTGCACATTTCACTGCTTTGTTTGCAATCCCTGTGCATGCACACAAGGTACCTTTCGGTAGTGCCACTGACAGACACTCCCAAACACGGCAGAGTGTGTGGGAGGAACACTTGGATGCACGGTTAAATTCTGCTCTAGACCACATGGACAGAGAACTGGGGAAAAAATCCCCATAACTGCACTTAGTCCCATCAAGTACAGCCATATGCAGCTCCTGGGCTGACAGGTGTGTATTTGGGAAGGCAGGTCACCAAGTGTGACAATGCTGCCGGGTGCAGGCAGAACAAAACCACTGTGGCTGCACATTCCACAGCTCCCCGTGGCTCGCTCCCCCAAAACTGCCCACCATGGGAAGGTTACTTTTAATTTCTGCTAGTTTTCAGACCTAACTCCTCAGGCAGTTCTCTTTCTCTCAGGGCAAAACTTCCAAGAGTTTTACTTCAACAGCATAACAAAATGGAACAAAACCAAGGTCTGTGCCACAAGTAAGCGAGAGCTCTTCAAGCTGGCACCATGAACTGCAGCAATTGAGAATTTGCAATATATTCCTATTTTCCATCTCTGCTGCAGGGAGGAACCAGGCAGCAGGGCCTTAGGGAGGGCAGCTGAGAACATTAGACACGAAAAATCACTGTGTGTGCACAGAAAGCCCTGACCTGCTGGAGTTTTCAGACAGTTATGAATCAGAGATAATCCTGCTATGCTGTACTGTAGCTTGATGAGGTGAGTTCAGGGGATGTTAGGATTTCTCCTGTAGGATGACTATTCCTTCTAGAAACCAGGACTCTGCCCAGGTCCACACTGCACCAGGCTGCCTTATACACGTGAAGCATAGTGCTCTGATAGCATACTACCGAGAGAAACCCCACATTTCCCCCTGTGATGCCAAATACTGAATTTAGAGCCTGGCAAGCACTAATCAAAGGCCCCAATTTTTTCTCAAAGATTCAGTATGTTTATATATACATAATTCTAACACAGAAGCTCATCTGTTGGTAATCTATACATTAAAGGCATCCTCTGGTCTGTTTCACCTTCCCTCTGTTTTTTTTTCTATAAAAAATGAAATGTTATTACAGAATCATGGGATAAAAATTTCTGATGAGTTAACTTCCAAGCTCTGAAAATCCTTCTGAAACTCTGAGGGGAACACAAACACCACTGTATTTACGATAATCATCACTTAAAGCCAAAATGTAGTGTTTTAAAAATACAGTTCATCTTAGGCCACAGGCTCCATACTAGGTCCATTCTTCACAAACATTTGATTGCTCACAGAAAGTCATATTATGTTTTTAGTCATGAAGCCCAAATCTAGAATTACTGCAGAATTTCCAGGGAGCACTCAGTACTTACATCCTGGTAGGTGGCAAGAGATTTGTCTACCGGTTCAAATTGTTATTTTTCATTAAAATGGAAAACAAATAAATCCAGACTTCCCTAATATAACAGTTTATTTGCATTCAAACAGACTTGCTTTGTTATTTTATGATGCAGCAATTTCTTGTGTTACATGCAACATATTCTGCAGCAAGGCTTGAATTTACATTTACACTTACCCTTACATAAGAAAAATACCCTTACTTATTTGTAACTTCAAGTTCTCCAGTGCCTTAAGTGAGAGTTGTGGGTGACTACTGCTAGCTGATGTCATAGATGGGATAAATCTGCACCTACTTATATTGAAAGTGATCGAGACAGTGACTGTTACACCTCTCTTACAAAAAATAACCAACAAAAAACCCCAGACCAAAAAAAACCCTCCACACTTCATTATTTTCTTGTCACTTCCTCCATATCTTCCTCCTATTCCTTCCTCCCTCTCTGCTCCCATGATCCACACAGCTTCCCTGCCACACAGCTAAGGAGTTGACTCATGAGATAAATGAGCAGAATGGAAGACACAAATATGTTACTCAACTAGTTTCTTTCAAGGTACTAGAATACAGTGAACCTACATGGGTTTGGATTGGGGTAACATCTTTGTGCAGTCTCTAACCAAACAGACTGTGCACCTTATTCAAATGCTCTGATACAGATACACTCAATTCTAACTGTGAAGTGAGAAAAACTAGTAACCATCTTCATTTTTCACCCTTTTTTCCACAGAGGAGTATTTTTACATAATCCAGCTGTTGCTGTTCTTTCTTCTGCTTTAGCTCTTTTGACATTTTTGCTCCATTTAGCCTCAAAATTAAGTGCCTTTAAGTTTTCTGAATTCTGCAGCTGGGTTGAGGATAGATATTGAAGTCATCAGTGAAAACAGCAAAAACACCAGAGATACTTCATGTGTCATCATCTCCTCCCACTCCCACCTGATCTGCTCAAGGAAAGCTTGAACAGGGGAAGAAGGGAAAGAACTGGAAAGTTAGCATTCACAGATGAAGAGTCTGGCAGACACTGCAAGACAACAAAACCGTCACATAAGCAGATGTCTTTGTGCTTTTCCTGTTTGTGTATCAAAACAGTGTTTTAAAAAAACCCAAAGTAAATCCTAAATATCAACCACCTAAAGTTCTTAACCTAAAAATTATTCTATTTGTAGAGGAAATCCAGTGATGCTGGGCACATTGACAAGATGCCTAAGCTCCTAACATAGATAATGCCTGCCTTTAATAGTAATTCCATTAAACACAGTTTTCTAGACCCACAGAAAAAGAGCAACCCCTGTTGCTCTGGCAAGATAAAGTTCAGAAGCTGAAGGAAGGACTGACCATACACTTACATAAGCTGTCTACTTCCAAGAGAACTAGGCTTCAGTGAGGAAAGTAGCAGAGGAGACATAAGAGCAGAATTGCAGAATTTGATTCTTTGTATTAAAGCAAACTTAAATAAGAAAGTGACTATTTAGGTTATTTAAACCATCTCTGTCAGGAAAAAGCATACTCACAGCAATGATAGGTATCTTACACTGTCCTATAACAGTGAACTTAAAACTTGATGATTTCAGTACATTGTAAAACATATTTAGAGACCTGTTTCAAAGGCATATGATATATTCTAAATTATTTGCTGGACAGGTAAAATATACACAATACTACCTACTGAAAATGGCTGTATTTACAAGACTTCTAGTACATACCACTGGCTGTTTGGTTATGTCCACCAGGTCTTTAATGTTGTAATACTGATGCTTCTCAAAGGCTGAAAAAAGCATGTCCAACACTTGCTGTTTATCAGCTCGAGCTCGTTTTCCATCTTCTTTCTTCTTCTTCTCATATTCAATCTGTTACAAAACATGTTTTAAAGACATTCATATGTAAGGTTGTATAATTCTCAGTGCTGAACATTAAGATATTAAAAAACCTCTTCTATTTAATAAAACACTGTTCAATGACTCAGTGGTTTTCATCTGGAAAATTTTCTTTTGAGCATTCAAATATTCTTTTATGAACATAAACTAAGCATTTTGTCTTCAGCACAATAGCTTTTCAGATATGTATCTCTACTTTAACCAGAAAAACAAAGCAGAAACAGAACCTGCATGGTGTGCCCAAACCTGGAGAGAGAATTAATAATAGGACAGGAATCCAAACTGAGGAGATGTTCTTACTCCACCTCTGTCAATATCAGCTTCTGAAGTACAATGATAAATGTCAGACAACTTACAAATTGCCATACTTTGGAAAATCCACAGACCAACTTGGCTATATCTGCAATCGTAACAACCACCTGCACAAAGGATGCTCAGACATCCCTCAGACACTGCTTTATCTGCTCCAGAAACCTCACTCAAGGCATCCACCCCATCAATATACAATCAGTCTTCAGCAATGGAAGACATGCTTTGAGGATGTGCGTGGTTTCTCTTCAGAAGAAAACCCAGCAGCAAACACAAAGTTACATTAGTCTGAAAAAACAAACCTACTAAGCAGGGAGAGGCCTCTTGTTGCCACACATCATCCTACTTTAAAGTGCATATTAAGAATTACTTAACCATTATAATCTGCACAAGATGACCATATATTTTTGGAGAAACTTTCATCGCCTCCAAAAATACTTCCTCTGATTCATCATTAAAGGCATGATTTGCACAGACCAGCACACCCAAAACAAACCCCAATCACCAGAGAGCACCAAGCACAACTCCTGCCAGCACATCACCCCATCCACCCCCGATACCACCCTCAATAACAGAAAACCATCAAGCTCCTCAGAACCAACAAAAGTGATCCAGAAGGTAATATAACTCATGTAATCATCAAGTGCTTTCAGGCAAACTGCGTGGGTGAATCCATAGCAGCACAATGTACAGCAGAAGAGATGCATGTGATCCATGAGGGACACACGCCTGGCTGTAAGTGGGATAATTTTGTATGGGAGTTGTTCTACTTCTGATGTCTCAAACCTGATCCTCCAAAGGAAGACCTTTGAATAAAAAGCCTAGAAATGAAAATTCACAGTTCTACTGGATACTAAAAATCTTATTTTTAAGAAGAGAGATTGGGTTTATGGCACAATTTTTTTTTCCTCTGTTTCCTTGCCAGCTAACTCCCTCCTACTCTCAGAGTGAAAATAGCCTGTCTCTTGGTAGCTGTCCCAAAGTGCCTTAAGACTATTACCACCTTTGCCATAGCTCACAGATCTCCAGCCAGCCAACTCTCTCTTTCAAATCCTGAAACAGATTTACATCATTAAGCTGAATGTAGAGCCATTTTCCCCAACCTATAGCTTGAAGTTTGCTTTTTCTGCTTTAAATCTAAAATGTGCTTGCACAACCAAATACTTGTCTGCTTTTCCAACTGCGTACTAGTGTTATAAAAGCTACAATCTAATCACACAAAACCAGCACATAGTTGATTTTTACCCACTAATACAGGTTAGTGTAACTATTTAACTCTTTAGCCTCTGCATTTAAAGAACAATAAATCTTCAAAACAGTAACAGCTTTGCAACAATAGCAAACTGTAATATCAAGAAAGTCAGCTTCACAGTACATCATCTTGGTTGCCATGATCTACAGCAGAACTGCTACACCACAGACACTAGAGTAGGAACATATACCTAGGACACTTGCATTCCTATACGTCTAAACATTTCTTCTTCTGAAGTCCAACAGACAATTATTAGGAGCCTCTGTTGACCATGGAAAAGTTTTAATTGCAACCTTTGAAAGCCCTGTTGTGGATTCCATTTCTGGTTTTCTACTGGTACAATCTCACCATGCAGGATAATGCACATAGATTGCATATAGTCATAAACATGTGAAGCAGAACTGTAATGGCACTGAAATGTTCTGTATTAAAAAGTCTACTCAGTTGATATACATAAAAACTAAAACCCCCAAATACAGTCAGGATCCATTAATACAATAGAAAATGATCACACCATAACATGACATAAGTTGAATTCTTTACCAAGCAGCATGGCCAGAGTCACTAGGGAAATGTTGGTTGCAACCCCACCAACAAAGCAGTTAGCCAGTTCTCTGGCTATATTCACACAGCCATACAGGTATTGAAGAAACTGGATAAATCTCATTCATCTAGAAGTTACTATAACTACAGCACTACCCACGTCCTGGTATGTGAACAAGGGTTTCTGTATGAAGAACCTAAAGAAATGATACAAAGAGTGGGGAGTAGTAGGAGACTGACTCCTTGCTGTGTGAAATGTAGGATGAAGTATGAGATGTGTGAGAGTGCCACCTGCAAGACAGGCAATACATTAAATCAACTGTTTGACTGCAAAAAAGACATGTATGTAGACTGATGATGTACCCTCTCAGTTGTCTCCTCTCGAGGCTGAACTGGTCCAGCTCCCTCAGCCTCTCCTTGTAAGACAGATGCTCCAGTCCTCTCAGCACCTTTGTAGTCCTATGCTGGACCAGCTCCAGGAGCTCCATGTCTCTCTTGTACTAAGGAGCCCAGAAGTCAACACAGCACTCCAGATGCAGCCTCATTAGGGCAGAGTAGAGGGGCAGGATCATATTCCTCAACCTGCTGGCAGTGCTGTTCTTAATGTATCCCAGGATACCATTGGCCTTCTTTGTCCCCAGTACACACTGCTGCCTCATGGACAGCTTGTCCACTAGGGCTTCCAGGTCCTTCTCTGCACAGCTGCTTTCCAAAAGGTCAGCCCCCAGTCTGTGCTGGTGCATGGGATTATTCTTCCTCAGGTGCAGGACCCTGCATTTGCCTTCGTTGAACTTCAGACAGTTCTTCTCTGCCCATCTCTCCAATTTGTCAAGGTCTTTCTAAAGGGCTGCACAGCACTTTGGAGTATTGGCCACCCCTCCCAGCTGTGTCACTGGTGAACTTGATGTGTGAACAACAGCAATGCATACATTATTAAAAATCATCTAATCTAATCTAGTTGGGCAGAAAAAATATATTTTTTGGTCCTCTTGGAAAACTGCTCCAGATTCTTTCTCTTTGGTAGTCCATTGGAATTACCATCCTGTAGGATATATTGCATGACATGGGAAGGAAAGCACACCTACAACTCTATGGACTACAGACACTGCCACTGTATTCTCCTGGAAGCCGTTTCCTAATTAGCCACTGCAATCAGCTGCAGCTGGCTTTCTTCAGCCTGAGTCTTCAGCCTTTTCTGACTCAGGGATCCACATAATTTTCCAGTTTCTCTGTGCAGTTGCTGATCAGGTCACAGCTGATATCAGTAAAAACCACTCTACTGGGTTTTCAGTACAGCCCTATTAGATTTGTTACACTGGTTTATGGGAAACTAAGACTGAGGACATTAAATATTTTGAATACATGCACATGTTAACATTTTACAAGAGGAGAAGGATTATCCAGACTTAATTTGTTGCCAGAAAAGCATCCAACACTTTGAAGTTCAGAAGATGGTAGTAGAGATGAAGGCATCTCTATTTGCAATGTTTGAGTGAGTTCTGAATTCCTACATACACCTGAGGTCACTTTTCCGTGCAAGAACCTATGCATTTGGTTCTGAGGTTAGCAACTTTTCTCTGATTCAAAAACGCTCCAGTTGAAAGATGTGGCATAAAAGATAAAGACAGCCAGTTACAGGCTGCATCACCCTGACACAGCAGCTGCTGTTATACCAACCCTTCTGCAATCTCCCACCTCCCCAGATGACAAAAGCAAAATGAACAAGAAAACCAGAAACAAACTGCAACCTCCTCAGGTGGAAGGTTAAGCTGAAGTGATGGAAGAAACTGATTTCCTCCTTTTCCAGTTTTGGTTTTGTTTCTAAGGAGCAAGAACAAGAGCAAAGCACCGAGGTTATTCCTTCTGTACAGGGCAGATCTATGGGAATAATAGGTAAGCAACATAGTCATAATGGGAAAAACTGCTGGGACTCTCAAGGCAATCTCTAAGAACAACACCAAAAAATCCATGGTACTGTTTGTACCTCTTCAAATGACATATAGTGAAAATGTGCTTAGCTAGTAACTAGCTACTAGCTATAACTCTTTCCATGTGGAGAAAAAAATCCTACTTGCTTAAAAATTGATGCTTCCTACACAAAAGAACAAAGTAATAAGGAAATTCTTCACTGATATTAGGTCTCTGAGATGACTATTTCATGACTGGGCATAAGATCCCAATGACACAATTAACAGCCTTCTAGAAAATAACATGAAGTAGTGTTTTTAACCAATGCAGTGTCCTTTTTTTTGTAGTAAATTGTAATGTCCAGCATTGTTCCTTCTCTATTATTTCAGTGCCTCAGTACACCCTCCTCAGTAGGAGCTTCTATTTTACATTCTCTGGTTGAGCTAAAGTAAATCATATAAGAGTATTTGTATTCCCTATACATATGCAATATAAATATTCTAATATTCTTAATTCATTAATGTATAAAAACAAGTCACATAGAAAACTGAATATCAAACCCTCCTTTTATTGAAAATTTATTTGCAACTGGTGTCCCAGTTACCCACATTTTAATTAGTAACAATCTAGTATTTCCCTCCAACTTTAGCGACAGCTCCCACTGTTGTCTAAAAACACAGAGCACATTGTGAAGTACTACTGAAAAAAAAAAAAAGTCATGGTATCTTCTGTTGCTGTTTTCTTCTTTTCTGTCTTGTGAATACACTGCTCATAGCAAGTTACAATGCAACCTTTCATTGTTTTTCTTCCTGTTTTCTTTGCAAACAGGATCTTTTATGCAGTAGAATTAAAGTACTTTTTGATAGAAAAGAATGCATATTATAGAACGCACTAACACTGTAAACTAATTACATTTTTTTTAAAGTTGGGTGCTTTTTTAATTTAAAAAGCATTCAAATACGATTTGATTTCATGGAAGGACCATTTTAGAAGAAGCTGTTGAGCAAAGAAATTGTGAGTTTATCCCTGCAAGACTTCATACTGAAATCTATTTCTCTTTGTTTACCTACCAGGATGTTGCTAAGCGTGCTGAAAAGCTACCAAAATTGCCCTCTTGAAGGTACCATTGACACTGAAGCTGTTGTAGCTGCTTTGGTAGACAGCTAATATAAAGGTGAAAAATAAGCGAGATTAAGTCTAAAGTTTCATCTGAAGATGCTTGAGAGTAGTCTTAAAGATTTCTCCATCTCCTGGAGCATGGGTACCGACCTCTATAGGACAGGACAGTGGGAAGAGGGGATCACAAAGAAGCCTTTGAAGGGGTAAACAGGCCCACTAGAGAACTTTTCTGCTGTATAACAATGCAGTCACGGAAAGACTCCAGCTGTAAAAATATTAACCTTGCAACCTTGTAAACACATGTAACACTGGCAGACATACAGAAAATGAAGGCTTCTTTCCCAGGGAAGAAAAGCTAAGTTACAATCTTGTAATGGGATTACAATTTCTTTAAATAAAAAAGGTATGCTTGATATAATTTCTTGAAAAAGACCAAAACCTAACCACCTTCCCAGTTCTTGAATTCAAACAAGCTATTGCTATTTCCCATCCACATAAAATTTATTTTCTTCCTTTGTCCTCATGTATGTTAATTTATAGGTATATGGATCAGCCACATTTAAGCCCCATTTTGTACTCTTTCCTTCAGGAAATGTTAACCCTTTCTTTCTTATTTAGCAGATACTCATTCTTTCCTCAGAAACTGCACAGATGATGACTGAATGTATCAGCATATATGGTAGGGTTTTTTTCTTTTTTGTGAGAAGTCCTGTCCCCAACACACCTGTCATATACAAGCAGTGCAGCAAGTTTTAAGAAAGAAATTGCTGCTTGAAAACAGCAGACAAATTCAAACAAGAGGTTTAAAAAGTTCATGGACTTTTTCCCAATTGTACATCCTTCCAGCCATCTAACTTGAACCTTAATAAAAGACTGAATGGAAAGAAAGATGTTTCAGAAAGTAGTCAGGCCTGGGCCTTTAGAGTCAAGGAAAGGTCAAGGGTGACTCAAGTACAAGTATATCTTACTAGCGTTTTCCCATCAGAATACCCTTAAGGTAAACATGAAAAGTAAATGCACTGCCAATGGATGTCCATCACCATGGACAGATACGTAACCAATAAAAACATTACAAGAGCATCATGACTTTTAAGAGGCCCAGTTCTGTCCTGGTTATACCCCCTCAAGCTCACACAAGACTTTAATTTCTCTAATGATATGATGACAGCAGTTTGCCACTGGAATAAAGATACAAAGATTGTCTCCAGGTTGAAGTCATACTGCTGCATTTATGCTAGTGTCAGGGAAACGGCACAGCATCCTGCTAAAAAGAGAAGCTGTACATCACCAAAGCTGATTCCAGAATTAAAGAAGGGGAATAACAGTAGCATCATAAAACAATATATTCACACAAAACTGCATCTGCATAGCAGGATACACCAGTGTGACTATTCTGGTTTAATGTCATTCCCTCAGTTGCAATAGTTATATTGGTATGATCGTCTATGTATAGATCAGACACTGAACAGTAACTACTACAAAACAGTCCCATGAGAGAGAAACAATTAGTTTTGGTTCCGTGGAAATAGACTGACTTTCATAATAATGCTTAAATATCATCCAGTATATTGTCATTTGTTTTATGTAAATAAAATCTTAATAAAAAGAGTTAAAGTTTAAATGACTAACACAGTGACTAATTTTCAGTATGACTTAACATTTCTCACATTCAACAGTAACAGCGATTCTATATGCACACATACAAATTACTCAAAGAGGATCTTTAAGGAAAAGGACATTATAGTTTGTATGTACCTCAACTGATCTGGAACTGTAGAGTGGGTGTAATATTGACAAAGCCAATGATGCCAATAATATGCACTGTGAAGGTATGAAACTGTGAAAAATTATCAGCTGTTATTCTTTACTTGTTGTCAATTCCTCCAAAGGATTGGAAACTAATGATTCTTTTCAAATCCTTTATCTCCTCCAGAGAGCATTTTATTTGACTCTAAGGAGTGCTTCCACATCTCATAGCAAAAAGCAGAACTGCCTTTTATCCATAAACTTCAAAATTGCATTTAAAAAAAAAGACTAAAGGAAGAATGTAATAAAGCCACTAAAAAGTCTTGGGTGAAGGTGGTCTGTCCTCCATACAGTAACACAAGACAGTTAGACTTGGCAGACCTCAGCCCCAAGAGTGATATTGGTCTTGAGACAGAAAGAAGATCCCCATAAGACAAAATCAGGGAGAAAAACAGATAACATGGAGCATTTCCAAAGGCACTGGCCAACTCTGAGTGAAAGAGCTGCAGGACTGCAGCAGAGCAATTATGGAGTCCTAAGCCAAACTCCTCCTGAAGCAGAGAAGGGAAAAAGCAACTTACATTATACTGATGATTAGCCACTGGTTTATAGTTTGTGGTTACTGCTTTGTCCAGCTGCTGTGATAGCCTTAGAGGTTTAGAAGATTCTTCTATCTGTAATCTGCAAAAGAAGAGAAAAAAGAATTAATAAAAAGTTCAGGCAAGCACACACTGAAAATGAATTCTAAAAATCTGCAAGCATGAACCAGTCATTAGTTATGAAAGGTCAGCAGCAAACAAATCATAAGACAAAAGAGATGTACTCTTCTGAACTAAGCTTTTCCTTCTCTATTTTTGCTTGAGTACACTGAATTATTAGGGTGCTATATGCTACAGAAGATACTGAAATGCTGAAAACCAAGAACCTGTGAAGGGAAGATACTAAAAACAATGTCTGAACACAAATTTCATTCTAAAAGCCTAATGCTCAAATTGAAAAAAAAGACCTTGCTCTTAAAACAGATCAAACCCAATCCAAATGAATCCAGAATCTCACAGCTTACTCAGCTGCGGGATGAAAAAGCTTTTCATCCATCTCTGCTGACTCCATGACCTTCTCTTAGATATTTTAATGTAAAACCATAAATTTCTGTGACCTTTCTTTTGGCATTACAATACAGTAAGAGTGCACACATAATGGTTTTAAGAGCACTTTTAAAAGCAGGCAGACAGAGAAATCCACCCAGCTTCAAACTATCTATCACACAGATAACAATAGGTGACCTTCAGTTCTCTTTGGGAAAGACCCTGAGAAGCTCAAGGGTTGAAGTTATCGTGTTAAGCTCATGCCTACATATTTTAATTATGTATGATGGTAGAGGGAGTGTCCCATTTTCTTCAGGTTTAGCACTCCAGAATTACTACCTGAAATGAAGATGCAAGAAACTAAACTCTAGGAAGGCGCAGGACAATGTCCCTCCAGACAAAATAGCTTTATGGCACATACAATTAATACATTCATCATCAGTGATGCTGTTTTATTTTCAAAGGTGTATCTTTTAGCCAGAAGAGTCCATTTTCACTAAACACAATGTAAGACTTACAGACCAATAAATATACAGTGATGCTCGCTTCTTTCCAAACAAAAATTAATACGGTACATTAACGCAAATAATAACTGCATGTTTACCAGTGTCAAATATAAAAATGATTAAACAGTCTAAAGAAATTTGAAGTATTAAATTAAGAAATAAATTCTCTAATTGCAGCAACTGGAAATAAAGCCAATCATCCTTCAATACCTATATTGCTGGACAGCAGGGGGGAGCAATTTTTTCTCATACATAAACTTATTTCCTCTTGAATCTTGGCAGACTTGTCATTTGTTCTGTAGTTTTAACTATGCCTAAGGAACCATTGCCTCGTATTCTACATTTCTGTATCAATGATGCCTCCTGTCCAAACATAGCCTGTTTCTTTCTTAGCTTGAAGGAAAATCAATTGGAAGGTAAGTGAACAGTGGACACTTTTTACTTATTAAAAGAGTTTATCTTTTGGCCTTCAATCTAATTAAATGATTTTAAAGATTCTATTGATCTGGTTAGCAAAGGTCTTCTGAACTCATGTTTCACAAAGAGGCACAGGCTAAAGCTAAATCCGTATCGTTTCTACAAATCTGTCTTTTTGTCCATGTCTCCATTGCTCATTTTTTAGTTCTTGGTCCCAATGACTTTTTAAAATTTTAAATAGGTTGGCTCAATTTTTTTTTTAATTTTTTTTTAATCTATTTTTACTTCTATTTTCTGTAGTTCTTCACCATGTTTCCTATTGTTTTGACCTGGGGAGTTTCCCAGTCCTCCCTCTCCCCTATTCGAGCTACTTTTCATCTCACTTCTCCCCACATTTTCCTTTATGTAAAGGGGGATTTCCTATTCAACCTGTTTACTGATACTGCTCCTGGAAATGAAACAGGGGTTCCTTGCGACAAACTGGGAATTCTTGTTATCTTTTCCCCTTCAAGGCCAGCGCACCAACTTCACGTGCACCAGACTTAGTTATTTGATTTGTGATGTTGTTCAAGACCCCTTTTCATTACAGCTGCAGCACAGGGTCCAAACAATACTTAAATACATCAGCTGGTGTTGCATTTTCAGGGAGCCCATGCATTTGACCGTGGTATTTCTTCATGATTAATCCTCCTTGCACTGGGCTTTACATTCATTACTCTTTATAATGTAAATTTACAATATTCTCCATTTCTTCAGGTAAACAGACAAAGAACATTAGCCCTTCAATGATGAATTGTCAGCCATGAACATCAGACACCACTCAATCCTAAAGGTCTCTTCCTGTCCTGGCATTTTAAAATTACAGTACAGGAAATTTCAACCCCCATTTCAGTGCACCGCCCTTAACTTAATCCTTCTTCGCATAAAAGCACACCAGCAATTTATCTCTTAACACTTTTCACTCACAATGAAGGATATGCATTTCAGCTCTTTTATTTTAACCTGCCAGTTTCCAAACCCGTATAAAACCAAATGTGTAGGACAGTTAATACACATCTCAGTGGCTTACTTCCCAAGGCTGATGGCAATGAAGTTACATTTAATAAGTGAAATTCTCCAGCACACAATCCCAACAGCAGAGAAAACCTTATTGGCTACTTAGGAAACAGAATGGAAGCCTACCAAGTGAAAATGGAAATAGACAGTCTAAGGTTTTTTGTGAAATGGCAGAAGACTTCAGAAAGATCTACACATAGCAAGTAACAAACTAAACAGCTACAAATATATGCCTCTGATAATTCTGTTGTACTTTGAGATTTCTTGCCAAAGGTCTCCAAATTCCAAGGATCCACAGATCTCACAGATCTCAGATAGTCTTCAGAAAACTGTCTTACAGTCAAATGTTAACTTTTTTTTTTGTTTCTAGTTGGTAAACTGCTGTAGTGAGAGCTAAAAATATACTACATTCCTGGTATTACTTTTTAATGCAATCAATTACAGCAGTCGACCTATGCCAATATGGAAATTTATATAGGAAGCACGGTGAATCAGGAGGAAAACCTTTTTATTACTAATATTTATTCTACACATGCATCTTGCTCTTCTCCCTAATGGCTGCCCTTCTCATTTCTTTTTCTGCAGCTTTCAGGATCTCACAGAGGATGACATAGCCTCAGGTTACCTTTGTTCCACCAGGCTTCCTTGCAGAATATCATCACACAATCCTATGTGGAACAATAGCTGTTGCACATCTGGAGTTAGCTTCCCAAAAATGCACGAACACACGTAAAGGGACCAACAAATGTGGTATAAACACCAAATTAGCAAATGGTTCACGTCTGGATGAAGCACTGAAATTTGCTAAGTGCATTACAAAGGGTGAAGACAAACAGCCTGTAATCATTTTGTCCAGATGATTTGTTGATACAGACACTATTTGCAGGGAAAATACAGCATTTGGTTTTATTTTTCAAAGCCATGCTGTAATTCTCTCATATTCAGAAAGCAGTACGTCTGGGTGAATACAATTGATTTCATAAATTTGTATAGCTGTTGTATGAAAAAATTTGATGAAATATGTGTGTATATATATATGCACATTTCAGTAATTATACACTCAAAAATCCATAACAAAATCTATGAATTGGGCATTATACTGGCCTTCTGGATTGATGTTTTAATGTGTTATAGATATAATTACTTTTAAATGCTCACTTCTTAAAGCGAATTTAAAAAGCAGTATCAACAAAAAAAATTAGGCAGTGTTTTATGCAGAGTTTTCTCAGAGTGGACTTGGTGAATCTTAATTGCAACTGCTGGTAGGAATAAAGAAAAAAATCAATAGATACTCTGAGTCACTGGTGACACTGATTTAAAGGAGCAGTGGCCTTTTACCTATTTCTCTTTATTATGAATTGCAGGAGTTAAAAGACTTAGTTATGGCTCAGAACTACACATGACTCTCCAAGGAAATAAATTTTCCACTGAACTCATGTTGAAATAGCTAGAGCCATATTTCATGCTAATATCTGGCCTAAAAAAATAAAAAGAGAATGCAGATTTTTTTCCCCCCGAACTGCCAATAAATTAGCAACAGAGCAGCCACAAGCCTGCACAATGTGGTTTTCTCTTCCACCCCCAAGATCAAATATAGCTCTTCTGCCCTGAAATACAGCAGGTAACCAGCATGGCATCAAATTCATCACAGTCATTTCCCAGCAAAATACATTTTATACTGCAGCTTTGATTTGTCATTGTGCTTACAGTTGAGTAAGAGGAAAAAACATTCACACAGGCTGGAAATAATTCTATAGGACTTGTCAACATGCAGCAGGCTCATACAGGGAGACAGATGAAGACAGTAGGTACACTCCTAGGCAGAGATATTCACTGGTTTTTAAATACATGTAATTTTCAGCAATAAAAAATAAGCCAAAGACCTTTGTCATAAAACAAATGTTTCAAAGATTTGAAGCAGGTATTAATCAGAAACACTGCTAGGGCTTGAATTCTTTACATTTCTAAAGAAATTATTTTACAGATGAGAAAGTTCCAACACGTTTTTGGTAATACCTGTGTGGCTCTATGTACACAGAGCACTAAGTAAGGATCCAGACTTTACTCTTGCAGTTGGAAGTTGGGAAAAAGAAAGGACAAGTTGGGTTGTTTCTCTCTCTGCAATATCAACCAACAGAGATACACTTGAAAAGACTAGGCCAACTGCCCAAAGCTTTGAAGGGGAAGAAACACAAACTCCCCAGCTCAGCACATTTTGCAGCTTGTTTTTATTACTGTTCACAGAAGTTCCCAGTCCAATACCAGGGATTTGAGAGCCAAAGACTAATGCTCTCATAGTCCTTTGCTCGGTAATTCTGTACTTGAACCAGACATTAACAGCCACATCACATGAAGTTTCACGATACCTGATATGGGCCACAAAGTTTTATCTTTGCTTCCCTATTTTGCTAAGCACCCCAAACATGACAGAGTTGGGTACATCCTGAAAAATTTCATCCAAACCAAACTATTAAAATAAATGTAGCAATATAGCCTTACACCTACTTTTGTTGTGTTCATTTGGACTACTAAACCTTGCTGCGGTTCAGGTAGCATTTCTTTTTACTTTTCTTCCAAGCAAGAATATTAGTAACATAAGAAGCAAGATGGGAAAGAGATTAACACTCCTATAAGGTATTGAAACTTAAAAAAGTTTTTGTAATTCTGTGAGAACTAAGGGAATTCAGCACCCAGTGTTGCACATCTTGCTAAAACAACCCCATAGCAATGCCCAAACACAAGTAACAAAGGAAATTATTAGAATGGCCACACTGGTAAAAATAAATATTATCTAATAACAAAAATGACAAACTGTTGCTACACAAAACAATCTGTCATATATTCTGAAAGATAAGAAGGAGCAATATGAAAACTGAGCATGCTGTGTTTCATCACAAGAAGTCCTAGTGTCTCACGTTAAATGGAGGTGGATGACAGCAGCCCGCTGCATGGATGAATTCAATGTTCTTCAGACGCTGACTGTTATTCCAGCACACACTCACAGTCAAAGCAAAGTGAGTCTGTCCCCATTTATTAAGCTAGACAGGCAGACAGAGAAGAGCACGAGCTGAATGGAAATGGCATTAAGAAGTGCATTTGCCAGCAAAATGTTTCAGATTATTAATACAGAATATGATTTATAACTAATTTTAAGTCCTGAAATCCTGACATTTCAAGAAAAGTGCTACAATTACTATATGTTCAGGAAGCCTATTAGATTTTTTTGAAGTTGCCACCTTCAACTATACACGTTGAAGGCTAAGCAGTGAATCATATGAATTTATGAAAATTTCATGTCTAATACTCAGACAGACACCACAGTCACAACTGAAGACTCCAATTCTACCAATCTTTCTCCAGTACAAAACATGAGATGATATAAATGGCAATTCAACAATAACTAATAATTCCTTATGCACTCTATTTTCTGGATTGACAAGATGTGAAAAATTGATTAAAACCACTCCCACTTTTCCTCTCTGAGTTTAGCCTTGCAAATGACTAAAACCTTCTCAGCTGAGGTAGTGAGAAAATATAACGTAAAGATAAAATAAGACCCACTTCAGCATTCTAGGAGTGATATAACTGAATAATTTTCTCTATTTATTTGACGCCAAACTTTAAACACATTAAGTGACTCCCTAATGCAATTAGTGTGAAGAAAATTGTAACATCTGCTTGACATCATGGATGCTTTTAATCTAGCCCACATGTGTCTACAGGTATTTCTTCTAGAAGTGTTCTGACATCTATGAAGTCAGGGTCTGGCAGTGCCTGGTCCACACTAATGAGCATATGGAAGTGTTTTATCCGAAGGTAAGCTCAATAAGAACTCGTAACTCAGAGATATCTTCTATGCAACGTGACTTTTAAGTGAGGTTACAAGTAGCCCAACAATTAGTGTGGCTGACAAAGTTTGTTTCTTGTCTCTGCATCCATTAGGTTTATTTGTCTTTCCCTTAGTTTATGTCTTTGCATGCTTTGTTGCTGCCTCCCTTTATTCAGCACCCCTTTTGCAGTGAAAAGGTCTTCGATCAGATATCTGTAAGGGCACCTATTCCCATTCTCCCTTGTGAAACAAAGCAGCTTCTTCATCCTCCTGGGCCTTGCAGTACGACTGGGGTCACAGCATCACCACCTTGCCAAATGAAAAGGCCCTTGCAGCACTCTTCAGACTGTGGATTGATAGAAAGGCCTTGCACAACGAACCACAAAATCACATAATCATTTAGGTTAGAAAAGACCTTTAAGATCAGCAGTTCCAATCATTAACTCAGCACTGCCAGGTCTACCACTGAACCATGTCCCTAACAGTCCCTACATACCTTTTAAATGCCTCCAGGGATGATGACTCAATCCCTTCCCTTGGCAACCTGTCCCAATGCTTGACATCCATTTCAGTGAAGAAATGTTTCCTAAAATCCAACCTAAACCTCCCCTGGTATATCTTGAGGCTGCTTCCTCTTGTCCTATCAATTATCACAAAGAAATGAACATTTCCTTATCAAAATTCATGTACTCCGGAAGAGCAGAGAAGTTTGCAGCTTTGCAGTTGTTACAAATGTCAGGATTTTGCAGTCCTTTCCAATCTATGGTCATAGTCAGTCAAGTGCCCAGAAGGGAAACAAACCCTCCATTACTGGTTCCTACCATACTTTCAACATTTTCTTATTAAGACACACACCACAAACATCTCTGTTCTGCTCAGCTTTCAGTCCAAGACAAGTGAGAAGATGAAGTGTGAGAACAAACAAAAGCAAAGCCAAAGGGGACAGTCTTCCCTAAGGACTAAGGGTCAAAGTGCATCCATGCACGCTCAGTTACATGCTGTATCTCAGTACAAGGCACTTCATCTTAATTTCTAAGTGGATAACACTGCAGGACACAGTACATTTTTATACCAGGGTGCTTATATTTGTGGTTTATTCCAGTGACAGAAAGGTCTAAAACTAAGGTCAAGTAAAACCTGGATGTCCTTTTACATTGTATGTAGGATACCTCAACCACAGGCATGAGAGAAGGCTTGAGACTGGCAGAGTGACAAGGTATATCAAACATAAAAAATTAGGCAGCATGCCAGAAGAAAAGCTGTGAAGAGCCGTGCAAATGTACATGACACACATCAGTCTCACATGACAAAAGAGAGGGAGGCAACAAAGAGCCTACAAGAGAAGCACAACACAATGAAAATGGCTGGATAGGCAGGAGTCTAGTGGACATACCTCTGGAAAATAGCAAGGAAGGGGAAAAAGAATGTTGAAAATTCTTAGTTTCCTTTTGTGTTTGTTCAGCTGAGACACACAAACGAAGACCTACAGACCTCTACCTCTGCGCTAACCATTCAACACTGTCTGTACAGCAGTCCGTACAATGCAGGCAGGTGTCTGCACCTTAAATATCAGTAGGGATGAATAATCACAGAGAACAGTTCCTGCTTCTATCACTAATACTACAGAAGGCAAAGACTGGAGATCCTGGAAAAGTCACTCATTAGTAATCTAAGCAGGACAGAAACAGCCCAGCCCACTAACTTTAACATGAAGATTATCAGCTGAATTAAAGCCAGATGTATTCTTTCCAAAAGAATCACATAAAATTTTAATTATGCGTGCATAGGTATCTTAGCTGATCCTAAGCAAAAACGAACCTTAATGAAACAACTATACGAAATCACTTCTTTCTTTTTTATGCTATTAGATGGTTTAGAAGGCAAGTTGGAAAAAAAAAAAAGACTGCATGGTTTTGGAGAGGGGTCAGACTTCATGGAAACATACAAGTGAGCTTAAATACATGCAAAAACATATTAAGAAAATTAACTTCTTATTTTTAAGGCAAAAGTGCAAGGAATAGTTTTATCTCCCCTGTTGCTGGCTCAAGACTTTTTATTGCTTTGTTACCAGATGTTTGGAAATCTCTTGCCTTATACTAAAAGGGAACTTTAATTATCAACAAATAAAACTAACTGATCAACTGAGAAGTAATGTATGGGAAAAACTGTTGACAAAATGCAGACTGCTAAAACAACAGCATGGGTGAACGAGTTTGCCAAGCACTTTTGGGTTTTGATCAAGGTGACAAATGATGCCTGTGGCCCTGAAAGTTTTGATCAGTAACCTGGAATACGATGTGTTTAAAGTCAAGCTCTGCTCCCAGCTCTGCACACTGTTATGACACGTACATCTTTCTGAAAATGTTGTCGTTTGGAGTCCTAATCTTATCCAAACTTTGGAGACCATCGCATTCTGTATTTTGGGTCCATCTTCACTACCCTGGGTTGCCCACTTTCCCACCAATACAAATAAACAATGTGTTTGAAACTGCGTGCACCCATACTTGCAGCTCTAAACTGTTTCCTGTTTAAGAACATCAACTTAAATATTTTCTTTGATATCATAAAACAATTAGTATCTGAGTAAGTAAGAGGGAAGAAAAAAATCTGACATCAAGTCAAAACCAAGTGAAAACAGATCTTTAAAAAAGAAGTTACCTTCAGGTATTTATGCATGTTAAGGATAGAAACTACCATTATAATAATGAAATAATAATCTAAATTTTTTCTCTGTATACTACTGACTGAAGAGTATCCCACCATGTAATTTCAGTTTTGGCACGCTACATCATTTATAGAAAAACATCTTTTCATGATTCAAAAAACCCCCAAAATTATGAAGAAACACTGCATGTATATACCTTTTAATCATGTTTGTGAAGATAAAGGCTCCTTTCCCACTTCCATTTTCAAAGATGCAGTTTCCTTTCCTGCTCCCATTTTCCTCAGTCCTCAAATTTCTCCACAACAAATGGATTTGTTAGACACTATTATCAATTTACATTTTAGGAGTGGAATTTTAAATTCTCAACTACTAATTATTTTTAAAAGCACAGTAAATAGACTTGTCTGAAAATGACATAATCTTCATTTTCCTGCCAAAACTAATCTGCTGTGCTTGTTGCTGCTTTGAAACCAATGGTAGAAATAGCAGGGATTTTTAAGTCCAGGCAACACAAAGCCAAATACTTCTTGTCAGTCTGCACATCCAGATTGGTCTAACACTTTGCTATTGGGGACAAGAAAAGAGTATTTTAGAAGTAGTCTGTTAGACAGAAAAGCTACATTTTTACCATACCCTGAAAGGCCTAGGTCTTGAATTACTGGTAAAAGGGTGGGTCATTTACAAGCTCAGTCAATTCACTCTGCAATGAAACTGCTCACAGCTAAAGAGGAGATGGAAAGAAAGAGGCAGATTCTTGGCTACAAGTCCTCAAATGCAAAAAAAAGATTCCTACAGCATCTCAGCTGAATCTAAATCTGAACCTCTCCTCCTCTTCTCCTGCAAAATGTCTTTATCAAGTTACAGCTGCCAGCACTCTGCCTCCAACTACACACTCCCAATCTCTAAAACTCCGCTTCCCAGATACTTCACCACTCCCCCAGTTGCTCTGCAAACAGCCACGGCATCTGGCTCCATTGGGGATCTTCCAGTTAAAATTTACTGTAAACAATTTAACAGTTTGTGCCATTCTGGGAAACATTTGGACTGCTTCCCTAGAAAACCTAGCTGGCTCAAATCCTTGAGGATTTTCTCTGCCTCTCCCTTCCCTGGCGCTGCAGACGTAAAATGCTGGATAGCGAAATGTCTTTTTGAGGACCTCCACCTCCCTTCTGTTAAAATAAACCTGGAAACAACCAGCCAGGGACCGCTGCAAAGGGCACGGAAAGGAAACTGCTGGGAGAGCACATTCAGCATGCCCATGTGTTAATGGCTACATATTGCCTTTGGTTGCTTAAAGGGGAATCTTGCACAGTTCAGCTACTGCTCAATAGCTTAAACATATAGTTGCACTAAACTGCTGAAGTAGCTCACATTGAACTGCTGAATTAACCCACCCAACACTCTTTACTGCAAGCAAAGAGAACAAAATTGGTTTCAAATGCATTCTGAAATCATGCTTAATCCAAACAAAATTGGCATTAAGTTAAAAAGATGAGCTGCGTATGTTCAGCAACCCTCGGAACTCCACAATATAAAAACCAAAACAAATGCAGGAAAGAACCTGTCTTTCTCCTTAGACCATGCAAAAAAGCAGCCTTGCTCAACTCCCAGCTGGTAAACTTATCAGTTTCTTCTGCAAGAGGCAGATAAAAATAAATAAATGTAACAAAACAAACCAAAAGGCAGACTAAAAGATGTATCAGTTAAATTAGAAAACTGGGGTTTTTGTAAAAAGCTTTGATCATCATTCTTTCGGCCAACTGTATTTCCTTTGCCAGTTGTACTGCAATATTGCTCTGCTGTATTTGCTGAAATAATTTAACTACATTTTACCACCTCCTATAAGCAAAGCAAGTGCTCCCTCAGCACCCCCTCCACTACAATGCACACCTGCCCACCTCCACTGGAAAATTACTGCTAGACATCCCTCACCTGTTCAAGTGGGAACTGTGCTCCCAACAAGCAGAGCAAGAGCGTGCGTGGCTTTTGCCAGCAAAGCCAGAGGCAAAAACCAGCTGTGCAGAGGGAGCCCAGGAAGAAGGTATATGGGTGGGAGCTGTCAGGCTACACTGCAGCTGGGAAGTGATGGCTATGGGGAAAGAAGATGCACCACAGGGCCACCTGCCACAGGACTCTGCTCCCACTTGCCAAGTTGTGAAAGATGGTTTTATACCAGCACTGCGTCATTCACTTTGGTTCAAAGTCACCTTCCTCAAGGTTTGGTCTTCCAAATACTGCTGCAGAGGGCAAACTTGAGTGTTATTTTCCTAGAAAGCCTTACTTGGCTTCTGTGCATCATCTTCAAATCAAAGCCACAGGTGCATCACCATTATCCCTGACAGGAGATCTCACTCAGTAAACTGAAAATACCTTCAGGATCTCGAGACTGTGGCTCAAGACTCAGTTTTGAGCTTTCCTATAGCTTTAAACCAAAAATTTTTAAAGTTATTTCAAAATACCTCTCTTTAAAAAGCACACTGATGATCACAAGGCACAAGGACATGGCTAGGTTTTGAGGTGAAGCCAGAAAGCATAAGACTTGATTTTGCATTTGAAAAAAATAATTTACAAACTAACTGTGCCTTTTCTTTGAAGAAATAAACTTTGTAATCTTAGTAGTTCAGAACATTATCTTTTGAACACTCCCTAGAGAGCTTATTTGTTAAGAAATAAACTTAGCTCCATGCACTTCTGAGCTATGCTACATTAGTATTCTCCTCTTAATTAGCGATTTTCAGAAGAGTGCCTGTTATTTGTGAACATAAAGAAACTCAGACTTTGTGAAGCCATACCTATCCTGTTATTAAATAAAAAACCCCAGAGATTTGATTATAGATCTGTCTGGCATGACGAATTCCAAACCCAGTTAATGGTTGAAGCACAAACATTGTCTAGCTTCCCCAACAGGAAGCTGGATAATTGGGTTTTCCAGAAGACCTGTGTGAAAGGAGACTCCATTCATGTGTAATTTGGTTGTGTATGGCCTCTACAGAAAAAAAGTACTGCAATAAGTTTCAGGACCTTTGTATTTTAAAGCTTGCTCTGCACAGCTTTTCTTAATTACACGTAAGGCTGCACATTTACAAAAATACATATATACAAGAAGGAACGCTCCACACAAGTTTCATTGGTTTGTCATTAACTTACATGGAGCTGAATTTGTTAGTCAGTAATACAAACATGAAATATAATGTGAAACCATTATCAATGAAAAAAGAGCATTAATATTCAAAAAACTTCTACAATTTTTAATTCAGTATGCATATACTTATCAATCGCAGTGTAACAGAGCATATCTCATTGTATTGGATCTGGGGGGGATGGGCTGATCCTTCCCCACAGCAGCCCATACAGTGCCTAGGAGGGTGCTGGTAACCCACCCATGTGTTGGCTGCTGCTGAGCAGCACCCACACAGCACCAAGGCTGTCTTTCTCTCTCCAACAGCCCCAGGACAGCTGACCCAGCTGTTCAAAGGCATATCCCATACTATATGATGTCATGCTCAGCAATAAAAGTTAAGAGAAAGGAGAAGGAGGATCACATTTGTTACTAAGGCATCTTCTGAAGCAGCTGCTAAGTGTACTGGGGCCCTGCTTCCCATAAAGTAGCTGGCCATCACCTGTTAATGGGAAGCAGAGAAGTTTTTGCTTTGCTTCCGCATATAACCTTTGCTTTCTCCCATTAAACTGCCTTTAACTCCACCCATGATATTTTCCATACTATTTTTCTCCACTGCTCTGATGAGGAGGGAGTGAGAGAGCAGCTGGGTGGGTGTCTGGCAGCCAGCCAAGGTTAACACACCACACTTAGAAATGCTAAAATATTTGTAATTCTATAAAAAGTTACCTTAGTATTAGAGATTAGTATCTAGAGCTGTAAATGTTTTAAAAACTTTTAACATCAATGGGAAAAGTTCTCTGGATTAAACAATACACATGCTGCTGTCGGCAGAGAACACGCAGCAGTAAATACTGGCCAGCTCAGAATGATATGAACTGCTGGGTATCTCCTATCTCTTCAGTGGCATACATGGTGTATTTCTAGGAACCATCATGGTATATCATGTACACTTCCTACTTTACTACACCTTCTAGTGGAAGGTGTCCTGCCTATGGCAGGGGGTTTGGACTTAGATGGCCCTGAAAGTCCCTTCCAGCCCAAATCATTCTATGATTCGAAGAAAAACAAAGTTTATTTTCCCCACTGACATGTCTCCCATTAAGTTCCTTTTGGTTTACACAATATTATCACTTTGAAAGACCCATATTAATTTTTGTCATCATTATTTACTGGCTTTGTACAAAAATAAAGTTATAAGCATCTCTAGGGGAACTGGGAAACAAACCATCTTTTCTGAAAGTTGTAACATTTGACAGCTTTGGAGCTGGTAGACAGCGTTTAAATTGTGTGGGAGGTCAATTTTTGAATTCTAGCTCCAGAGGGGATGAAGACACTCTAGAGAAAAGAACTGAAAAACAGAATGACTTAAAAGAAAAAAACAGCTGTGGCAAATTTAATTCTTGAAATGTAGAGAACAATCAAGCAATTACTCAGAAAGGTAAGAAGTCCAACAGGTCTTTTCCCAAACAGATGCTTTTGTATCATGTTATTTCTGCAATAATTTTTGGACTGCTTGCTCTACCCCACTACATCCTTTAATTTGAAAACTCCACTAGATTTTTGAGGATTCACACATCCTTCACTGCAGTAAGAAATGAAATATAAATTACCTACCGGTTTCCCATCTTTATTGCTTCCAAAATCTGTATCTAGAGCTGCAAACATTTTGTGGTAAGCGGGGAGAAGAAAACACTCTCTGCTAGCATGCTTCTGCAGCTATACAGAATCTCAAGACTTCAATGGCAATTCAGCATTTCAGGCCAAGTACTTCCTGTTTTAGACAATACAGGATCTCTCTCAGCTAAACAAGACAGATACTACACACTGTATCCTCTTCTACATTTTGGCTTAGCAGAAACAGAACACAATTTATTATGGTCTTCATAACTCTGGAAAATCCTCCATTCTGAAGAAACGAGGAAACTTCTTTTTCACAATGGGAAAAATGCCAATTTACACAAAATGCTCCTATAATTACTTTAAAATTCCTTTCCACTCCACAAACAAAATAATTCCCCACTGTTTCTTCTCAACTGCAAATTTTATTAATGGCCGCATGAAAACTAGGTTTACAAAAGGTACTGGCAGTACACAGCTTTGTAATACAAAAAGGTGAAATAAATACCTTACTGCAATGAAATGCAAACAACCTGGACCGGGACATCTCCCTTTGCACATGTTCCATGACAGACGGTACTGGAACGGTATTTGCTGCAAACCAGATTAAATCAGTTTTAGAAACTGAATTCCACTGATGAACAGATTGCACCATCTGTTTCTCCTAATATACATTAGAGATTGTGTATTTTCCATAGCTGCATATTTACTCTGTAATCAGAAGACGATGAGACAAATAGGTATAGCTTAGCTACAGAATGACTGAAAATCATCATCATTTGAGAATGTCAAGGGTGTAAACAAAAAAACACTTGGATTATTGAAGGCTGTGCAATGAAGTAATGAAACAAAATTAGGCAAAAGAAAATTTAAGCAGCACACTGGGACACTAACAATCACTGCAGCGATGAAAGAAATCAAATGCAAAAAGCATAGAAGCAATAAAGTTTGTTACTAATAACATGTAGAAAACAAGTGAAATAATCTTCCAACTGAAGCCTAAGTAGAGCTGGCTGGAAATCTGGACTTTTATTACATGTTTTTTGTGTTTTCAAGAAAAAAAAAGAACAAAAACCCCTGAAAAAACCCTAACAATAACAAAACCTTAAATCAGGAGGTAACTCAACATTTGAAGTTTTCATGGAACAGAAATCCCTCAAAATTTTGTTTTGGAAACCCAAATATCATGTTTCCAAACAAAATATGCTTTCCCACTATCCTCAGCATCTGCTGACTGAAATTAATGCAATTCCTGTAATTTCACAACTGCCATTTCCATGGCTTTCAGTGGTCACAAAAGTGACAACCACTACCTTAGACTTCAGCTCAGGGGCTACCAAAGCATCTGCAGTGCAGCCGTGTGAGTTGCTTGGGAACGTCACAGCCCTCCACTCTCAAGCCAGCCAGCTCCACTAATCACCCATGACCAGTACCAGTCAGATGACTTTAGAATCTCTGACAACTCACCAACTAGACCACTTCTTATAATCAGCTGAAAAGTCAGGCTGACACATTGGTGTGACATTTTGTGACAAACTGATATACCAGCATCACAAAAATGAACCTGAGATAAATGTTTGAGAAGCCAGAGTGAGATTCCACTATTATTATTCTACACATCCTCAGCAGTGAGGATGATTATTTCCAGGTCAGTAAGACATTGATTGCAATTAATGAAACAGTATTTCATTCAAAATTGCGGTCTTCTCTGTAAGTACAGTATAAGAAACAAGAACTATTGGCGCACTAATTTGCCCCAGTGTAAAAGCACAGAGGTATGGAGTAAGTTAGGTTCTAAGAAAACAAAGAGTAGGACTCTTCAGGGCTGAAAAAAGATATATGAAAGTATGACAGAGGTCTAGAAATTCATTTGGACCACAAACCCAACAAATAGGGAACAACTGTATGATTTGAATACCAGAACTAGCAGGCATTAAATCATAGGAAAATCCAAAGCAAACAGAGGAAAGCAGTTCTTCAGACAACTTGTAAATAAATGATGGAACTTCTTGATACAGGATATTATGGATGCTGAAAGTGCATATGAGGTCCCAAAAGTAACTTTATTGACAGCTGCTAAACACCAGGACAACCCAAGAGTCCTTAAGGTATGAGTTGCTGGAGACTCAGCGACTGTGCTGAGAAGAACCACCAGGTGCCTGCCCTGTTACAATAGTCTTCTCTAAGCCACCTGCTACTGGTAACTCTTTGGAACATTTGGTGAGACAGTTTTTGCCCTGTTCTGGCAGACAATTTTAAATCCAGGCATTGAACACGTTATAGGCATCAAACATAACATTACGTGTATCACAGGACAAGCATAACACACTGGACTTAGCTGGAAAACTGAAGAGTCTGGCCTTCCCTTGAGCACTGAGGCATGGCTCTCCACCACATATCAAAAGTGAGCAGTCCTAGAATCTCTTCCCGTTGTAATTACAGCACAGCTCCAGCTCAATCAAATTGAGACTCCAGAAAGAGAAAACACTTCAGACACTGGTGTGATTTTTTTCTCACTCACTTGAAATGACAGTCCTGAGAAATGTTAATTACTTGGCCACTAATCATATTTCATAAAGCAGCTGCAGTAAATAAGTAAAAAAAGGAATTTTAATGTCACTCTAAATGTGTGTAGATTTAATTAGCGTCTGCTCAAAGGTACCTCTTAGCAGAAGGATGGGATCCAATACAAGGACACAAAGGCATATACTGCTGCAATCCTATTGTTAGAAATAAGTCTAAGAGATAAAAGAAAAACTGAAAGGAAGACTTTTTGAGTTGAATAAGTATTATTTTAAAACCAAGGCCTTTACCTTCAGAGTCTTGTGGGGGGAAAAGCATCTTATATGACCCATAAAAACAAAGGAAAATAAGATGAACCTGGTTTTTGCCTGAAATTGGGAAGTGACCATGTCAAAGAATTTCTGTTAGGACATGCAGAAGAACACCATCAGTTCACTTGCCAAAGCTAGGCTAGTCAGCTTCTTCATAAGCCTTATTTGCCCACTTGAAAATACAGTGTAAACACTCACCAACCGAAATGCAAAGCCTTTCATGACCCCTGGATACAGGCATATTACATGGAGTATTAACAAACCCCCTTAGGCCATGCCACAAGCACATGAATAAATACAGAGGTACAACTTTGCAATAACGTGCCAGCTAAACAATTAAGCCAAAACCAGTCAGAATAGGAAAAAAGGGAAACACATTCCTGCTGGCTAATGAAACTGCAGAAAAATTGAATCACCTCAAGAAAGAGATACATGGCAAAGCTGGGTATTTACATCCATGACAGAAAAGAACAACAAGAACTAAAATAGACTGAAAAAAAGTTTAGGAGTTACTATATTTGTTTAGGATGAAGTAACACAATCAAGACCCAGTGAGGACGGTCTCAAGCAGGGAATCCTATGCATCCATAGACATTCAGATAGGCCCATTTCCCAAAGCCAGAGAAAAGGAAGATGAAAATGTAGACAGAAATACATTACAGAAGACTGAGAGGTTTTTGGAAGAGGATTTTTACATAATCAAGAAGTCACAATCACATAAATAAAAGAGGACTTCTTCAAAAAGGAATAAAGGCACAACAAGGTGGAACAAAAGACAACCAACAAACAGAAAAGAGAGGCCCACGAACAGCCTTCCTAAGATATTAATTTTCTGTACTTCACATTGGAGATTATGGACATCTGATAGAACATTGTCTGTATACTTGGGATACTTAGATAAACACATCCATTTGTAGGTGGAGACAGTGAAGCTACTAGTGCATTTCAGTCTCCATTGAGAAGTCAAAATAGAGCATCCCTGAGGCTACCGCAATGAGCAATAGGAACGGTTCATGGCATCAAGTATTTCTTTTCTTGTAATCTTGAGGGAGGGTTGCAGGTTTTTTTGCCTTTTTTTTTTAATGTCCAGAGCTTCATATTCCTTGAAGATGGGCTACCAGCCTCTTGGTTTGAGTCATTTATTTGGACATAGTTGTTTCCAAAAAGCTCCTATCTACTGCAGCAAGAAGCTGTATCTGAACAGGAATCATCTCGTCAGCTGGCTTTTAAACCCTTTAAAACTGACCCTTTTTTCCCTTCTATATTAATACTGCAATGAACTAGAAGTATTTCTGTATCCTGCCAAACCTTCAACATGTTTTTTCTTTAACTTAAGAAAAATTATGAACAAACCCAAAGCAAACATAATTTTTTTAAAAGTAAGGAAGATGCCTATACTCTGAATGAAACTACTGATTTACCTTAATAGAAGACAAAAAAGCAGGGTAAACTAATTGCCCGGTCCCTGAGAGCTCAGAGCACATGATCCTTTTTAGCTTCAATTTCTTTCACAGGGTATTTTCAATTCACACTCAAAACTGAAGACAGTGAGGTTCAATTTATTTTATTCTGACATTAACTGAGTCCAGGGCACTTGCTTGTATTCACAGTGATTAATAAAGAGAAGAGATGCAACTGTCAAGCCAGTGTGAGAAGCCAGGTTATTTGAGTATCACTTGGGAGCCAAAACAACGCAATCATTTTGAAGGCAGTGTTGCAGAATGGGTGGCCTCCATCTTACATTTTATTCCACAGGGAAAAATCTCACTATTATAGCAGTATCTTCCTTGCTTACACAGTAAAAGTAGACCCATGAGAAAAGAAAAAAAAATCTGAAAAACCAAACTAAGTACTATATGACCACGAAATATAGCTAACACATGGATTCTGTATCACCATTAAAGGGATGGATGCTACAATGGAAGTCTTCCTCCTTTATTTGATAGGATTCATGGATCAGGCCCTACAAGCTCCTACCAACCACTTGGTGGATACAGCGTGTCATGAATTCACAATATTGTTTGATTTCTGCCTTTTAAATTTTGCTAAATAAATATCTTGTGCATCAGTCATTTTTATACAGAGAAATACATCAAAAGGCCCATGTAAACATCAAAGCTGAGGATGTAAGATGATGTTTCCCTTGCTTCCAAAAAGGACGCTGCTTTCTTTGAACTTAGTAGGAGTCTGTGCACTTGTTTTTTAGTAAGTTTCAGACATCTGTACCATGTATTAGTTCTATTTTGCACTCACCATATTTCCTAAATCCTAGACTTTAATTCTACGTTTATGCTTTTATTAAAATAATGGCATGTGTGACATGTCTGCAAATATGCTTATAAATCCTCTTCATCTTCTTTGGATGATACATAGACACTTGTGCTTCACTCATTAGCTTCTGAAATGGATCAGCCCATAATCTTCAAATTACTTCATGCATAATTAGGCACTTCCTGATTTTCATTACTCATGTTTATCTCTGCAATATCTACATAGCACCAATCATACAGCTGCCTCTATACAGACCAGAACACATCACTAATTACATATGTTTCATTTGGTTCTATTCCTCTCCAAGTGAGGATATGGTTTTCAACGGTCTTGTTCTAGGCTCATCACCCAGATGTTCAGGGACCAAAAAGTCCCTAAGGTGTATAAATCCATTTGAATTTACTGACCCTTTCAGAGAAATAAAACCACAAGTAAAGTATGTCTACCTTTTTACATGGTAGAACATACCATCTTGGATTCACTAAAGCTGGTAATGCTTTACCTGTGATTCCATACATAACATTTTAAAACATTTTTAAAAAATCATATAAAAAGAAATAGCAGTTTGAAATTTTTGTTGGAAAATAGTAAAAATAGATCAGTTTATGGTTTGCTCTCTTCTCATTAATTTAGATGAACAACTGTGCACTGTTTAGCCCAAGCAGCTGCTTTTCAATCAGCCTTCACAATCCTGGCTTTCCTTCATAGAGCTGAAGTCCCAGTATATACACAGAAGACAAAAACACAATCCTATTTATTTCCAAAAAACTTTATCCTGTCCTCCATTTTGCCAGTTTCTAGACTTCCATGCTATGCTTAGGTCTTTGAAGCATGTGAAATACCTCTTTCAGTTGTGTAACGTACATTTATAAACACAGAGTGTAATAAAAAAACAACTTCTTAGAGTTTAAGAGCCTATAAAGCAATTAAACCAAGTTATTCCAATTTATGTTCTGCAAAATTTCATTACAGTAAGTGAAGGCTATGCAACAACTAATATACTTCATTGAATACACAAAGCCACAACTCATTTTCCACAAGCATTAGTTCTTATGCATGCTCAGGAACAAAAATCAATATGCTCACTATGTCTAACATATATCACTTACTAGCCCAGTATCTCACTTACATATGGCTAATGAAA
The DNA here is from genome assembly GCA_013396655.1 of Campylorhamphus procurvoides. Classification (NCBI taxonomy): domain Eukaryota; kingdom Metazoa; phylum Chordata; class Aves; order Passeriformes; family Dendrocolaptidae; genus Campylorhamphus; species Campylorhamphus procurvoides. Next base: position 1,969,650 of record WBMV01000963.1, on the reverse strand, counting down.
TAATTAAAAAAAAAATCTAAATGCTATATAATAAACATCTTCCACAGAGTACAAACTAATATCCAAGTGACACTCAAAATTACTTTTTTTTATTTTAAAAGCAGCAAAAGGATGTATCAATTGATAATTATTTCTGTACCATACCATGCAAATTGAGGAGTTTAGGACAGAGGGAAAAAATATCTGTGTATGATTGTAATAAAATGTACCAAATCTGGAACAACTATTTGCTAGTTGTGTCCTTGCTAAGATACCACAAATTGGTACAGTTTGTCAGAAACACTTTTTCCCCCTAGAGTGGATACTACATTGGCTATTTGTCCTCTAATATAAAAATGAGCTAAAAAGAGTTAAAATAAGAAAGAGCAATAAACCCAGCTTTAATAATCTACTCCAAATGGGTGATTTAGGCATCAATTTATAAAACCTACACTATTACTCCTACTCTAATATGAGGCAGCATAACTATGCTTTAAGTGTTTCTCTCCAAGTTGTCCTGAGTACCTCTCATGGTCGATACTGCAGTAATAACGCATATTTCATCCTAGTTTACATTTTCAGTGTGTAGCAGTAGGGGAAAAGGGTTTAGGTGCACAGTTAGAAAGGAAAACAGACACTTCAATTCTGCTACAATTTAATAGGAAATATTCATATGATTCAGTTTCACAGCATGTGCGAATATAAATCCTCAAGAGATTTAATTAAGTGTATTTTATCATAAATTGCATTCCCATAGACATATGCTGCTGCTGCATCATGCTGATAAGAGCAAAGACAAATTGACACTTAGGAGCACATCTGAAGGGTGGTTTTCTGACGACATTAGGTACAATAAGAGAATAAAACCCAGTGCTGAATAAAAGTATCAATGGTTTTCCCAGCTGTTTTACCATACCAACCCGATAGGCAGTTTATTTTATACAGTACAAACAAATTAACATCACAATGTTATACACGTTTTGTCAATCTACAAGATATATCTTTTGCTTCCAATTCTATGAACACTGCATATGAAAAAATTCTCAGTTGGTTGTACGCCCATAGTTATGCTTTATGAGAGCCTACAAAAACACTCATTTGCTTTGAAAAACCACAATTTGGATCAATTAACCTCTTGTGGTTATTTCTTCAACACAGCAATTTCTTAAGTATGTTGAACAGTTTCAAACTTTTATGACGTAGTACTTATTCCCTGCATTTTACTTCAGAGAGGAAGTACCTATTTTTCAAAGACTTCACTGAGTTATTTTTCAACCATGTGCCACCAATCACAGAGTCATTAAATTATCTCGATTTTTCTAAGCAGTTCACCATCAGGACAGTAGTCAATGTCTGAGTTGAAATTAGAATTCAAAATAAAAATATTATTTGAAATATGACTTGAAAATTATATAAGGGCATTTTTTAAAAAATTTGAAATTTATTAAATACAGATTTAAAGCATAATTCCCTCTCAGATATTATCATGTAACATCTTCAGGCATGCATCCACATATCAGTGTTGATTACCATGTAGTCTGCTATTTTTATCACATTTTTATACTCCCGCCTACACTCATATGCACTGAAACTTCTCTTTCAAGATGACTTCTCAATTCAAAATATATCCCAGAATGCAGGGATTTTCTTCTCTTTTTTTACATAAAGAAATCTGGCCATGGATATTTTTGTGCTCCTGTTTCTCCTGTCTGTTTTCCAATTAGAAAAAAGTGGAGTGAACTGTGATACAGATAATGTTCAACCTTGTAACAGGTTTTGAACACAGGGCTTTCTTTAACCTCAGAAACAACTATAGTTAACACTGCTGGAGAGCTAGGATCTTTTCAGATATGACACAGGGACTTTTTAAAATGAGCTTAGCAGACAGAATGAGTATCTCATTGCTTCTAGACCCAACTACACACCTTTTTTTTTAAAATCTGAACCATTTTGAAAGTGATTTTTTCACCTCCTTCTGCTTTTCAATTTGAAGTTGCATTGCCACGGTCATGATGGTTTAAGAATCAACAAGAGCCTGAGCTGATGAGAAGTTAAGTGCTCATGTTAGCCTAGTTTTTTACATTTAGATTCTTCACCTTCAGGGTGTTGTCACATTCCCAACTGATTCTAACCTGAGTTAACACAGTTCCACCCGTTCTGAAGAATGACAGAAGCCCATGCGTCTCCACCCTCTGCAGACTAGAATCATGAAGTCAGAGCCTTATGTTATACACAGAAATGAACCCTGTAAAACCCCAAACTTCCCCATGCCTATTAATGGGAGTGCTGCGCAAAGCCTCAGAATTGAATACAGTCCAAGAGCATAAGGAGCAGAGGAAAGCTCTTTGATGAGCTGTTTCTGTGCCTAATTCATTACTATTTCTTCTTTATCTTCCTCCTTGGCAAGGTCTCAGTCAGCACTCAAGCACACACACAGAGTCTGAGGAAACAGCAGGGCAGTAATTCAAATTTATATTACAAGTTGCAGTGTACAATTCCTCCTGATTTTGCCACTATCATTAAAAAAGGGGTTAGCCAGTTATTCCTGCAAGAATACAAACATGTTCAAAGACCTAACATAGATACTTCATTGGTGTTAACTTTGGTTAGGACCCAGTCTGTTCACTTTTCTCACTTACTGTTTCAGTGCATCCTGGACCTGCAAGAAGTGCTGTACCTGTTAATTTCTGGCAGGTCTTTTGGGACTTACAGAATTAATTCCATGAACTGTCTGACAGAATGGACTAACACATTAATAAAGTTGGAGGTTTGCTATTTCTGGCATTTGAAAAATCAAATGTAAATTGTTAATAAAATACATCATATGAGTTGAGCACAGATTTAAACTGATTATATTTTTAAACTGATGAAGATGACTCCTGGATAAACTCACTTTCAATTTCTTTTGAGTTGCAAAGGGCCACCCTAATCTTCCCTCAGCAAATATTCAACAGTGCTTGACAATACTAGGAGCATTCAGCACACCTGAAGTTTGAGAGAGAAAAATACACCGGTGAGAGAAGGGAAGGAAAGGTGGGGGATGGAAAAAGACATACACAGAGTTATCAACTGAAAAAAAGTCAGTTTGTCCTCCAAAATATCCTAACTCCAGTCAGTCTGCCATTGCAGGTTTCACTATTGCTGTCCTCCACCTTGTCTAAGTTCTGGTCTTTGCACACAGTGGTTTCTAAATCATTCAGAGACAGCCCAACCAGAAATGGCTTTAGACAGCTAAGCTACACCACCTTCGGAGAGACAATGGGTCCCAAAGAGAAGAAAATTAAATAATATTGATAGAGCAGGTAACATGTATTGATATCTACCAATAAGATACACATGGATATCAATAGGATATTAATTCAGTTCTGCAGAATCACTTTTAGTGCAGAACATTATCAGCACTGAGGTGCATCAGAAACTTGGGTGAAAATGAGCACACTTTAATTATTTCCATTTAGTGGCTTTACTATGTTAATTACACTCCATTAGAAACTTTACTTTCAAAAACCAGCATACAATCTCTGTAAGCTCCACTGCTTTATGCTATTCCTTGCTTCCAAACTCATAGCTTGCAAGCACCTGAAACAGGAGAAGCTGACAACTCTCAAGTGCTGCAATATCCATTTTAACTTTGTGTTTGGACATTTCAAGCTTTTTGTGAGGCACTGGGAAAGCACAGAGTGGTCACCTGGAACATGGCACTCCAAGACAAAACAGATCTTCACAATTCTTGTGCAACAGGCTTTCTGGGCTTTGAGTGCACTTTGCTGGCTCATGCCCAATTTTTCATCTACCAGTATTCTCAAGTTGCTCTCAGTCAACTCATCACCCAATTTGGACTGATACTGGGTATTGCCCTGCCCCAGGTGCAAGACCTTTCATTCTATCACATGTTCTACAGAATACGTATTATAGAACAAACTTGTACAAAATTGTAATCTAAAGTAACACTGATCCTAATTAATAATCACAGGTAGTTGTCAGAAAGCTGCTCAGTTCCAGCTTTCTGCCACTGGCAACAGGGAAGGAGGAACTGAGCAGCAGAGAGTCCACAAGCACTCTTTATGCTCTTCTGTTGGGGTACATCATAGCATTCAGAAAAAAACTTTTCATTTCAATTTCAGGTATAGATAGAGCCATAGCAGCCCTACAGTGGCTTCACATGGACACCGTGCTATCCAACAAACATACTTACAGTCAGATTTGATCTGTAATACTCCTTCTACTAGTGCAGAGGCATTTGTGTTAGGTTCTAATTATGGTACTGGCTTAGTGCATAGTGCAAAATTTTCAGCAAAGCATCACAGATACTGAAATGACAATGATTAAATCCCAGTCAAAACCACCAACTGCAAACAAAGGAGGCAACCGTCTAGCAAAAACATAATAATAGACATGAGGAATTTTGCAATTATTATATACAAGGCTCAGTTAAAAATGTATTTCATTAAAAAGCACAAAGCAACTTGCAAATTTCAAACTCAATGTAGATTTGAAAGGAAGGAATACTTTTGTGATTTACACATCACTAGAACTGACATTTAAGTCACATTCTGTTGATAAAATACCATTTCAAAGAGAAACCATCTCATTCTCACAGTCATGTCTGTCTTGCAATGGAAACAGAACTAAAATAGCAGCATACATTTTCTTAAGGCCATAAGCAGACATATCTGTATTTAAATACAGGCATGGAAAGAACAAAGAATTTGAAAACCACCAACTTTATAATATTGTTAAATTTGTGCCTGCACACAAACACATGTAAGAAGTATTTCAGGCAGTGGTCCTTTGTACTGATTCCTGCTTCTTTTAAGCTGTGGGAAGTAACATTCTGTGGAAAAGCTTTTGTGAAAAATACTACTGGAAATGATTCTGTCTTGTTTTGAATGTGAACAAGCCTCCTAAGATTTTAAAGTTACTTCACTGTATTTGCAACTAAAGTATAACACATTGGACTCTGATACTGGCAATCTCATTTTCTCTATCCAGGTGATTCAAGGCAAAAAAGGTCAGTTTAGGTACACTAGATGAGTGAAATTCAAAGAATTTTACATTACATCTCTTGCCTAACAAAAAAGAAAGTAATTTACTATCCTTTACCATTTTATGATGTTCATTTGAATTCAACTCCTAAGCCATTTTAAAAAACATCCCAGACTCGAGCATTAGCAGGTGGTATTGCACAATATTCTCTCTTTTGGAAAACATTTCAGGATTGTGCCTGAGTATTAAGTGATGGTTGCAGTGCTTCAGTATCTTGTAGTAACATCTGAGATATTTAGAGAATTAAAGATTCTCCAGAAAATGTAATGCTGTGATTAGTTTCTAAAGCTGGCATTTTTTCCACCCTCAGAGCCTCTGAGGAACACAGAAGATACCTCCACTGCTTCCCCTGTGGTTTGGCTGGTCCTTTGACACTCTAGGAGTTAAGCTCCCACCGGAATTTTACCATGTCTTCAGAAATGAAATCACCCGCTGATCACAGGTAACACCAGTTTGAGAAATATCACAGTCCTACAGACAGACATTCCTTCAAAAAAGAACCAGAAACAGAGGATGGATGGTTTGTCATCTGTGAACTTTTCTGAACTTGGTGACACCTTTCAGGCCACTGTTTCAGTGTCTTCCTGCAGCTTCATCAATTTCAGAAATATTTTAGTAAGCCAGGAAATCAATATGCCACCAACAGAATTTGCCACCTGATGATTCTAATCTTGGATTTTGCACGAGGATAACTTTTAGTACTCAGTGATATCATACAACTTTTGGAGCTCCTTGGCAGCAGGGTAACTGTTGGATGATACTAGTCTACTGCTCTGTCACAAACTCCAAATATCACCAGTAGTATGTGAACAAAGTTGCTTAAAAATAGATGTGCTATGGTGCTGACATTCTACATATTGTGAAAATTTGAGCTCGTCAGCCTAGTAGTTGCCAAAGCAGCTTTGCAGAACCCAGAATGCTGGCAGTACTCAGCATGACTACAGCATCTGGCATGGTGGCCAGCAAGAGATCCACGAGCTTCAGCAAGCTCTACTCTGCAACAGAGAAAACGAGGATTTACATATGAATGCTGACACTGATATAGAAATGGACTTTTTTATATCAGCTAGCCATCCCACTTTCCCTGACAGGATCAAACATGACAATAAATGAGAAGAGCAGAAGGTTAACACGTCTAGTAACACCAAATAAGTCATGTTAGCTGAAACTTTCATATTACAGATGAAAAAGAGAATGAAAAGAAGGAATTGGTGCTGCCTTGGGAAGAGGAAGGATGTCCTTAAGTACTAAACAGCCCCTCTTTGAAATCTGGAAAGCACCTTAGCAGCAGAGACATCTCCATAACTATTGCAGCCCTGTTAACAGTAAGGTTAAAAGACCTCCAGCACAGGACAACACCAAAGACTTTGGTTTCAAGAGAAGGAATCTGTGCCACTGACAAGAATTTAAGTTTATTTGAATTACAAATTTCCAGAACTTGGGGTGCTGAGCAATGGTACTGAATGAAGGGGCTTTTTAAACTTAAGAAGCTGGCTACAACTGAAGCCTGAACATATTCCAGGGTGACTATTTTTAGCCTCAGGGTTTTCAGCAGATAAAAAGGAAATGGATGCTTTTTTGCTAATTACCACACAGGCCAATTAGATATGTGATTAAATGCAGTGCCTCTGATGGCAGGGGAAAGGGAGCAGTATAACCAGCAGAAGAGGAGTACTGATTCATGAACTCTACGTTAAAAAAACAGGACAATGAGAACTCTCCAATCACAACTATTGATTTTTTCCCAAGGTGTAAGAAAAAAATCTGTGCAATATTTGCCATAAAATCTTAAATATGCACCCCAAAGCATGTCTCCTCTTTCTGAAAACAACCTTCATGCTAGGCTTCTCTCAACAATATGCCTTTCTAAAAAGGCACAGAACACATTCACTATGCTCACTATTAAGAAACTATTTCAATTTCAGAGAAATGAGGGGGAGTCTGGATACAGTCTTGGACAACCAGCTCTAGATGTCCCCTCTTGAGCAGGGGTGTTTGGACTAGATGACCCCCATGTCCCTTTCCCACCTTAACCATTCTGTGATTCTGTGACTCTCGCTTGGAAATAACAATACTTAACAGAAAGAAGGCAAATTTCATGTCACACGGTAACAAAGCCATTTTAAGGTAAAACAAAAGGAGAATGGTAAGTCAAGGAAACCTACTTTTTTTTCATCCTTTGTCTCCAGGCATTTACAAAAAGGAAGGAAACGGAGATCCAGTAATCAGATCAATGGTCTCTCCTAAAATTTAATAAAGTACCAGTTTCCATAACTAATATATATCCTAGAAAGTGTATTAAAAAAAGAAGAAAGGAATATTGCATAGCTCTTTTTCTTTCCCTACACAACCCCCCCCCCCAGATTAGCCCATATACACCTGGCTACTAGAAGCTGAGGACAATAATGGGGTAAAAAGAACATGCTAACCCTTCTGCATCCAGTTGCAGATTTAAGAGAAACATAATACAATACCTGCTGCATTACCAACAGTATGCTATTCCTTATTTATCAGCATTATTATAAGAGCTAGAAGCAGAGATCAAAATTATGACCTTTTCATATCACCAAACCAAAAAGAATGGTAATATAAAAAACCTATTAAAATCCAGTCTCAAAACGCCACTTGTAAGAACAGTAAAACACGACAGACAAAATGAAAAGGACAAGAGACAGAGAATACAAAAGAGATCACAATGAAATATGTAACAAACCAACAAAAGCGACTCTCCTGACCTCTGAAACATGGACTATCTACTCCTCTGTGTTTCTGAGTTCACTGCACTTTAACCTTATTTTCTTACTGCTTCTCTCCACTACTCTGTTCAAAAAATGTGAAAAATGGACCAAAAATCAACAAAGATACTTAAGTATTAGCATGTTCTGTTGCTTTGCAGCCCAGTTGTTCACAATTAGAAAAGTATTTGCTAGACTTGTAAAAACTGGTGGGTGTCCAGGAACACAAGAATAATATAAAATACGTCTCTCAATAGTATGGCTTAACCCTTATGAGCATGATTAATAGATAATTTTCTAAAATTGCACAAAATTCCCCAGGAAAAACTGGCATTGGAAACATTTCAGCACATGATAAAAAAATGTATTTTTTGTACTGTATGAGTAACTCAAATCATCCTGGTGAATGTATTTTTGTGCTATGCTGAATCTTACTTCAAGCCATGGAAGCTGATCTTCGATATTTGAAAAATCAAGGTTGCACTGACTCACAGGCAGATGCAATCTCAGCTTTGTGTAAAAATGGCTTCCTACCTCACACAAACTGAGCAGCATCTGTCCAGCATGGCAGCTTTTGTGGAAAATGCACAAATGTATGCATACATATTTAGTTTGGAAAGGAATTCATAGTCAAATAAGTATATCTACAAGAACATATATGAAGCAGAATGCTGGTCAAGTTATTAAATTTTATTCAGCTAAATGGAGATACTTGTGACTAAAAAAATGCATAATGCTCATTTTCAGCAATATACTGAACTGTCAGTCAGTCAATATTCTCCCAGTATTTTAGAGAAGGTGAGCAACTCATCTGCACTAATAAATTTCATTTGCTTGACCTAAACCACCAAGTGTCAGGACTTCTAGAGACCTCCATAATACAGGGGTAAAGAAATGTGACTTTTCAAACATTGGAAGTTCCTTAATTACTCTAGAACATTTTTCAACCCATTTTTCCTAAAACCCTATCATGTATGTTTCTTCCAGTAGCTTTTCCTAAGGACTTTCATTATACTCTTTGTAGAAAACTCATGTAGGAAAAAGCAAGAAGATATACAGAATTCTTGCAGCCTTGTTACAAGTTGCCATATTGGCAATCACCACTTAGACTAACAATACTTCAAGAGGTACTTTTAAGTTACTATAGAGAACTATAGGCATTACTCTGCAGTGTTAAATGTTTGCTCTTGCAGGCTTTCAGTAACCCTGGAAATTTTTTTTTCTTCATTTTGTACAGTTTGTGACAGTTCGGTAATTCAGATTAGGTATAGTTGAATCAGTCTTCCAAGATCCTGGTTCATTTCAGCAGCACATTTGAAAATGAACCAGGGGCCCTAATTTTATGACAGTTTTAGCCTGCCGTTCTCCACAGTTGGGGAAACACTATCAAACACTGCATTCAACAACTGCCTGAACTGCACTTTGCAAGTGCCTTCAAAACCTTCCCCGAGAACTGCAAGCCTGGTGCCCAGCCACCCCATTGCAGAGGACCTGACCAGTCCTGGAGACCTTTCTGCAGCTACTGAACTTGACAATATCAGTTTGAATTGTAGCGTTGCATAAATCACTCTCAGAGACTTTCTTTCTTCTTAACTTTACCTCGAAACAAAATGTAGTTTGAGTGCATATGATACCTATGTGTTTCAAATACCTTTGAAAATATTTTTTTTTCCTTTTCCTGTGGGGAAATGGAGAAATAGAAGTAAACAGAAATAGGAAAGGGAGACAAAGAAAGACCTGGGGAAGAAGAGAGTTTGCTACAATCAGAGGGATGAAGAGATCGGACAGTGAGGACGAGTGAAGGATGGAAAAAGGTATTTTGTCAGAAAGAATCTGAGATGGGGTGTATGCCAGTCCCCCATTTTCCCTCTTTTGTGAATAGCAAAAGCCCATGGAAGTATAAAGTCCTGTTCTCGTCTCCTCTCAAGTCACCTGGAGCTTGAAGAGATCCTGACTGTATGGAGGACTCCTCTCTCCCTGTGCCCCATCTTTCCCAGTGCAGGCAAGCCTCTTGGAAGATCTCTCTTTCTGAGGAGCCATTAACCCCAAGGCAGTTAAGCACTGGGATCACGAAATTAATATAATGGAAGCAAAAATCTCTTAAGCCTCAGAAAGACAAAATTAAGGTACAGATAACGCATCCTCAAGGTGGAAAGCTGACTACAGTAAAACAAAGAAAATAGTCTAGTTCAGGCAGGACTGGCTAGGGAGGATGTAAAGAGGGGAACTATCAACCAGAAAATATAGTGTAGGCACAGTATCTTCTGTGACCACTGCACAGTAAAACTGTCTGTAGTTGGGAATAGACTGTCTTTTTTTCCCCCACATAGTCCAAATATTTTAAATGGAATCATGAGATCCACTCCCACAAGACAGAAATCAGGACAGGTGCTTTGAAACCACACATTATTTTCCAGCTAGCCTCAATAGCATCACCAGCAGTAACTGCACATCTACAACTAATCATTAAGCTGTTACAAAGAACAAATCCATGGCTAATAAAAGTTTTCTAGGAAATTCAATAGCACAAAGCTTTATTAGTGCAGGGTAGCAGGAATTTCATGGTATTTGTTCCCCTTCTAGAACCTGAAGTTCAGGAAAATTGAAAAAATTTAAATAAAACTGCCAACAACAAAACTTCCAAAATAGAAAATACCAAGTGAAGGTCACACAACCTTTATTTTACCTTTCCAACTAGTTATCGCTAGACACACATTTGTACCTTGTACTCAAAGAGTTGTGAACATCAGCCATCTACACCCTTCCTGTAATCAAATAAAAAGCTGCTGCTTGGGGAAAAACCCCTCCCAGCTACTACATTTGATAACACGTTCATGCACACGAGTCACCAGTATCTGTGCCTTCATTATCCATCCTCGAACCCACACGTCACACTTATCTCCCACCTAACTGCTGGCAACTGCATCACAAGACCAGCTTTGTCCTCTCACTGAAACTCTACAGAGCAGCAGGGAAATCAAATGCCACACATCCATCAACAGAACTCATGACCCAGATACAGATGGTAAAATAGACAGGATCCATATCTGCATTTAATACCAGGAGGTATTAATGACCCTTTTGGTCACTGCCAGCTCTCAGAAAACAAACGATTATAGCTGTTGAGAGCATGCAGCTTAACTTCATTTTTTAGATCTTAAAAGTTTGAAGCAACTGCATTTATCTTTTAATTTTATTTCCTTCCCAACTCAATATTGTAGCACTTAAAGCCTAAACAACAGACTTGCAGCTTTATGAATATTAGAAATTTCATCTTTGGAGAATTTCTCTCACATAAAGCAAAACAGTAAATAGAAAAACTAATAAAATGATTTAATATAACACGGCTCTGTAACCTACGTGTTTTATCTTTAATACTGTCACCTTTTTTATACACAAATACAGACTGCAGCATGTTGAGGGTGGGAGAGCTTAAAGGGATTGAAGAGAAAAGTTTGATCCTACTACTCAAATACCAGATACAGTATTTGGACAAAACCCAATTTCTTCTCAGGCTGAGACTGCTAGATGTGCTAAATCTCATGCTGATTCCCAACAGAGCAGATTATTTTTTTTTTAACTTTCTGGTAAAAGGCAAAAAATCTTTAACAACATGGAAAGTTAAAAAGTAGGCATACACAGCCTGACAATTTTTTTACAAAAAAAAAAGAAAGCAATGGTACCATCGTTTTCACCTGTCAAGTGTTTCCAAACACAAAATCTGCCTTTGTGTTTGTTCTTCTGTTGCTCCTAAAGGAGTTGAACATGACAACATTGAAGACCTGGAGGGGTTGCATGCATGCGTGACAGAAAGTAGAATGCTGAAAAATTCAAAGTTTAGGTAGTACATAATTAAAGCTATCAGTTCTGTTTCAGTCTCCTGCTGTGGCCTTACCAGAAGAAGATTATCTGATCAACTATGTACGAAATGCAAAAAAGCACTTGGATCAGGAAACCTGTGATTAGAACAATTATAGAGCAAATACATCCCACAGACTAAATTCATGTATATTTAAAATTGCCAGAGTGAAATGAGTCCTTTTCTGATACCATCATATTTGCCTCATACACCATTTCCCCCTGATGACAAAAGCCATGATAGCAATCACAAAACTCAGTCTGAAATGAAGTAGTTCACTGTACAGGAACAAACTTACGGTACGGATTTGCCAACAGCTAGAACATAAAGTCTCAAAATAGAATGAATGCAATAAGGAAATACTGGAGCAATTTAGATGACAGAAGAGGTTAATAAAACATAAGATATTGAAAATGTATATGATATGTAGAAAATAGATCGGGCACTGGAGAAAAAGATCACTGCCTTTTCTGCATTTCTTTTCACAGTTCTAAAACTAGTCATGGATTCCTCTCTTCCTGACATTTCCTGCTTTGAATTTCTCTATTTACAACAAGCTCATGGTATAAAAGGGTAATTGAATGAAAACTCACATGCTTAATACACATAAAGATGCATTTAATATAATGCACATTTCAATCCAAAATCTGATTTATTACTAGAGAACACCATCAAGTTAATTATCTATAAGATATATGAATCACATGGTACATTCTAGATGTATCTGGTGAAGTTTTCAGAAGTCACTTAATGATTTTATTAAATGTATATGTTGTAGTTTCCATGCCACTTTTGATACTTTCAGTATTACCTTTTTTTCAGTATTTACCTTTTTTAGCAAGCATGCCAGTTTAGGTCCAGCACTTCTCCACAAACTCTTTCCTATTTTGGACATTTTAAATATCTTTTGAGAGATCTTTTTTGTCTAAAATGCCACAGTATTAAGTGGAATTAAACTTGGACAATCCACAGCGAAACCCATAATCAAGAAGTATGTCCTGAACAGACCAATGAAAACCTTTAAGTCCTCAGGAAATTCAGCTTCAATCCTAGTTGAATATAGTCACACAATCAGGTATGAAGATGCACAACATGGGCTCTAGTAAGAGTTTTGCATATGATGAGATGCAGAAGTCTGCTTCATCCCAGACAAAACCACTGGGAGGTACAAACACCATGCCAGGCTTCATTCCCTCCTTACTGCAAATCCACCCCAACACCAAGATTTGTTCCAACCCCACATGAATGTGATGTAAGACCATGATAACACTGAAGTCACCCATCCCTAGTAAGGCAATAATAAAAGCATCAAAGTCAGATATCACATATCCATTTGTAATGAAGCACTCCTACCTTTTCAGTTTCATATAATTTTCACTGGCTGCAGGTCTGCATTCAGCACGTTGCACCACTATTCCTTCCAAGGCAAGTTTATCTAGAATGAAAAAAAACAAAGCAAAAGTGGACAATAAAATAAGATTCACCAACATGGTCAACATTTGAATTATTTTTCACTAATTAAGAATTTACTAAATATAAGGTAATTGTCAGTTCCCACATTCAAAAATCTCTGCTATTCAGACAGAAAAGAAATAAGCATGAAAAACATGTTTGCACAGCTGGTATACCCTAGACTTCCTTATTTTGCCTTCAGACATTTTACATACTAAGGATGAATCACAAAAATCAAATTTTAAATAAGAGATGGCAACTCCTTTCTCTAGATGTTTCACTCTGATTATCTAGGAACTGTTTTCTGGAAATGTGCAATGAATACAGTCAGTGACTATGAAAAACAAACTACAAAGAGAACATGATTATCAAGTATTCAAAATTAGTGGACGGTAAAATGAAAGCTAATTTTATTCCTATCCTTAGGGGAAGAATAGCACATTTTCATCTTATTACAATATAAAAACCCAAAGTTCACTAAAAGAACACAATGCATTAAAATAATAATACAACATATGCTAACACTCAGGGAAAAGAAATAAAAACTTTCAGTTAGTAATCTTGGATATCACGTACATGTGTTTTAGTTAATACTCCTGTCCCTACATCCACCTCTGTGACACAGTCACTTTGTTATACAGTGTGACCACCTTTTGCCTAAAGTGACAGTGACTAGCAAAGCAGTAACATAGCCTACTCCATAAACGTAGGTAAGCACAAAAATTAAAAGCAACTTGATGTAGAAAGGAAGAGAGAAGTGACAGTGGGCAAACACCTACAACTCTACTATGACGTTCTAGTGCAGAACATGGTGGGGAGAAGTTAGGGATGTCAATTTATCCATCTCTTTTGGGCACAGCCAGTGTAATATGTGTAAAACAAACACCACTGGAACAGCCTTGCAATACAACAAAGGATAAGCTTTAAGGGCCTGATTAGCTCTCACTATTTGAAATGTCTTTCCAACAGAGAGTCTTGCTGTTGGGGTAGGACACTACATTGTCATTGTCACCTTCAGCTGGCAAGGTCACAGAAGGTAACAGGAATGCTTAGAAGTACTGATGCCAAGTAACACAAGGCACTCTGAGACACCGCTGATTTTTCTGCTGCTTTATAGACTGAAATATTACTACACCTGCAAATCTAAGTATGCTCTACCTGAATAATGCAGAGAGCAATTACTTTGATATCATGTATTTTAAAATGATTTAATCTAAAATTTCTTGATAAGTCTTGAAATGAATAAAAATGCTGTGGTTTTTTCCCAGATAATTTTGAATGAAACAAAGAAAATTTGTGGTAAAACATTTCTGGGTTTGCAGATATCTAGGCTTATGGTCAGGAGAGAGAACTTGGCAAATTTGCCTGATTTCCTATGTATAACAGACAGAAAAATTTTGTCTTCCTTCTCTATAGAACCTACTAACTAATTTGTGGCTAAGTTGGTACTAATATTGCTACCTAATTTCTAATATGAATTTGACTCCAGCTTTTAGCAGTTGGTTCTTAAGACTTTATATACTATCATAAACAGTCTTTCAGTACCTGGTGTTTTCTCTCTTCGAAAGTACTTATACATAGTAATCAAGCCACTTCTCAATCATCTTTTCAATAAATGAAGCAATTTAAGCCCATGCATTATCTTATCACCGGGCATTTATGCCACACTTAAATCAGTTTTGGGTATCTTATTTGTGTCTTGTTCAATCTTAGAATTAAGTTGAATACAGAGACCAGAAAGCAGACATAATACTATCACACGATCTTACAAAAAACATATATGGAGGTAAAATAACAGATACAAGAGCTGGAATTTCTCTCACTTTACTTCAGCCACCTCAAGGTTATTCAGCTGAGAGAGGGAAGAAGGGAGACTGTTGGAAGAAAATTGGTCCCACCTCTTTTAGAATTCAGTGATCTGCCTTGTTCTGGGGGGGATTTTTGTTGTGGTTTTTTCAGGGTTGTTTTGGGATTCCTTTTGAAGGGGAGTAGAGTCTGTGTCCCACAATCACTTTCATGTTTGGATGGCTAAAACTGGGTTAATATCAATTTGTCTCTAAAAATCAAGCTCTGAGGGTTTATGGGGCTGAATGGCTGTTATATTCCTAACACAACTGTTCTGAGTCTTTTCTAGAGCCTCACATTTTATCTATGAGCTCTGCATTCCCTGTTCCCAGGTGTATAATTGGTTAAAATGAATTGTTTTTTAACAGATTCTGTGAATGAAGCAATCCCAGTCACACCATGACAATCCTGTCATAGTTATTCACTGTCTGACCAGCATTTGTGTCAATCACAACACATTTTATAAGCAGTGATTTTCATTTACTACTGTGTTGCTAATCCTGGAGGAAGCCCTTCAAACTACAACTCCAATGGCTTCCTACTCACAATTACTTTCTGATAACTGTCAGCTAGTTTTTAATCTTGTTCACTGATTGCTATTTTATTAGACATAAATCAGAATGCCACAAGCCTCCATGTGAAATATGAAATGCTAAGCAGGCTGCACACATGCTGTTACTTTAAACTCACAATCTTCAAAATAAACAAAATTAGATTTGTTTGACTGGAAAATCCTTACATAAAGCCATGTTTGCTAGCATTTGTTATATTTTCAATCTTATCTATCTCTTGAACTCCATAACAATTTTTCCACTACCTTCTGTGGTACAGGTTCAAGGACTATATTCACCTGAGCCATCCAGCCCAGCTGCCCTAACACTGACATGTCAGTATCAATCTCCCTGCACATTGCACAATTTTCAAATTATTTTTGAGTTTTAAGGATGGGGATCAGTAATGCAGAGAGCTCCCCCACATCAACTACTTAGGAAATGAACTTGCCAATCAAACATGCTTATTTTTAGTATTATCACAGAATAGTTTGGGTTAGAAGGGACCTTAAAAGTCACTTAGTTCCAACCCTCCTGCCATGGGCAGGGACACCTTCCACTAGATCAGGTTGCTCAAAGCCCCATCCAACCTGGCCTTGAATATTGCCAGGAATGGGGCATTCACAGTTTCTCTGGGTATCTCGTCTTTGATGTCTTGGCTAAGACCCTCTTTTAATTGCCACTGCTCCAGATTTGACTTCTGCAATCAAATCCTGACAAAATGTTCCAATCACTTCACAGTACAAGGCTGTCCACAGTCTCCAAGAACACTGCCTTGTAGCTAAGCTTGTCTGCTGTCCAAGCTCATCCATTGTCCAAAAGCCAAGATTTTTGACCCATTTCCCCTGGACCCTCTTAGGGATTTTAACACACCCAGAGAGTCTAACACAACAAATCTGCAAAGGCACAAGCAAACCTCTGGATGCAAGACTAGCAGGGGAACACAATTTTTAGTCCCTTTGCAGACTAATTAGCCCTCATTCACCAAACACAATTCAGAGACTTGGATCTGTCTTCTCCTGTTGTAGGACCAGAGTTGCAATGAAAAGATATCCAAAGTGCTACACATCTACCTTGGTACTTCCGTAGTCACATCAGCCTAGAAGGTAATGGATGAATAAGGCATTAAAGTGGCAATTCCTTGTTAAAAATACCTACTCAAAATAATGCAGACAGTGCAAGATAAATAAATAGGTCTAGAAGACCAGTTAAGACCAGTGATGAGAAGGGAAAATGAGACATTTTCCCAAGTGTCTCACACTCTCAGTTGCCCTACTAGGAGTGGCACATACAAGTACACTGTCAGTGCAGCTCCCAACAGGCTGGTCTACATAACCCATAGCTTCATCAGCAGCTGCCAAATGCATGCTCACCCTGACCCTCCCTGCCCAAATGCACTGGTGCTAATTCATAAAGTAATTTTAACTGTTGTCTCAGTGAGATGATAGAGAGAGGTATGCTGGGGAGATGCCAATTCCAGCTTCAAATCCTGCTGACAATCATTATCAAAAGAACTGAATGTGGTCAAAACATTTAAGGCAATTTTTGCAAACAGGCACAAGAGAAATTTACTGGAATTGTGCAGATGATAGTCTTACAGGGGTTGGACTGTCAGAGTTTTTAGAGACAGATGGACTGGCTTGGAGATTTTAATGTACCAATCTTCTATCTGACTGCACTCAGCTCCAATTTCCAGCCACTGTGTCTTATTAGACCATTGACTGCTAAGCTGAAGAACCTGCTAGGAGAGCATTTCTGCCCATCCCACATAATATCCACCTTTATCAAGCCTAAATAATAAAACATGTTTTCTTGAATCTTCCTTTATGTCAGTTTTTCAGCTTCTTAGTCATTCTTACTGGCCTGAGAAAGTTCAAATCATGAACGCGTCTCCTGAGACATTGACTCCCACAGCCAAACTTGGTAACACATGGGACAGGATCTGGTCCTTACCAACTCCTCCACTTTGTGAGCAGTGCCAAGGAAGGAGAAGATGACCTGACTCAAGATGCACAGTTCCCAGGCAGCAGGAAAAAGTAGATGAAAGTGCTATGGGCACATGTGCGTCCTGTTCCTCAGCTCATAGAAGCTGGGCTGTTGCTTCCCAGCTGTCATGGTTTAACCCCAGCCAGGACTCAAGCCCCCGTAGTTCATTACTAGCTGAACAGTGCTAACAGCAGTAAGTTCACTCTAGCACATCCCAGTCAAACCTGTCATTATCTCGAGCCCCAAAGTGGGCCCCAAAAAGGACTGTCATGGTTTAACCCCAACCAGCAACCAAGCACAAGGCAGCCACTTGCTCACTCCCCCAGCAGCAGGATCAGTGAGAGAATCAGAAGAGTAAAGGCTGGGAAACTTGTGGGTTGAGATAGTTTCATATGGAAAGCAAAAGCCACACATACAAGCAAAACAAAACAGGCTTCCCATGTGCAGGCAGGTGTTCCGCCATCTCTAGGAGAGCAGGGCCCCATAACACAAAACAAGTACCAGAAGATAAATGCCATCCCTTCAAATGTCCCCCCTTTACTCCTTTCCCAGAGTTTATACATACATACTGAGTGTGATGGTGGAATATCCCTTTGGTCAGCTTGGGTCACCTATCCTGGCTTGTCTCCTCTCAGTCTCCCACGCACCCCCTTGCCAGCAGGGCAGTACAAAAAGCAGAAGAGGCCTTGGCTCAGTGCAAACACTGCTCAGCAATAATAAAAGAACATTTCTATATAATCAACCCTGTGTTCAGCACAAATACAAAACACAGCCCCATACCAGCCACTGTGAAGAAAGTTAACTCTAGCCCAGCCAAACTCAGCACACCAGCACCTAAGTGGAAACCCTGGTAGTTCACCCTGCTCATTTATACTGCTCTGCAGCTTCCCAGGCTACTGCATGTGTTGGTTGAACAAGGAATAGCCCCCTCCTACACTACACTTCAGCTCTGCTCTTACAGACTAAAGGCATTTTGTGGCACCACTCCTGCATTCAAAGGGCAGCCTCAAAGCAGTGCTCTTCTCAGACCACCCTCCCCTGGTAGCTATGCAACTAGAGAACAGGACCACCGGGTCTTCACTTGGCATTCCCTTATTTAGGCATCCAGTGATACACCCTAAATTTGTTTTACTGACCACTGCGCAGAACGGTGACCTCATGCTCAGTTGCAAGCAATGTATTATACATAGACCAGAGCTTCTGCCCTAACTCTCCCGCAAGCCCTGTTTACAGTGTATTCCTGGGCATATAAACTTCATATTTGGTGATACTAAAATGCTATCCTAACCAAATATCCAAATGGTTCTGCATCACCCTTAATGATTGCACTCTCATCTGTATCATCTCCAAAATCACCAGGAGCTATCTCCTTCTTGATCACATATTAAAAAAAATAGGACCAAGAACCAAATCACAGTAATATGTGAGTGATAATTCTCTGCTTAATATTTGCCAGATTGAAGCCTGCAGATAATTTTTGTATAGCTAAATGATAGGAAAAATAATACAGTAAAAAAAAAAAAATTGGGCAAAAAAAATTGGCACCACCCATTTTCTCTCCACCCACACTGATTAGTATTATATTACTCCCTCACAATTTTTAACTGATTGATTTTCAAGTCAGATGTCTTATTGTTTTTCAGGCAGTATCTCTTCATATTTAGATATACAGATCATCCAATTCACCTTTCACATACTGGCACAGCATTTGCTTTTTTAGTCTTGTAGAAATACAGTGCTCAAAAATCAAAAATATCAACAGCAGCTTCAATAGTTTCTTACACATCCCTTTGAAAACACTTTGCATGCAAATTTTTCAGACTTGCTGATTTGAAAAACTTCAAGTTTAATTACTGTATAGAGCTGTTACTATGTAACAGCTTCAATGGCTGTTAATCAACGTCTGGAGACGCTATTGGAATGAGAATGTCTATGCTACCAACACCATGAGACAGGAGTGACTGAATGGTTTAACTGTCCAACAACCTGGCCAATTTTCTGTGTAATGATATAAAATGACAAGCAAGCTACCTCAATAACCCAAATAGATTTCATTAGCATGGCTTCCTAATACACCTCTAAACTTCTCTCCCTCTTAGAGCTGAGCTTTCTCCTCATATCCTTTCGTAATGTAATAAATAAAAGTAGCTGTTTTCTGTAACCCAGGTTATTTTCATTGACAGCAGACAGTCAGTGAAGCTGATGCTCTCTGGATAGGCACGTAAGCTGAACCATTGGTAAAGTACCAACTTTTCCATGGTGTGCTCTGGCCCTAAATCCTCAGTTCCATGGCAAACTAAAGCTTCCAGATCAGGAGGTTCAGGAGGAAGGTGGAAATTGAGCAGAAGTTAGGTTATTTTCCAAAAGGAAACTTGTAGAGCAGAATGAGGGGCAGAGATGCCTAGCCCTTTCCTCCTTGGTTTTGTTTTTCTGTGTAGCTGATAAACACCAGCATTGCATTTTCACTGCCTCCAGAATGGCTTGTCTGACCAAAAAGAAACTGAAAAGCTCTGTGGATTGCCCTTTGGTGCAACCCAAAGCATGAGTAACTTGGAAACTGAGTACTATTACTACAACAGCCACTCTCCTAAGTGTGTGCAAGGGTGAACAGTATATTTTTTTGGCTTAACCTGGTACAAAACCAATATCTTTTCCATTGCTGGGTTCCAGCACTATTCCTTACTTGAATGGCCAATCCCAGCATACAGGTGACACTAACAATCAGTGAAGCAGCAGTCACTTCAGGATAGCTATAGCTACCCACATCAGCAAGCAGGCTACTTCAGCTGGATAGGCAGCAAGTAACTCTGTCTCAACCCAAGCAGGAAGCAAGAGGATCTGGGATGCACTTCACTCATCTCAACTATCACACACTGGTACACAACAAAAAAGACTCTCAGAGAACAAAAATGGCCAAAGTCTCAAACCTGATTGCAGGAAATACTTCCATATCTTTGCCAAAATGAACTTCTGGATGACCTTCC
The DNA here is from genome assembly GCA_013396655.1 of Campylorhamphus procurvoides. Taxonomy (NCBI): domain Eukaryota; kingdom Metazoa; phylum Chordata; class Aves; order Passeriformes; family Dendrocolaptidae; genus Campylorhamphus; species Campylorhamphus procurvoides. The sequence goes on along the minus strand of WBMV01000963.1, from coordinate 1,949,213 downwards.
AGTGCATGGACAAAAGGACAGAAAAAAGCATAGCTACACCTTCAAAAAACAGCAAGCTATATAAAATCATTCCACTAAAGATACGTGCACTACAATACCATATGTATCACTGAGTGCACAGAAGGAACCAAGGCTTTTTTGAAAAGTCTTGTAATATGGCACAGAATGTGGAAAATTTTCACCAAGACATGCCAGGCTTTAATTTTGTGTTACAGATGACTGACAGCTGCAGTGAAATAAAGTTACATGGATTTGTGGTGATGAAAATTTTACAGCAGCTCTAAATTTTTCAAGTCTCAAAGGTTTAAATGTAAATATTCATGAACTCCACTGAGTATATTTTCCACATCAAATCCATTTTGAATATTTTATCATACAAACTACTAAAACAATTTTGCATGATCTTTCAAAGAATACTTACTTGTTCACAAAAGTGGAAAATTTCAACTGCAAGTGTTAGAACATTGAGAAGATGATGAAAACTTCAGTGAGCAGATACTGTTCTGTAACTTCTGGCTCTTAAAATACAGACAGTTTAACTGGCCATGGAAAATTTCTTATCTTTTACAAATCCGCACTCTCCTGGGAAATTCCTGCTCACTTGTGCCAGGACACTCCTAATTCAACTTCAGAGCATTTCAAATTGACTGTGTAAGATGCAAGCACCACAGAAATCATTCTCTTAGGGTTTAACAGACAGTAAGATGTCTGTAAGCCCAATCTAAGCACTGAATTTTCTATCACTTGACAGTAAAGTAAATTTGAATGAATGTCTCCTGTAATGGGAAAAAAAAAATCATACTTGAAACTAATTGGCTTTTTTCTCAATTATTAATTCAGTAGCTGTGAAAGGAGATAATTTTGAAAAAAAAAATCCAAATGTTTAAAAATTAGAAACTGGTTGAAATCTCTTCAACTGAAGTTATATTGAACATATCCACAGCATCAAAGAGTTAAAAATAAAACCATGACTAATTCCTGATAAACCTAATGAATAATATCTGCTTAATATATCACATACAGCAGCAAAATTTACCTTATCAGTGCTAGGGATACTTTGGCAAGGAGAATAGTGACAAAGTGCCTTTATTTACACTAGATTCAGTTATCAATTAATAAAATATTACAGTTATTACGCTACAGCATCAACAAACAGCCTTAGAGACAGTGGGAGCAGTAGGAATATTGAGAAAAAGAGCAGAAGAATTTACAGAAGAATAATGTGCCGTTCCACTGCTAATCAGGCAAAGCAGGACACATCTACCTGTAAAGTGAAAAATACACCTTGAAAAAGATGGGACCTCCTCTCCAGGTCTAGCCCAAGGTAAGAGTTCGCTTCCACCCGTGCTGGGGAATGCATGCTGTGGCTCCGACTGTCCGCTCCCCAAGGAAATGCACATAGAGATGTGTGGAGAGCTTTCCCTTTCCTGCTTCAAGCTGCAAACGTTTAAAGGGGAAACCTTTTGCTAAGAGGCAACTGAGGGAGAGGCACAGGAGAGAAGACAGCCATTTGATTCCAGTGTGCTCTGCCGATGTTTCTGCCTCCTCACACCCAAGTGTTGCTAAGCTATAATGTTATGCGATGCTCAAAGCTATCTGTAGGCACACTAACCCTTTGTTCCACAGGACAGCTGAGTTTTTCTACTGAAAAAGAACAAACTGATGCTAGACAGTCTCAGTGACTTAAAAGCAACCACCAATATAAATAGTAAATACCTCCTCTAAAACAGTTTCTGTCTGCGGCACACAGCAAGGCAATAAGCAAAACCTAATTGGGCTGCAGCTCTTGTACTGCTGAGGATATTCACTTCAACTGCAAATGAAAGCTTTCACCAGAAACTTAAAACAGGCAGACCAACAAGGCCTTAGCATCACTTCCAGACTATCTTCTGTGGAAATATCCTACTGCTGTGCATGTGTCCGGTAAATGAGTGTCATGCATGTGCACACACTCCATAAATGACATCCCCCTTGTACAGACAGGGACGCCTTTTCTTTCAGAGTTGTCCTGCTGTATGCATCAGGTACTGTACTCAGTATCAAAAAAAATGTGAAGAGAGGCCTTGTGAAAATAAAAATCCTTGAAACATAAATGAAGCTATCTGTTTAACATCTTAATCACTAAATATGATTTCTCTACCTGATACCACAAATTCATCTTCAAGTATTAAAGATAAGGTGTCATTTAGAATAGCAGTATGTATTTCTGTAGATAATCCTCTAAGCTACATGAACTTCCTAGACTTTAAAGGAAAGAAGGAGACAAACAGGAGTTATACCCTCCTTCCCTTACACAGTTAAATGCAAATTCTCCTTTACAGTCATATTCCTGCTATCTCCCTGCATACACAGCTGATACGCCACCTACTGCAAACCCAAGCTGACAGTCGGAGCAATGCTAGCAGCATTTCCATTCCAACATCGTGCCGGAGCTGAATAAAGGTGCTTTTTAAAAAGAAACATCCTCTTTACAAGCTGACAAAAACAAAGCAGGATAGCTGGCTTTTTGTGCTAGCTTCAATAATGGATAAAAAAGAAAACAGAAGAGAAAACGAATGCGAAGAAAAAAACAGCAACTCTGAAGGCTCTGAGCAAGACAAGGACTATAGAACGACTCTGATTACTCTGAATGTTGGCGGTTATCTATATATCACACAAAAGCAGACACTAACTAAGTATCCAGATTCTTTTCTGGAAGGGATCATAAATGGAAGAATAATGTGTCCATGCGATGCAGATGGTCATTATTTCATAGACAGAGATGGACTCCTTTTCAGACACATACTCAACTTCCTACGAAATGGAGAACTTCTTCTACCCGAGGGGTTTCGAGAAAATCAACTTTTGGCACAAGAAGCTGAATTTTTCCAGCTTAAGGTACTCTCAGATGCAGTGAAATCAAGGTGGGAGAAAGAACAGCTAGCATCTCGAGAGACTACTTTCCTGGAAATAACTGACAGCCACGACCGTTCACAAGGACTTAGAATCTTTTGTAATGCTCCTGATTTCATTGCAAAAATAAAATCCAGAATTGTACTGGTGTCCAAAAGCAGGCTGGATGGATTTCCAGAGGAGTTTTCAGTATCTTCAAATATTATTCAATTCAAGTACTTCATAAAGTCTGAAAATGGTACACGACTGGTACTGAAGGAGGATAACACCTTTGTCTGCACCCTGGAAACTCTTAAGTTTGAGGCTATAATGACAGCTTTAAAATGTGGATTTCGACTGCTGACCAGTCTGGATTGTTCAAAAGGGTCAATTGTTCACAGTGATGCACTGCATTTTATCAAGTAATCACAAAGGCAGAGCAAACAAGCATGCAGCCAGTAAACCTCCCTGAGCTGCAGCCTCCTGGCATCACAAATAATGTATCTAACTAGCCTTGTACCACAGAGCTCGGCTGCTAATCAACTGATGTGAGCTAATGGTATGTAAATCTCATAATGACATCTATCTCTGGCTTACTTAAGCTGAATGAAAATTTTATGCCTGAATTTAATAAAAATTATCTGTCAACATTGTAAACACACATTGAATGCTTTATGTTCTTTGTAATATGTTTTCTGAATGCTGTTTTTCAACCAGAGAGTCTAGTTGTATTTTTCTGTACCTGTGTGAATAAGATGCATACACCTAACTGCTCTGCTTAACAGCAGTGACAGTATTCTCATATAATAAGCAGGCTTAAGAGATGTTTTGCTTATAAAAAATTCAGAATGGATTTTAACTGGAATAAAGGATTTTGACTGTTCATTAGTGTTTATGCTAATCTATTGTGCTGCATTTGCAAAATACAAGATTGCAAGTGAGTTTAAAATTAATCAACTTGATTTTAAAGTTAAATGATCTCTCAACTCACTTAAACTCAAATTTATACTGTGTTACTACACTAATAACAATTGCCAAAAAGGTGTAAACCAACAAAACAATGATGGGGGAGATTCATTCTATTGTGGGAAATGAGTTTAATCTGCACAGAATGTTAAATTTTCTAGTATATATACTTATCAAATGGCTAATAAAAATGTTTGACATAAAATTTAATGTAACAGGTAATGACATCCTACAATGCTGTAGTCACTATTTCCTAGCAATCATTTGTGCTCTTAAGGACAGGCAATTAACAGAGCCCTTGCTTTTGCACAATGGCTTACTAAATGCAACTAGTACTATCAGTTTCGAATAGACCACCTGCTGGCATTTAACATGATTCACTCTAAGGAACAGAATAAATACCTTCACTCTCCTGATCTCTACTATTTATTGGTTCTTTTCACTTATATTTTAAATAAAGTTGTACTAGCTTCTATAGAACAACTGTAACTAATTTAACCACAAGCATTACAAAACAGTCACTTCGCAAAAGCAAACTGAAAAATCACTGCAAAAGGCAAAAAAGAAGCTGCACTAAATCTAAGTTTAAGCTTTGTTTGTTATTGAACATAATCATCATTCACAGCTCATATGAAACCAAAACGCAAGTAAAATGCTAATAAAGAAATAAAACTCCAACCAAGTAGTTCTCCCAAAACATCAATTTTGTAAAGCAAAAATTACTAAGAATGTCAACAAAATGCAGTACAATCCATACCAGAAGTGACAACAGAGGAAAACAGCTAACACAAGACAAACTGAGAAGAGTTTTGTTCTGTATTTTAGAGGAAACAAATCAATCCTTAGTAGTAGGGACTATGAATATAACTGCAAGGTCTACTTATCCTTCAACATGAGACTCAAGTTTCACCTGTGACATACAGCAGGTCTTCTTAACTATGCCCCTTGTCAGACATGAATTAAGACAGAGACTCTACAGCTCCAGACCAGGCAGCAGCGACTGAAACATATTCCAATACGATTTTATCAAATGGAGAAATTCGGCCTCTCCAGAATACTCCATCAGAATGGAGAACAAAGAAGTTTTCTATCCAGTCCCCACATTACAGACTCACAGTTCATGGAAGATGTAGTTCTAAGTGGAACTTTTCCAAACTCAACTGTTTAAAAATCGCATCACTCTACATTAAAGTATACAAGCTGAAGAACTGTCCATGTAACCCAAAACTTCTCTGAATTTGTCCAAATACATTAACCATGTACAAACAAAAGGTACACAGTAAAATACTATTCTATTCTTTACATATGCCTTCTGTGTGTCATTTTCTTCCCCTTCACATTCTTTTCAAATTGATATATTAAAAAAAAATAAAAATCATCATTAACCACTAATCCTGTGCTTACAAGAATCTGCAGAATTTCTGTGAAAATAAATGTGAAAGCTCCCCTAAAAGAAATCCAAAATCCTGCTGATCTTCTAGGACAATAACAAGAAACACCATCATACAACAATTACACAAAAAGCCCTTTGTAGACACGATTCTCTACATGAGTAAGAAAAAGTGACATGACAGCCTAAAAATGCTCCATAACAAATCTACAAGTTTTAAAGCAGCATGCTCTCAGTGCTGTCAAATATATAGCACAAAGTCTGGAGGAGGCTGTTGCTACTAGTATGTCAAATCATTCATTTTCACTTAAATGCTTTTGGTTATAACCTTCATTTGCAATGGATCTTTGACTGAGATTTAAAACGTCATTGTAGTTGAAAAGAAAAAAGCAACAAGCAATTTTGATTTTAAATAATTAATATATGCTAATTAAAATATGTTGTGGTTGCTTGCTTTTCAGTTGAGCTCTTAGGATGCCAAACACCAAGGAATCAATTGTTAGCACTCTAGTATCAGAAAGCAGTACCAGTTTTTTATCAGAGCATGACTTCCCTCATGAAAAAACAGAAGAGAATTTGATTGGTCTGCATTTATTGTAGAAAATACTTTTGGAATGTAAGTTACTCATAAGCTGGTAATCACAGGTAAAATGCAAACCAACTGAGGCATCTTCAAAAAATATTCTATAGCTATTCATAAAAGATTTATGGAAAGCTTTTATTTGTCAGGTTTTTGGTTCTACTGCCCTCTTAACCTATGAAAGAGAACTTAACCCTTTTTTATTTTTTTTAAGTGAAAAATGTACCTCTCTAATCACTAGTAAAAATAAATATCTGTTGTTTGGTTGGTTTGTTGCAGGTTTGTTTAAAATTCAATGATTCATTACCTTACATATTTTTAACTGGATTTTTTTTTCTATTTCTGTGTAAATAACACTGACATCTATGGCATACATGTAAAGTCATCTGCTCTAACACTAACTTCAATGTTGTCTTCTTTCCCCATTTTCATGAGCACTCATGCGTTTCTGCAAGCATCAGGGCTTGAAATTTTTACATGCCATCTCTTATCAAAGGCATCTCAGCTCTTTGAATTGCACAGCAGAAAGGAACATGGGGTAAAAAATTCATTACTGTTCATATTGAACAAATCCACTGATTCATGCTATGTCAGCTACAGACACTTCAAAGCAGTTAAAACCTGAGTAATTTTTCAGACCAGGGTGGGGGCATCTCTTGCTCTGACATATGAACAAAATATCACATAAAATCTCCATACTGTGAATAATGTTTCCTTTTCACTCAGTAAAGATACTAAATATAACTTAAATATATTTTGCATACATTGTGTCCATCAGATAGATACTTGAGTTCCACTGCAGTAAGGAGTGCCATAATAGGTAGCCAGATACATCAACTATCTCTTCTGTCTTTTCTTTAAGGTTGAAAATTTCAACTTCAGTAACTACTATGACTGCAAAATCAAGCGCTTAAGTCAGAAATACCAACATCCTTAAGGATACAATGTACAAGCAAAGTATTTCTATTTTTCTTTCTGTCATTATGTCTTGGATCACAATGAACTTATGAGAACTGTTCTGCAAATATCAGGAAGGAATTACAATTACTGTAACTTCTCTGAGGACCTAAAACTGCTTGGGTTCCTCCCCTTCCCCAGAGGAGCCACTTAACCTGCTCCGAGGCTTGGTCAGCTCCACATGCCTCCCTGCTCATTTTCTTGTGTGAGAAAGTAGAATGAGCCAAGTAGAAAGGATAGAGGCAGCTGAAGGTAGGACTGACCCCCATACACTACAGAAAGAATATCCTTGCCCCTATGAGTTGCTTGAATGACTGGTCATGGAAAAATATAAATAGCTGCCAGAATGAAAATACTGACACCTGGATGCCCATCTTTCTCTGTTGGAAGAGGAGAGGCCAAGGGCTCTTTATCACACTTGACAGTACACGGGCATATGTACCAACTACATGGATTTCTATATGAGGACAAAACTATGAGGCTGCACTATATCAGACTAAGGTCTGTTTAGCCCAGTGCCCCCTGGTGACTGTGTCCCCTGTGTTTCTAACCCCTGAGCCTTCCCATTTCTGGGCGGAATCCCCAGTTTTGATCCTTTGACTCTCACATCCTTCCCCCCCATTCTCTCCTCCCATCATACAACTACTTTGGTTTTTTTCTTTCACCCGTTCCCTTCATCAGCCCATTCCTAGGGATGCCTAAAAGAGAATATAAAACAAGAAAAAACATACACAATGTCCCCTCAAAGTATTTCCTCAGTCTCCACCTACCTACTGGCCAATGACTTCTAGAGTCAGATGCGGTTTCTAGAAGTAGCCTTGATGGTGTGAAATATGCAGGCTGCACAAGATCAAATTGCAGCTCCAATTCTGCACTTTCAGTACTGGCTCACCCACTGACCAGAGTTTTACAGCACCATAATTGCACTCTTGACATTTTCAAACACTCATGTCTTATTTTCTTCTTTTTGCATTTGGACCTATTAAAACTGTTTAAGTGACAATTGGTCCCTTCTTTTCTATAGTGGGTAATACCCCTCTAAATCTTAAAGGGGAAAAAAATTACATCATCATTTGCAGCAATCAGTGGCATTATTATTTTCACTCTAAAAGCATTGCAAGGTTTCTATTCAGTAAGATGAAAACAGCTTGAGAAAATTATCTTCCTCCTCCACTCCCCATTAGTATACAAGCAGAATAATGGCAGGCAATAAATAATACAATTTAATAAAAGGAGTGTCTCATCTATTTATTTATTTATTTGGGTAGAAAGGTCACGTTGCCCTTACTCTGTTGACTGATGAATTGAGATTGGGGATGAAGAGGACACGTTAACCTGGGTATGACAAAATAAGCATTATTTCCTAGGCTAGATCATCTTTCCTAAATAACTATTACATAACCCCACTTTTGCCTCCTGCCCTGCAACACAGGGAAGATTCACAGAAAAGTGACTACTAGTTAAAAGCCTAAAGTAATTTTTAAATTAAGAGAGATGCTTGAATAACTTCCTGGGTTGAAAGAAAATCAAAATTAGGCACAAGAAACTTATGAATGGAAAAAACAACATTACAGGTTTTATTTATTTTTGAAATAGACATTCTGTAACTCCTATATATGGGTATATCACAGAGAACATTGTCTCAAAACACTGCCTCTGCAAATCATCATCATTCACAATAAAAATGCCAGAAAACAAGCAGTGTGGCAAGGACTGGGGAAGGCAGGAGGAAGAGGTATGATGACACCTGAGGAACACAGATGAGCAAGCACTCAGAAAAATAAACTGCAGTGGCCTTTCTTTCTGAAAGAAGTTGCATAATATTCTGTAGAACTAGACAGTTGATTTCTTTTCCTAAAAATGTGTACAGTAGGAGTACCACACACAGCTAATGCAACAGTCTCCCAAGAAGCTGTTTCTATTTGTGCTGGTAACAGTTGAACATCATTGCAATTATCATTTAACACCATGTTTGTTCATTTTAAGCTTCAGAAAAGAATATTGCTCTGCCAGTTCAGAAACAAAACTGTTCACAAAGCTGGTACAACAATTACAGCTGTAAACAGCATCTACTCATTTAAAACACTATTATGACATGATGGTATGCAAGTTGATCAGGTTCAGATTTCAAAACCAAATAGTTAGAAGCTGACTGTAATAAATTGAGTCATTCCGAATGTCTGTAAACTTCTCCTGATAATGTTAAAAATCACTACAATATTGCCTTGTTTACCAGTGGTGCGATTTTGGGGGCCAAACCCTGGTTTACAGAGAGGTCATGAAAGCCATCATCTTTCTGGTCTAGGGGAATTCCACTAGTTCCACCCCAAGCATTATTTCAGTTATGTGAAAAGCTAGATCTCTATGCTTTTCCAGGATACATCCTTTTTATTTTTTTTTTCCTTTGACACTATGCCACCCCAAGCTTTCAGCAGCAGCTTTGTTCCAGGTATGCAAAAGCCTGGCCAAAAGGCAGCACAAGGTTTTCTCGCTCACATCTCTCAAAGAGAGATTTGGCATCCTGTGTAAGGGGGTGGCATTTCACCAGTTGCAGAAGCACACCAAGGAGACGAGAATTGAAATTTAAAAATTCAAGGCTGCTTGCTGGGGAAATGCCCCAGGAAGATGAGGTCCAAAGGGGCTTGCTAGCGGTTGGAGACTGATGCTCAGGGAAGTTTGCAGTGCTGGACTCCCTGAGCTGTGAGGATGGGGAGGGAGTGGTGTGGTGAGATAGCCTACAATATCTGAGCTCTATTAGATAAAGAGGAAGGCACGCAGTGTCACCCGAGGGTCTTGGGTTTATGGAGAAGGCAGATGTCCACACAGTGCAACACTGAGGTTGTACAACACAAGTAATGTATAATAATCCTGAAATTAATAAACAAATAATAGAAAAAAGTTTAAAAAAATTCTCTGTTGGCTTTTCATATACTAGGTTTCAAAGAAGTGATTTTCTGTATTGTAGCAGAAGTCAGAGGAATAAACTTTCTAAAAAATTTGTTAATACAAAACTTTTGAACTACAAATCGACTGCTACAGCTCCACAGAAAACTGCTTGTTAGCTCATGGGAGGTTCCTGATTTTGTACCACAGGGAACAGATGAAGTAAAAAAAAAATAGGTTAGAGGAAGGTACAGACTCTCTCAACTAGAAAGAAAAAAACAAGCAAACAAAGGAGCAGTGAGCCGGCTAAGCATCTAAAAATGTAAACAGAACAACTGCTAACACCAAATCCAGTCATTTATTCCCTCTCTACTACTTAAATAAAGCCTTTGGCAAGTATTAGGGATAAAGCAGTACATTTTCTCAATGCTGAAACTGGTAATCTCAGAGGAGACAAATCAAAGGTCCTGCCAGCCAGGTTGATAAGAATCAGCTAAACAGAGAAAAAAGTACCCTCAAGTTAGAAGTCTCATCAATACTAATGTTATCTAAGGCTTGCAGCTTTGTTAGGTCTTGTAACATTTCCAACACATTTTCTAAAATGAACAGCAAATAAAGTTCTTTCCCAACAAGAAGAAATCTAAAATGTGGGCTATTTTATGCCTTCTAATATAATAATAAAAGTCTACCTCCATAAGACTTTTCTGCCATGCAGAGATTATGATTTCTGGGTTTGCTGACAGAGTACAGCGTAGAAATCCCTAAGACAACCTGCATGAGTAAGACAATATGCCATAGCACAGTTACACACTGTTCCTGTTCCTGTATCACCACTGATATTGCAAGAAGCTGGGGCTGGAAAAGCCTTATAGCTCAGGAAGAGCACCAAATGAGCTCTGCTAGACTGTTTCCAGACTCAAGCATACAGAAAACCCAGATGCTATTGCACTACAGCCTACAGTGTTCTTGTAGCTGCAGTTCGTAAAGGCAAATGACTCTTAGAAGAGCTGCTCTTGCCTTTGCCTTCCTTGCCTTCCTCGAAAAAAATGTTACTTCTGTGGCTAAAAAGAAGAAACAAACTACCCCTGATAGAAGCTGTGTAACAACAAAATAGAACTGGAAGGGGAGGGCAGGGTAAGGGAGAGGGAAAGGGGTGTAGGGTGTGGTGACAGGCGCATGAAGCAGAGCCTGAGAGTAAGAGAACTGGATCAGACTAAAGATCTGCTTTGCTCAGCATCATGACTCCAGCAGCAAACTGGTCACAAGTGAATAGCCAAGAAGAAGCCTAAAGACAGTGCAGCCATGTATGATTCTCCTACTGAGTATGCATCCCAGTGTCCACCTGGCTTTTGTGGCTTGGAGTCTCTTCAATCAGTTGTCCTCTCAATCTCAGTACCATTTAGTTGATGGGAAGCTCAACATAACCCAGCAATGTGCACTTGCAGCCCAGAAAATCAATTGTATCCTGAGCTGCACCAAAAGAGGAGTGACCAGCAGGTTGAGGGCGATAATTCTGCTTCTCTCCACTCTCTTCAAACCCCACCTGGAATACTGCTTCCAGCTCTGGAGGGCCCAACATAAGAAGGAGATAGACCTGTTGGAGTGAGTCCAGAGGAGGGCCACTAAGATGATCGGAGAGCTGGAGAACCTCCTCTGTGAAGACAGGGTGAAGGAGATGAGGTTGTACAGCCTAGAGAGCAGCAGCCTTCCAGAACCTAAAGAGGGCTACAAGAGAACTGAAGAGGGACTTTTTACCAGGGGAATGCAGTGACAGGATAAGGGTGAATGGCTTTAAGCTGAAAGAGGACAGGTTTACATCAGATACTAGGAAGAAATTCTTTAATGTGAGGGTGGCAAGGCACTGCCACAGGCTGCCCCAGCTGAAGAAGGACTTTTTACAAGAGTATGTAGTGACAGGACAAGGGACAAAGGCTTTAAACAGAAAGAAAGCAGATTTATACATATTAGGAAGAAATTCTTAACTGTGAGGGTGGTGACACACTGGAACACGTTGCCCACAGAAGTTGTGAATGCCTCATCCCTGGAAGTGTTCCATGCCAGGCTGGATGGGGCTTTGAGCAACCTCATCCAGTGCAAGGTGTCCCTGCCCCTGGCAGGGGAGTTGGAACTTGATGATCTTTAAGGTTCCTTCCAACCCAAAGCATTCTATCATTCTACAATCTTGCACACATCTCTTTGGTCTCCTATAAGGTTGTGTAAGCCTTTGGCAAATACCACGTTCATCTCCATCATCTTCTGTCAAGGAATTAAATTGTTGAATTACATTCTGCACACAGATCCACCTCATTTTATTTACTTTGAAACTGCCTGCTGCTACGAGACAACTGCTACATGCCAGTCTTATTCCTCTGCCCCTTTCATCCATCATTCAAGGTTCTAATTTGCAATAATGCAAAGGTCTGAACCCACCAAATGTGATGATGCTGGTAGGTGGGTGAACTGCAGTAATCAGCAAAATCCTTCACAGAAGACAAACACAGTTTCTAAAGCCATGGTCTGCAATTCCAGGCATGGCTGAAATTCCCTGGATTTCTCAAGTGCCATAAGGGAGAACCAAGAAGTCTGATATGAACCAAAAGCATGCTTCTGCTTAGTTCAATACTTCAACAAGCTGGACTTGTACATCACTGAAGGACAGACTGGGGTCATGGTATTGACTCTGTTTTGTATCAGGTCCTGTTCTCAGGATAGAGACAGTATGATCATAAATATATCAGTTTGCTCAGACAAGCATAAATGTTAGAATATTCATACAGTATACTAGAACAAACATCCAGACCCTAGGGACACCAAGGACATTTAACTTCAGTTAGTGCTGACCTAAATTAAATCCATAGCCTTTTTGCTGTTCTACCAGTGCACTTTCCCTGTTCCTCCTCTATTATTACCAGTATGATATACCTTAAAGCATGAATTGTTGCTTCTTTGTGTGTTCCAACAGCTACAAATGGAGTCTCACTGATTACAACTCCTGGAAAAGTACTGGGAAGCTTGTATTTTAAGTTTTGTTGTATTTATCTGCCAACACAAGATAAAAATGGTTTATGTGGCATGAAAATGGCAGAGTCCATATCTAAGTTATCTTCCAACACTGTGTCAAGCTAGTATTTTAATTAAGAATTACTGTTTTACTCCTCCTGATAATTAGTGTTCAGTTAGTTTCACTTTTGAAGTGCTATTAATATATGTTAACTGCTTGAAAGAGGACAAACTCAAATGTGCATTTAGCAACTTTATACAGTCCCATCACATAAGAATTCTGTGCCTTTAAAAAAAAAATTGCTGATTTTATCACATGATCAGTATTTATCATAGCACTTACACTGAATTTCATATATTCCAACACATGAATCCTTTTTCTTTATTGCAACATCAAAAAAAATGAAGCCAGTGTGAACTACAGACAATTCAAGTGTTGTATATTTGTGTCTGCAGCCACATTCATAACTGGTAAAACAGTAAATACAAATAAGTAATTATAAATAAATAGGTTATAAATAAGTTATTATAAGTAAGTCAATAAATACGTTCACACTATACTGTGTCTACATGCTCAAAGCTTAGGCAACACTATATACTCAGTTGCTGTCCATGTAACTTTCCTTTAGCACACTTCCACAAGGACAGCACCTACCTAATTACATTTACTCTTATATGAGGATGCATTTCTTTACTGTATCATCCTCAGCAGACTACAGAGGCTCAGAGCAACAGCTTTTGGATATTTTTATTGGGGGGAGGGAACAGGTCACACTTTATATTGGCACAAATGCTTGGTTTTCACAGCTTCTGTCACCACTGACAGCACTTACAGGTAGGTGCAAGCAACGCCATAAACAAACAAGAGCTACATAAATATATTTGGATTTAAATTGCTTGCTCATCATTATATATGACCAAGCCAAGCCAATTCTCATTTCTCTTTTCCTTTAGCTGCATGTGTAATTTGCTAACTCTTTTCATATTTAACATAAACCAGCCTTCAGGCACTAAACAACACTGGTTGAATCACCAAGCACTGTTTATCACAAGCACTAAACAAATAGGATTTCTGTATGGAAAAGTGATCTAAAATGATAACACGCAAAAGGAGCTCAAATTTAGTTTAAGCAAACTTGTTTCACTTATGTCTTGAATCTTGAGTATTTTGACTGTAACCATAGCATCATTCGAGATATTATGAATACTAAAGATTTACGTGGGCTCAACCAACAAGGACACTGAATAGAAGGAAAATCCATGAGACCCTGTTAAATAATAAACCATCACCCCTGGCTCTGGATCTCTCTGAACTGTGAATTATTAAAAGATAGAAGAAGCTGGAACAGGTTGCTGGGTGAGGTGGTGAGATGCCCAGCCCCTGGAAATATTCAAGGTCAGGTTGGGCATGGATCTGAGCAACCTGATCTAGGTAATGATGACCCTGCTCACTGCAGGGGTGTTGGGATAGGTGAGCTTTAAAGGCCCATTCCCAACCAAGCTGTTCTGGTTCTGTAATAAGTATTTTGGGGAGGTATCACTATGCTTCTGCACTGTTCTTATACTCATCGTAAGGCATCTGCTATTGACTGCCACTGAGGACAGGATACCAACTTAGATGATCTTTGGTCTGATCATGTTGTCTCTTGCCAAATGTATATCAAGTAGAATAGCAACACTGGTACTATCCTGCCTTTTGTAAGTGGTTTACAACCATCCCAACAATAAAAGTGATTTAAAATGTCATACATAATACTAATGATGTATGAGAAAAGCTTGACAGTACCTTACCAAAGTAAAAAGGCAGAGAAATTTTTTTAAGGACATAAATAAAATTATTTCTGAATGTTATTTCTCTCATGTACCTCCTTTATTTTCTACCCACTATTTTTAGTACAATAATACCCCAAATTTTTGTCATTAACAATATTAAATATTAAATAAACATCGGCAACATATATTATAAGTTATTGTCCTATTTTGTGTTTACATGTTTGTGTAGCATTTTATCGTCTTATATATAAATTTAATATTTAGTAGTAATAATTCTATATTTGTTTGTGTTTATATACATATAATATGAATACTAAATAATAAAATTATATGTAGTATATAACAAAATGCTACATAAATACATAAAACACATCATCTTTACCTCCAAAGTACTTGCTGTAGGCCAAAATGAAGTAGATTAACAGAAAAATGGAACACTTAATAATCTGAATTACTTGAGAGGTAGTTTGGTAAAGGTCATCTGAGTTCCACAGTGATTTTGAGGGAAAAACTGAGTAAGCAAATAAGTGCAACTGATGGTTGAGAGTACTCCTTTGCACGCCCCAGGGTAACCCACTACCATACCTCAGAAACTGAATCTTCAACCAGCTTGATTCCATCACATGGCTTTAGCACTCATCTTTGTCAGCATATCTAAACAGCCCACAACATACACTAATTCATTCTTCTGGCCAAAGCTTAAATACAAACAACTAAACACGTGGCCATCTTACACAATACTCACATAAAAAGGAGGAGGCACCAAGAATGAAGAGCAGACAATACAATCATTCAAAACCAAACTGAAACAGAATAAACAAACAACAAAACCCAAGCGAAACCAAGGGTGCATCCCTACACTATAAAACAACTAAACATAAGTATCAAAAGTCTGATTTATTTTAGCAGTTAAACTTTCAAGATCTATTTTACCTGAGGTACTACACAGCAGCGAGACTCAGTTTTCAAGTGGTATAAAATACTAATCTCTAGAAAGTAGCTCTTCATAACCTTAAACCCACATCACAGTTACCACAGAATCAGACCGAACAGGTTTTACCAAATAATTAAGAAAAATTGCAAGCTATAAAACAGACCTTGGATTCAGTACAAGTCTGCAGCCTGCAACATTTCTAACACTAGTCTTTTGACATGCTTGAGTGAGTGGAATAAAAGCCATCTCAACTTTACAAAGAACTCCCTACTACACAAAGCAAAACGCAAACCCTACTTCCAGCCAGACACAAAGTATACACCTGTGACAACATCTGATGTTGAAATGCAATTCAAAAGAAGACAAATATTAGCTAAAACCGACATCTTCACATTAAAATGTCAAAAAAAGTACTTTCAAGAAGACATTTTGAACACCTACTAGCATCAGTCTTACCTTTAGTATTTGCTTTTAAGAAAGGTAGAGGTGTGAGATTCTTTCCAGCCATCTCCTATCTCTGCCATTACCACCTAGGAGTGGCACCCACTATTTAATCTGTGTGCATCAGAGGTAAACCTACTTTTTATTGACTGCTTTTAATGTCTGTTTAGTTTATGCAATTGAAATAGAATAACAAAAGGTCTGGAAATTTGCTACAAACTTTCCAATCAAAAGGAAAGAATTCAAAATAAAAAATACATACAATTAACCTAAACAAAAGAGTTGAGAAATAAATAAAACAATCCAAAGAACATTTCTAAAGTTCTCCCTCATCATTCTAATACCCTTGTTTAAAATAAAAAATATCAATAATTTAAACTTTTTGTCACAGCAGATAACCAGTTTATAAAGTTATTTTTCAACTTTATGGTATTCTACTAAATATAACAAAAAAGATACTTTTTTTAAATCTACTGATTTCCTGATAAGTAAAACTGAAAAGCTGCAGTCACCAGTAATTTCTTAAGCACTTCAAAGAAAGCGTCCATACTCACCAGCACTGCCACTTTCCGGTTTTTCTTCTGATTGGCTTTCTGGAAAAAAAAATAACAAAGGAATCAATGTTTCTGTGTTGATTATTTGAAATTACATCTGGAAAGAGGTTTGCAAAGCTAAGAGTGATAAACTATGATAAAATCGCAATCACTGGATTTGATTAATGTTTATAAACTTAACTTCTGAAGAATTTTTAATTTGCCACCAGAAGCAACAAAAGAAGTCCTTTAGTGCCCAAACTCACAGTGAGAGAAATGGTAGAACTCTATTACACCTCTGACTGACGTCTGCAACAACAAAGTTACATATTTATGCAAAATCAGTGGTAGGATTATGCTTAAGCAAAGTACATTATTAATTTATCCCACTGGTCAGTCTAGACAAACAAATATTACTTTTGTGTATTAAAAAAATAATCATGGTTTTGCAAAAGAATGCTTTTAATTGGCATTAGGTAAATTTTTTAACTCAATCAACCTCTTCTCTACCCTTTCTACAGAGCACCCAAAATACATTTCTTCAACCTTTTTCCTTTATGGTTATTTGCCCTCAAATGCTACTATACTATAACCCATTTGCATTTGTTTGTAAAGTATTTGTACTTGTCAAGTCCAACAAATACACATAATCAGAAACATCACCTCTTCCACAGAGCAAAGAATCTTAAGAATGTATGAAGGATAAACAGACACAATGTTGCAAAGTGACTTGCCAAAAAAATATCGCTCACGTGAATGGCAGAGTCAGATTCAGAAACAGCTTCCTGCAAGAAATTCCAATCCCACATTTCAAGAAATGGTAGACAGTGGATGTAATCTGGTGAACTGAGTTCTAACACTTCCACGGTCCTATGAAATTAAACCCCTACAATAATTTGTCAGTCTTATATTTGACTGTTCCTCCTATCTTTCCCCTTTTTACACATCTTCTAAGGCAGAGGATAAAAAGAAAATTTTCACCTACCTGAAATAGAGTTTAAAATGGTAAAATATACTTGTTCTTGGCTTTCAACTCAGCCAAGTCACAGCTGTCATTACAGGCTATTTACTTAGAGGCAAGAGTGAATTACTGCTCTGACTCGGAGAGTAATTTTTGAGTTCAGTTAGGCTGATCATTTCTGCCACTTACAGGGTGGGTATTAACAGAATTGAAAACATGAAATATTTCAGAATACCTTTTTCTTCCTACTGATTCTTGCTGCCTTTCAAGGCTGATGTCTTCCTTTTCTCATTGAGATGGCTGACAGCCTGAGGACTAGTGAAAATCTAAAAACCAATATCTCACAGCTCCTTATTTCTTTATACCAGGTGGCTGTCCTTAGTCTTAGCAACTGAAGGCACCTGCTTTCTCTATGAGAAACCATCATTACATGTTCTCTTCCCAGCTATGAGCATTCAGAGAGTGAGTAAAGATCCCTGCCAACTTTCAGATACACGCAGGACAGCCTGGTTGCAGAAAACCATGCATTTTCTCATTAACACTATTTTTTGTGCATATTTAGCATATTCACAGCATAATGTCATTACCCAATACCTGAACTAAACTGTAGATTAGTTAGGGAAACTCTCAGTACACACAGAAGAAGCAAAGAGGATATAATGGAGAACATATGAACATGCAAACATATGGACACCTGTCTCGACTGAGATGTGAGATGCAGCTGGATTTAAAACTCTTTGATTTTTAACTTTTTCAGTGGAGGACCAGCTACCTAGCCAAAAGCATTGCCAAAGACATCACACTCCAACATTGCTAATAGCCTCTCTGATTCAAATAACAATAAATGCATATGACATCTACAGGGGGAGTGTGTGTATTTCTTTGTATGTGTCAACAGAATCTACGCTCAACAGCAGAGACAAAACAAGAGATAAAATTCAAGCCTTGCAAAAAAGTGGTATTTTTCTTCCTCCTCATTAGACAACTCAGTTTTCTTATGATTAGGTCACAAGTCTCTGCTTTAAAAATCTTCTCAGTACTAATAGCATGAAGAAGGTAAAAGAAGTTGTACTATGTCTAGTTAATGTATTTTATTAATGCAAACTACAGCTGCTCAGTCTCCTTTGAAACGTGCAAGAGTCACAGATAAAGGCCAGCAGGTTGGGGTAGGTTAGTTGGGCTTTTTTTGTTTTGGTATGTTTTTTTGCTTTGTTGTTGTGGTGACAGGTGTTGGGGTGTTGGTTTTTACACACACATCAGTGAGACTGAGAAAGACCAAAGATATTTTAAGTCAATAAAATAGGCAGAAAGACTATTCCCATCACACTGAGCTCATTCTACCACATCATATACTTTGAGTGTTATATTCTCAATTGTTTAAATTTGTACAGGAATTAACAGTCTATAGTTTCAATAATAGGAATGAAAATAAAATTAGCTTATCCCTGCCAATGAGCTGAGTGTGCTTTACAGTAATTTTTTAATTGGCCAGCATGCATATGAAGTAATCAAATAAATATAATTTCCATTTCTTTTTGACATTGAGAAGGGGTATGATGTAAACAGTTTCAATTTTTTCTAAATGGACTGTATAACACAATAAGACACAAAAAATTTTAAGCCATCAAAATTATGTTTGTAATTAGACTAGCTTAAGTAACACATTCTGCTCTTCTGATCAAGGGTTTCACTGTTACGACCCTCCAAAATATTTGGAAATTTGCAAAAATGCCAGATATCTGAAGGGCTGATGTTGTTTCTACCTCTTTTGATTGTGAGGCTGCGGATAGGTTTCCTGCTTCTGCTAACAGTCCATAAAAGACTGAAGTACCTAAAGTAAGAAAGAAGCATTAAGTAAGACCCCAAAGCCTTTTGCAGATTGGAATATGTGGTTAAGTCACAGGCTCAACGGAGGCAATTGGGAAGTAGTGTTACAGTAGAAAAGTATCCATCAAAACTCCTCAGCAGGCTGCACTAAGATGGCAGAACAGTGAGGTTATTTATTTCCTAAGAAAGCCTGATGAGGAATTTCAGAACTCACACATTTATCTAATAAGATTGGAAGTAGTATTACATGGCATCAGGATTCTGAGCACAATGTATTTTACTGAAAATAATTAAGTGTAATTGAAGAAGTAACTGCTCCAATGAAAGATTTTTGTTATTGTTTCTTCCCTTCAGATTTCTTTAATGGCTGGCTATATCTGATATTTAAAAGTACATATACACAAAATGCAGAGCAAAACCCTCTGTATATTCATTTTGACTGGAATACAATCATGTATTGTACGTTACACAGGAGGTGTGATTCATGTACAAACTCAGACAAGGTCCTTTCGTATATGAGAAGCTGCGTAAAGGAAAAAACCCAACAATTCAAAACAACGGGAGAATTTTCAAGGAATGTGGGAATAAAGTAGCTGTTCCAAGGTATACAGGTGGAGTTATGTTTATTTTTTTCCATAAGAATACAACAGAAATAACTGAATGTCATGAACTGAGTTTCTGAAAGAGAAGACTCAGAAAACAGGAGAAAAACACAATGTTAAGAGACAGCAATGTTCTGCGAAGCATGAAACAGTCAGACAATCCATGCATGAATGCTGCTCAGAAGCAAAGCTCTGGTAGGTATTCTGTCAATGGAATTCTCTGAACATGTCTTACTTTCAGTAAGATGGAAAAAGAATGAAAGAATTTAAAGGCACAAAAACAGACATTAAGGCAATCCCACTTATAAAGGGGGAGTTGTGAAGATATATTCAGAATTTAAATAAAATGAATCATCTCACCCAACTTTACAGAAATATGATATACTTTATTTGTGTCTATAGTGTAAAATCTTCTCCACCCATCAGTCCTTCACAGTTTGGGATGCAATTCCTTGCAAAGATCTATGTTTTCCCAAGTCACATTAGTAGCGCATTTTTCATAAAAACAGCTCAGTAAGAAGCATTTATCATTAACAAAGCTGCATTTTTTTATATTTAGATCCAGCAAACCTAAATTACCTGCTGGCAGGAAAATTAGGCATCAGGCAATTAAAGCAATAAAGGAAGTAATTTAAAATCATAATCAGAGAAGTTTGCTGTTAAATGTTTAACAAAAGAATCTTCCCATTCCTTCAACCAAGAAAGAAACTATTAAATTATGCCACTATCTTATGATAGGGTGTCTGCTAGTAGGGAGCTCAGACAACAATTTTAACCAAACATACCCTATATATCAGGCCCATGAATTGCCCCAGATAGTTTGTAGCTATATACACATAAGAAAGATTCTTTTTATTCAATACATTAAAATATATGCAAGGTGCTCTCCTTTTCACCGGCCCAAAAATTACAGCTATGACAGCTGATGACAAAGATGAGATAAAATGACTGGAAGCACAAATAGCATTGTTGCATAGCAACTGTTGATGTACATATGGTGATGTTTATGGAACAGAATGTAGTTCACATTTAATGCAGAAGTAATACCGAAACCAGCCTAGACAGCAAGACCTAGACAGCAAGAGACAACTGTGCTTTGGATCCCTCTGCAGAAATGAGGGAAGACACGCTTCCCACCAGCTTTGCTACACTGATGCTCAGGAACACCACGGCAGGCCTTAGTGATCTGCCCAGCAATGAAGACAATGCAATGCGTCACATGTGCAAACAGCCTTGCAAAGGAAGCAGAGAGATATCTGGCAACTGCTGCTTTACGAATACATTGTACTACTCTGTATTACTCACTAAAGCTATTTCAAAATACAGAAACAGGAAAAGAAATGGGAGAAACACCAGAGTTAGTCTAAACAGAAGGTGCAGCATGTGTGAATAGATGAGATTTTTAATAGTATCTGTGATGGGAAACACTTTATCCAGCTTCATATTAGCTCAGAACTAGTACACTCACTGCAGAAGACCAAGAAACTGCAACTCATTAGACTTTGGACATAACAAATTGCACCTCAGAAGAGCCTACTGCTGTCTAATAACTAATATGGCATACCCAGAGATGCAGAGGTTTAGGATGAAAGAACTAAAGGATTTCTTCCAATTCAACAGGTATTAAAAGCAAGCTCAGTTAAGACTGAGCAAAGCAAACCCATAGAAAATCCATTCAGAAGTCTAGAAATTACATCATGCAGAAAATATTGAATTACTTGTCAAATTTGATCTTTTTAGCTTGCTCTAAATGACCTGATGAGTCAATGTGAAGTGCTGAATTATCCAGGATATGTAAACTCCCTGCAGCGTCTTCCAAGATTGCAACATACTTCAGAGAAACCATTAAAAAAGATATTATAATGATCACAGGATTAAAGAACTACACACGGAATAGATCTTAGGGCATTCATTGTGCTCAAAAAAAAAGAGGGGAGGGGGAATAAAACACAAACCCACAAACAAATAAACTCCACCCTTTACAGTACAAACCAAAGTGCTCTATGCCATTTACTCGGTTGAGGTAAATTCAGTCCTCAAGAAGGACTGAGAGCAATAGTGCATGAAGCACTTTTTTATTTGTATTTCATCTGCGTAATTCCTTAAATGCATCTTTCCAGATGCATGGCATCTGCAGTCCCATACCATCTCAATATTTGGTCCACAGTTCAAAATGGCATATTGCTTCTGTTACGTGGTGCACTTCAGAAAAGGAAGAGGAACAGGCTCACCAGTGCTTTTCAGAAAAAAAAACATGCTAATTATAATATGAAGACAAATACTGGTCTGTGAAACTAAAAATTCATGAATTTCAATTTCCCATGACTCTCTCTTCCTGTGGATTGACTGATGTGGAAAGATGTGTAGGTTTTTATTGAGTGTTTTGCCACGGTTCATATAAATATAGTGGGTTTTTCCATGTCGCACAAAATGGGGTAGCAGTCCTTCTTTCAGGTGGGATATCCATACAGTTTCAGTCCACTTTTCAGACACCTGTTTTCACACTAGCCATAATTCACTATGAAATTTGTTGAAATTGGACATGGATCTCAAAACATATTGGTGACATACATTTAAACAGGGGTATGGCTGCAGAAACATGAGACTGTAAGGAATCTGATTGGAATTTGGAATATTTGTGTCACATTCATTTTCACAAGCAAAAGAAGGCAGGCAAGAAAAGCACAATAAAGTTTACATTTGACTGTACTCTCAACACTGACTTAAACACAACAGCCATTTTGCATCTAAACCACTTCCATGAAAACTCACTGACTGAGTGATTTTGCTTGCTAATCTCAAGCAAAAACAATTTTGACAGGGTCTGTGCTTATTCAGTGCTTCATTCCAAACATTTCTCTTGTCACTAACTACCCTTTGCTCACAATGAAAACAATAATTTCTACTCAGTAGATCTATGTTCCTTGAATACCATTTTCTAGTTGCTAAGAAATGCAAAATTTTTTATTAAATAAAAAAAAAATCAGACAGGTTCTAAGTACCTATAAATTTTGAGACATAGGTATTAACAGATGATAAAACAGAAATAGATGGGTATCTTCTAACTACTGCATTCTAATGGCTTTCATTCCAACTGATGACAAATACTCCACATTCCAGGTAAGCCATCTGCGCTCACTGCAGCTTAAGTCACCATTAGAGGTTTCTGAAGCAATATTTTGTATCAAAAGTGTCTTGGGATTTGCAGTAAACATATAAAAGTTGCTGAATGTATATTCTAAACACATCTTCAAACCTAAAATCTCTCTCTTTTGTCAAGGTTGGGGCACAGAGAAATGAAAAAGGATGAAGTACTACTAAAATACTTGTAACATTCTTAAACACTTGCTTCCTGTCTCCCTCCACATTTGTAATCTACGAATTACAAACTCGAGCATTTTTACAAAGTTGCAAGTCACACACACAAACATGTAAGTTTTTTTAAAGTGAAAAGCCAGTAACACTATGACATTAGCTTCAGAGAAAGGAATAACAAATGAAAAGTGCCTGAATGGTAGCATAAGTGCTTTTATTTCTAAAGACAACTGAGACAGCTAAGCTACTTGTACCTTAATATCTCACTGCTCAGTCATTGCACCTTTAAAATATTTTAAAAAGGTGTTCAAACCTACTAAGTATTCTAATTCTGTCTTGTGAGTTACAATTCCTCTCCCCTCATTTCTTTGATAAAGCATCACACTGAGATCACAGCAATTACTTACCAGCCTATGAACATCAAAAAGTCAGAAGCTGGTCACACTGTAGTTTTCTGCCCCACAGAAGACAGAGGTAACAAACAATACTAGTATTCTTTGTTTTCTGGGGACACCAAAACATATATGCCTGAAACTGGGATACCTCCTGCAGACAATGAGATATGCTCTGCAGACATCTGCCTTCTGTCTCTGGCCTTCTGAACTTGACCATGTAATTGCAGTAGAAAATCTTACAGCACAAGGGACTTACATGCAAGGCAGTCTGCTGAACTTACTGTACAGTATAACACTACCATGTCCCTTAATGTCCCTTAAGTCTAACATGCAACGCAGGACATACAATCTTGAATATCCTAACCACTCATACAGCTACTGAGCTGCATTTAAGGCAGGAAGCTGAAATCCAATAAGAAAAACTATAACCTGACTGCTGCACTGTTTGGTTATTATGACCTTATTAAGCTTTACTACACTTAAACCATGTATATACTTTCAGAAAATGTGCTGAACAGATATTTCGTTGTTCAAATGCATCTGTTCAACTGGATAGAGGAAAAATCCGCATTCTTATAAAACTATATTCACAGCAGAGACCAGCTCAATGAGAAAAAGAAATATTAGTCCATCCCAAAATACACAGGAACATTTTTTTGCAGTGAAAACCCTAAAGGGGAATGTACACAACGTACTGAACTCTATATTGCACTCTGCACTCTCTGTTCTCTTCAACAGGCCCACAGCTGAACTGTACATGATAACCCCTTGTGGAGAACTTAAATCAGTTGCTCAATCACATAAAGATAAGAGATGGCAGACATAAAAATATTACACCAGTACTCCGTATGCAGATAAACACAAAACAGAGCCAAAACCTGAATTCCGAGTCTTCTTTTACAGCACTGAATTTATTAAAATCATAAATAATTGAATTGTAACAAATAAGTTTAATTCTGACTTACCTACTGGAGTTTCTGTGAACACAGTTAAGGTCTGTCCTCCCACACTTTGCAAAAGAAATGGATGTTCCCTTGGTGCACTGACTGAAGCAGGTTTTCCTCCAATATCGTTGATGCTTGCAAGCTCTTCATTCAAAGTAAACGACACCTAACAGTCACAATTGCCACAGTGTTACTAAAGAGACTCAATTACACTGTTTTACCAGTTATGGGGAAACCAAAGTATTGAAAAAACAAGTAGTATAGCACATTTCCATTTCAAAAAGATAAAAAAGGGATAAGGGTCTTTCTACATTGTGTTGAAAAAGAATTCAAAGTTTTCATGCGCTTAATAAAATTTACTCAACTTTTAAAAAATTGTAAATTACTTCCTCCTGAAGTCAGAGAACATTTGATTTTACTTATTAAAATGTAACACATAATAGGTTTTCAGTCACTGCTCAGTATGAGTGCTTAAAAATGTTTCACACAGCCAGCTGAGTTCCAGAAAAAGTGCTAGAGGACCACAACAAGTGTTATTAACCTAGGACTCCTGAATTGCATACAGCCCAGAAAACGTTTAAACATGGCTCCTTTGCCATGTTTACACTGTATGCTCAATACAGGAGCTAAGGAAGGGGGGACTGGGTAACCAGAATCTCTAGGCACAGGCCACGGAAACTAGAAACTCGAAGAGGGTTCCTTCAGACCAGAACTGTGTGCTTTTCCTGTGCATCCTCCTTAGCCCTTTGCACTAACACATCTCAAAATGTTTAGAAAGAAGGTCACCACTATGATTGCTGCTTAGAGATGGGTAATTAAACTGAGAGAACAGAGAGACTGGCTGGAAGTCCCACAGTAAATCTACAGGCAGAGCTACTAACAGAATTCTTTCCTCCGGAGTTTGTGGTATAGGTATAACAAAAAATAAGTGACATAAACAAACCAGAATGTTCTAAACAATTTTTTGAATTCAAAATATAAACATTGATAGCATTTGGAATTAGTAATTACTTACTTCTGTTCTTCCTTGATTTCTGCAAAAGAAAATATAAAATGCTTAAATACTTAATAATAAACAAATATTAAAAATATTTAACAACATTTCCATAACCTAATTGCTCAAGTTAAGCTTTCCTTATAAAAAAGAAAATTAAATTCTAGTTTTGTTACTTAACTTCACTCCTGAGCTGCTTGATTTTTTGTTATGTTGATGCCCAAGAATAAATGTGAAAGGTCAGCATGTGACAACAGAAGGATCAAAGTTCTCCAGATACATTTCTTAGGTTTAAGAAATCAAACATCATGTAATTGGATAGAGTGACTTCCCAGCATAATTTTTTACAATTTATATTCCTAATGACTATACAAGCAAGCACCATTCAGGTATCTAGAGAAACATGTATACTGTTGGCAAGAAACAGAATTATGTATTACAATAGCTGCAAATATTTTACTGAAGGTAACTTCCTCTAAAAAATGCAACTAATAAAGGTATACTAAAGGCTTACTTGACAATCCTTAGTTTGCCCACTTCACCTCTTCCTGTAGCTTTATTCCACTGTTGTGACAAGTATTTGGGGACCTAGGCAAAAAGACAGATTTCACAAAAAGAACGTTTTTAAATTCTATATTAATTGTGCATGTGTATATGTTTAAAATGCTTTTCCCCTGACCACTTCAGAAATAACATATGAGCTAAATATAGTAGACAATATAGAGTCACAGAATGGTTTTGGTTGGAAGGGGCCTTAATGGTCATCTGGTCAAATCCCCCTGCAGTAAGCAGCGACATCTGCAACTAGATCAGGTTGCTCAAAGTCTCATCCAACCAGACCTTCAATGTTTCCAGGGATGGCACATCCACAACTTCTCTGGGCAACCTGTGCCAGTGTTTCACAACCCTCATCATAAAACATCACTTGTATCTCGTCTATATCTACCTGCTTTCACTTAAAACCATTAATCCTTGTCCAGTTGCCACATGCCCTACAGTCTGTCTCACCAGCTCCCTTCAGGTACTGGAAGGCTGCTATAAGATCTCCCCAGAGCCTTCCCTTCTCCAGGATGAATAACACCAGCTTCCCCACCCCTTCGTCACAGAAGAGGTGCTCCAGACCTCTAGTCATCTTCGTGGCCCTTCTCTGTGCTTGATCTAACAAATCCACATCCTTCTTATCCTGGGGGACTTTAGGCTGCTTTTGATGCAGCCTAGGATACAGTTGGCTTTCTGAACTGCAAGTGCACACCACTGGGTCACGTCCTGCCTCTTATCCACCAACTCCCCAAAGTTCTTCTCCGTATGGCTGCTCTCAATCCCTTCATCCCTCAGCCTGTATTGATCCTGGGGATTGACCTGACCCAGGTGCAAGGCCTTGCACTTGGCCCTGTTGAACTTCAGGAGGTTCATGTGAGCCCACTTCTCAAGCTGTAACATATATATTCTGCTAGAGACCAAAGAGAATAATGTAGCACAAAAATATGGTCAGTATAGAGACCCAAATGTGGGGAAAATCTGATAATAACTTACATTTCAAATACTATTATCCAATCATGAAAGGCAGAAAAAGATCAGCATCATATTCTTAAATTAAGTAGTCTCAATACTTTATCAGGTAAAATTATACTTTTAAATATTCATTAGAACTTATGATCTCTCTGGCAGAAAAAAACTGCATGAACCAAACAATCACAGTAGATGAGAAGTTAGACAATTACAAGTCAAAGACTTAAAGGTGCTCTTAATGGAAAGCTTAGAGCTTGGGAACCTCAGAAACACTGAGCAGCAGATCACAGCCCTATTCTACCAGATGTCCATTTCTCCAACTGCAGAAATACCTGAGGCATATCTGCCTCCCACCATTCATTCACACACCTTCATTGTACTGGGAAAAGCCTTTGTGCAGCTGGTCAGTATACAGAAAGAACAGACTGATCTGGCTGAGAGGTGTGGGGGACTTCCACATTTTAGCTGTGCTGATTTTGTATTTAGAGGGTGGAATAACCGAATGAGCTCCCCAAACCATTTTCCCAAGCAGCTGCACAAAGTAGAGGGACAGGAACAAGCAGCCCTGCTTAACATGATGTACCCAAGGACTGAAAGCTGCTCCAGTGATGTTAACTCACCTAGACACAAATTCCTTCAGTTACAAAGGTTTTGGTCTTGGCAGCAATGGGTACCCTGGGCTCATAAATGAACAATAAAGGCCTCTGCAAAGCAGTGTGTTCTTCAGAACTATGCAGTGATGTTCTTCCTGGTACAGCAAAGCTCATTGTGGCTCACACAGTCCACAGCTACTGAAAACATCTGCGCCCATGTAGAAAAATGATGAGAGGCACAGCCAGTGAGAAACACACTAAGCTATGCCTGTGGCGTTTTCTGTTTCAAGCAGTAAAGAGGCACTTTGAAGTCTGACTTTTGTCTTGCATAGAATAAAACTAAGACAAGTTTCACAACAGAGCTGAGACGGCAAAAAGTCCGTTCCAAGAACTTGTTGACAAAGAGCAACCTTCTAACTTCCTAAAGCTCAAATTAATTTAACACTAACTTTGCATTTACCTGTTCTTCAAAAACTCCTGAACATATCTTGGAACTGGCATTTAGCACTTTTCTTTAGACTCACAGCACCCCATGAAGTACTAGAATACTAGTACTTCTACTGGAATAGCTAGAAAACCCAGATGTCCTCCAGCTGTTCAGATTAACAAAATGTCAGTCCAGGTTCCCATAAAGTTCAGACACTGGGTCAAAAATACCACAAAACCACAACAGAAAGCCATGAACTGGCACAATCTATTGATATATACTTTTCCACAGTTTTCAAAGTGGTAATTTTCTACAACAAATTCCATGCCAGATCAGATACAATTTTCTTTCTGAGGCCAAGATAAATGCTATGACATGTGCTCCAGCTGGCTCAATAGAAATATTATTATGTACTTGCACCTAGTCTGTATTTAATTTATACTGCCGGGTAATGAGGGAGATGCACATTCAGTGTGAGAGGACAAGGAGTGAAGGACACTCATGTTGTTAAAATCACTGACTTGCTATGTAATGTATTCAGACAGGGAATTTATTCAGATTAAGAGGTTGCAGATCAATCATGCTTCTTTCAGCTGCATGGGAAACAGTCTCAAAGAGTTCATTTAATCATCTTTCTGCTGGCCTACCTGCAATCAAGGGTTATGCAGAGAAAGACAAAGAGTTATGAAGGACTGTGATCAAAGGATTACTTCTAGCTATCCATAGATACTTTAGATAAAATCAGGTGGTACTCACAAAATCACTAAATACTAAACTCTGTAGTACCATGCTAATGACGTAAACAGTCACAGGAAAGATTAAATAAAGTCTTACATGCTGTAGACATCTTATTTTGCCCTTTTCTTTTAACTTTAGCATAACAGAAGTTTAACTTATGGAGAACAATCAGCTTACAAATTCTTAACACTCCTTGAAAGAGCACATGGAAAACAAGAGCAACCTTTTACGGTGCAGAATTTTCAAAGATTCCTCAGCAGGATTTTGAAAAATACATACCCACAGAAAAAGTGACCTGTGGACAGAGTACCTGCCAGACTGAAAAGCTACTGAATGTCTTCAACACAAGTGGCCTTTATTCTGGGATTTGTAGGTCAGAATACTCTTCTCTCCAAAAAAATATACAATTTAATCACTAGAACAAATCTGACGTACTAAGGAACATTGCTTCAAGAGCTCTTCACGCTGCTGCTCTCCTCTTGGTACTCACATCACACAAACACCCAGGCTCCAGTACACAAGGCACGCTGCAGGTAGTGTATGACATCAGTGCCCCTGCTCCACACGTCTCTCAGCTTATTCACAGCTTTCTATCCACCTTAAAGAAAACACAGAAGTAGCCCCTATCTGTAACAAACTACTTCCACTTTTCTGTAAGAAATGAAATTAGCTCGTTCTCTATATAGCAATCTATATGCAGTGCATACATCAGAAACTGAGTAAGGCTGATGTCAACTTCTATGTTTGAATTTTTCTTTGAACATACAAAAATAATTATATAAAGATATCCTTCTAACTATAGATAATTGCAGCAGATTAAAAAAGAAAAACTCTGACCAACATACAGGGAATAAGAAATTAACAATTCTACCTGCTAACACTAAATGGGCTTCACTTTACCACAAGTAAATAACCACAAGTTCTTATAGTATTCCTCTATATTAGCTTTCACTGAAAACAAACAAACATACAAAAAATCCAGATGGATTTCTTTTTCTGGATTTGTACTAAAGCAACTCATTCTCTTTATGGTACCTCCTTTTACTGCTCATGTTTCTAAAATACTCATCACTACATTTTTTATTGCCTGTTAAGTAGTCTCTCTGGAATACTTCCTGTGCTAGCACAATGCATGCTAAAAGGAAATCAAATAAGCCAGGCTTTTAAGTCCATAAGAACTGATTGCTCCCTCCCCCAAAGGAAGAATAAATTCAGACTGGTTATCCTAGCCAGTGGAGATAAAAAGTACAGGTACTATGTACTGTCTTGCCTCTGACTGTGTTGGAAGTCCTACTAGCAAGGATGGTTGTTTCCAAGTTCAAGTCTGAAGGAAATGAAAGGATTAAATTGTTATGGTCTTTCAGTGTTCACAACTTTTTAGTATTTTTTTATTATCACTATTATACAAAAAGACAGACAAATTATAAGTTCAGAACATGTGCATGAAGGATTACAGTAACTCTTACTTGGAAGAGTAATATTCAAGCCTTCCTTTTAGTCCCATTTTCTCATTAAACCAGGCAGTGTTCTCTACTCACAGTGGCACGAACTGCAAGCAAGCATGTGCCTGAAAATTCCTGGTTTGCTTCAGGAAACACCAAACTATATCAGACTAAAGGACAAGCAAGTCCAGTGTCCTGTCTCCAAATTCAGCCAACAGTGGATACTTCAGGAAAAACAAGAGCATATGAAGAAAAGACATTTACCCAGCACGCTCTAATTTCTAGGATATCTTAGCAGACTCGAGGTATGGCAGCATATTCAATCAATTCAATTTTCTTGCCTGAATTTGACTAATGGTATTCGAGCTTTTACAGTTTTCAAATTCACAATTTCTTATTGCAACAAGTTCCAAATTTAACTATATATTGCACAAAAATGGTACCCACTTTGTTTGCTCGGAGCCCCATCAGATGAATGAATCTGACACATTCCCAATTCTTGTCTTCAAAATTACTCTTTCCTATTCACCTTTACTTATTCACTTCTTCCTTATCCACCCATGACTTACTACTTCAGAACTCTGTAAGATTTCCAAATTAATCCTCTTGCCAACCTGAAAGGTAATAATGTATCTAGGAGTTCCCTCCACAGCCATCATACCTTGCTCCCAAGACCATGCCTGGAGCTCTCCTCTGTACTGTTTCTAGGTCCACTTTCCACAGCAGGGAGAATGAGACCACAACTACACAGAGCATTCCAAATAGAGGGCACATGATGCTGCAATAGTATTTTCTTTCTTCTCTGTATCCTTTGTAACCACGTCAAATGTTGACTGCTCATTTGACATGGCATTCCTATAGTCACCTGCATACACTAAAAACTTAAATCTCATCCTGAATGACAACAACCAGCAGAGACCAAACTGCTGTGTACATAGAACTAGGATAGTGTTTTTCTGTGCACATCAGGTTAGATTTTTCAGCTCTAAAGTTCATCTGCCACTTTATCATCTTGTCACTAGGTATATCATGATACACTTCTGCAGCTTTCTGCTGTCAGGTTTCATTGATACCACCCTGGATAAACTATTACAATGAGAGCACTACACAGTATTCATTGTGGTTTCATGACACTCAGGTGTCATTACCAGACACACCAGACACTCAGGTATCACCACAAAAGAGGAAGACAAAGGTTGTGACCTGCCCACCAAAAATTCTGCACAGCGAAGCAAGTCTGAAACTCCCCGTCATTTTTAAGGGCCATAATAAGATGTTGTGGTAGCTGAAGCATGATGATGTCACACCTCCCTCACCACCCAGGACTAGCATTTGGGTACCACCCTGTGCCTGCAGGTTCTTTCAAGTTGACGATCTGAACCTGTTTCTAAAGGAGGAAGGAGAGGAAGCTGTTTCTGCCCAGACATAACAGATACAGGTCTAGAAAAAAACAGGGGCAAGAAGAGTGACAGGGCACATGCTCCCCCACCATTTGTGAGTCTCCTCTTTCTGAGACAAGGCTTGCTGTTGCCAGCAGAAGCAGCCAAGAGGTCTTGATAGCAAGACAGTCACTCCAGGGACCAAAGCACACACAGGCAGTGCCAGCCTCATCAGCACCTGGCGTGAGCATGGCATGGCCCTGCACCAACAGGTTCGGTCTGACAGTCTTGGTATCGTTACACTACAGCTCCAAAGAGAGCTGTGGGGAAAACATACTGGCATTCATTTTCCTTATTGCTTGTTTGTTTGTTTGTTGGGTCTTTTTGTTTTGATGAGGATGCAAATCTGGGCACACTCAGGCTTTCCTCAACTCTCAGAGCTTTGGGGAGATAGAGTTAGGCTGCCATGCCTGTTACTCGTAACAAAAGCACTAGACAAAGACAGGAAGGTATTTTTTCACTGTGAGGGTGGTGAGACACTGGCACAGGCTGTGCCCAGAAGAACGTGGATGCCCCATCCCTGGGAAGCGCTCCAGGCCAGGCTGGTCACAGCTGTTCCTGCCCACGGCACGGGCGGTTTGGGCTCCGTGATGCTTAAGCCCCACTCCAACCCGCGGGCATCCTGTGACTCCACGGCACTCCCCGGTGCCCAGCCTTCCCTGCGGTGCCTCCTTCCTTCCTGCACCCGGGCCCAGCCCCTCGGAGGACGGGAAGGAGGCAGGAGGAAGGGAAGCGGGCTCAGGGCGAGCCTGACGGGGCAGCCCCGGCCTAGGGCCGCGGAACCGCCAGCGGCCGGCGGGGCGAGCGGAGGGGCCCGGCCCCGCGGCTCCTCACCTTCACCAGCCACATGCCCGTGTTCTGCTTGGCGCCGGTGAGGTCCAGCTCGCCCCTGTCGCTCATGGCGAGGCCGGGCGGGGAGCAGGACGAGGACGAGGAGCAGGAGGAGCAAGAGGAGGAGGAAGCAGCGCGCAGCCGGTACACGGCGGCCCGCAGCGGACAAACCTCCTCCGACCGCGCTGCATCCGGGACGCGGGTTCGAATCCCCGCCCCGGCGGGGCCGGGCTCGGGGCGGGCCACGCGGTCATACAGTCACAGGGTCATACAGTCACAGGGTGACAACATCACACAGTGTCCCAGTATCACACCCCGTGCCTGAGTGTCGTCCAAATGCTCCTTGAGCTCTGCCAGGATTGCTGCTGTGACCATATGAGGTATTAATAAGGAAGTAACACTGGAAGGGGTAATAGAAATGATTGTAAGGACTTTTGGTGAAGTCACAAAGACAGGCTACATAGTTGAGGCCGCAAATGGCTACAATCATAGAAAAGCAGGCAATATGTTATGAAAAACGGAGTGCTTTTAGTATCTGGCCTTGAGGCTTCCAAAATAGAATGGACACCATATGAAACTAAGATAAATCAGGAAATATGTCAAAAGAATAAGATAACTATAGAAGTTTGCTAATTAGAGTGGTCTGAGTTGCCAACAAAACTGGTTTAAGTTACTTTTTGAGCCAAGTTGGAAAGGACACAGAGAGGAAGACCCACGATCTTCATACCCCTGCCCAAGAAAACTGGAAACCAATGCCCAAACTCAGATGGGAGGAGTGCATGGCGGAGAAAATGAAAATCACTTCTTGGAACTGATTAGAATAAGCCTGCCTTTTCTAGAAAAATAATGCATATGTATAAGGAAATAATGAATATGCATGTTGAAACTGTATTTAAATAAGCCAGTGAGCACAGACAGGTGTGCCTGTCTTTGGTGGACCAATTTCCCATGCACCCAGCATGCTGAATAAACCTACCTTCTCTACAACTACCTGGTTGTGGGGTCTTATCCACACGTCAACCACTTCTCTGGGGAGCCTGTTCCAGTGCCCAGCCACCTTCTGGGTGAAGCGTCCTTTCCCATATCCAACCTAAGCCTCCCCTGACACAACTTCAGGCCATTCCCTCAGGTGCTGTCCCTGGTCACCACAGAGAAGAGATCAGTGCCTGCCCCTCTTCCCCTCATGAGGAAGTTGTAACTGCAGTGAGGTCTCCCCTCAGTCTCCTCCAGGCTGAACAGACCAAGAGTCCTCAGCCCCTCCTCATACAGCACCCCCTCAATGCCCTTCACCACCTTAGCAGCCCTCTTTTGGACACTGTCTAGTAGCTTTATATCTTTCTTATCTTGTGAGCCCAGAACTGCACGCTAGTAGTGCCACACTAGCAGAGAATAGAGTAGAATGTTATTCTCTCCCTGTATGGGAATAGTTACCCTGACATGCCGAAGAACAGTAGCATGCAAAATGATTCTGGGGAACTGGAGCGGCAGCCTGGAGAGACAGGTACTGTCTGGAAGGGAAATGACGGGCAGAGGAGCAGCTCCCAGGAGAGAAGTCAGAGCATCATGGAGTGCCCAAAGGTCACAAAAGTGAGGAAAACACAGTTGGTTCCCCCAGTACAGATTTACATCCTCCTTGAAGTCTGGTTGCTCAATATGAAGATTGTACTCCATCTGAGACTGTACCAGCAGTAAGGAGAGAGTTTTTCTGGTACAATATACAAGAAATTGCTCACTGGCTTGCAGACAACTATCTCAGTATTATATCTCAGATATGAGAGTCTGACTTTGTAATTATAGGCAATCATCTAGGTAACCAAGGAGAGGAATGCTTTTATGTATACCTGAAGCAGTAGTAGCTAACATTGAACTATTCTGACTAGGATTAATTACAATTAAAAATTACTTTTGTTTTTACATTGGAACTGGTTTTATCTGCAGAACTCAGCTGGGAGGGTGGATAGAGCTTATATTGTTAGCCAGTTTCCACTAGAAATTCAGATTTCATTAAGACAACCTTTGACAGTCACACCAGAGGCATCTCCTCAAATGCTAATGAAAATGGAAGCAGATACATGTCAGCTGTTGTGAAACCAGTCATGATTCTTGGGACTGTCCCACTTTCAAATATTGTAGGTCTAAGAGCCTTAAGTTTTGTTCACCTAGAAAAAGGGTGGATCTACACAGACAAATACCATCACTTTACAGTCTGCTTTGGATCATGCTCATAGAATAGTTTGGGTTAGAAGGGCCCTTACGGATCATCTACTTCCAAATCCTCTTCCCTGTGCAGGGATACTTTCCACTAGACCAGGTTGCTCAGAGCTCCATCCAACCCAGCCTTGAACGGTTCTAGGGATGGGCTATCCACAGCTTCTCTGGAGAACTTGTTCCAAAATCTGTCTACCCTCATTTAAAAACATTTCTTTCTTATGTCCAATCTAAACCTACCCTCTTTGCACCTTCCCCTTTCACAACAGGCCCTGGGTAAAAAGTGTCTCTCCATCTTTCTTGTAAGCCCCTTTTATGTACTGAAAGGCCACAATGAGGTCTCCCTGAAGCTTTTGCTTCTCCAAGCCCTCAGCTCTCTCAGCCTGTCTTCATAGGTGAGGTGCTTGAGCCCTCTGACCCTTCCTCTGGACCTGCTCCAACAGATCTGTGTCTGCCTTGTGATGGGAACCCCAGAGCTGGATGTCATGCCCCAGGTGAAATCTCAAATATTCCCCCAGGAAAAACACTGAAGTAACAACAAAGTTGTTCCTCTGTCACTACTCAGTCTGTGTGCACAGATCACACCCGCCACCAATTTTCAAAAACTAAAAAGCAGTGGAATGGATGTTTCTAACAGGAGTGGCATTTACAGCAAAGTGCAGTCATGGGGGTTCAGATGAGCCTGTGCTCCACTGGATAGCCATGGAGGAAGAAGAGCTCCACTTGCAAGCAGCCCAGTGGCAGGCGACAGGAACATGGCTATGCACCTCTGAACTCCTTGGAGAAAGAATCTGTGAGGAGTCATAATTCATATCCCAGGCAGAAAAGACAATAGTGAAAACCTCTGTGAAAGCCTGGCAATTGGGGTGGCTCAGCTGGCAACCCAGAGAGGAAGACAGCCAGGCAGAGATCTCTCCTGACTCCTTCCAGGCAGCCTTTTCAGTACCTGTTTCCATGGAAACTGAATTTAAAGGGACAACAAGCAGGAAAGGAGTGCGCTTTCATTAATTCCTCACTTAAAATCTCACCTTTCTGTTTGTCAGGGACACATTTAGTGCCACGGAGGAGGATTTGGGGTCCAGCTGCTGAGCAGCAGAGCTGTGTGTTAATCACCCATTTTCTTCTTGCATGCATTGAAACACATGCTGTGTCTGAGGAGAGAGGTCGCCAGATTCAGACTTGCACAACCTTTCTTTCTTTTTTTCCCCTTGTCCAACAAGGTTACATAAAGACTGCAGCATTGTCAGCATCACATAAAGTTTCTCTTCATTAGTTTTAGGACCAGGCTAATTGCTGCAGCCTGATAGTGCTGGGTGAAAACCAGCACAGCAGAAGATGTGAAAGGCCTGATGCTGTCTTGTTGAGGCTGATGGGAATTTTGCTATTGGGAACTCGTGCTTTCGTCAAAGCCCAGAGATAATGCAGGAAGATGTGCTTCTGGGAGCTGGTGGTCCCATCTAAATTGTCAGTGATGGATACCATCAAAGTAGTTTCACTGAAAACAGTTCTTAGCAATAAAATAGAACTTTTAGTGGGGGGAAAAAACTGCTGGGCTTTTTCGTGAGAGTGAGAATGCTCAAATCATTCAGCTGTAACCTCTGTGGAGAAAGCTTTCTTTATTGCTGGGTAGCACTAAAGCAGAACACCTGGGAAGTCTCTTCAGCTCCTGACACGGTATACAGATCTTCCCAAGGGTGTCACCAGGGACAGCACTCATGCACGTGCTGGTCACTGCTTCATGACTCACTGGTTCCCACTGGAGGGAAGGAGACTTGGATATATGGATGGAGTATGGATAGAGAGCTGACCAGCAATCCCAGAGTCCTTTTCCAGAGCCCCCCTAATACCAAACAGAGGAACCTCCACAAAAACCTTTTCCTGATATCAAACTCAAACCTTTCCCGATAAATGCAATTGCTTCATGCAATTTCCTCAAGTCCTGTCACTGGTCATCAGAGGAGAGATTGGTACTTGCCACTCTGCTTCCCCTTGTGAGGATGTTGAAGACCACAGTGAGGTCTCTCCTCAGTCTCCTCAGCTGTGTTCACAGGGGCTGTGCTGGGCCTCCACAAGGTAAAATTATTTGTGTTCAGAGCTAGAGCTGAGATCTGCTGCCAGGCACAGAAGGAAGCTCCTGCAGAAGCTGACTTTGGAAGCACCGAGCCAGAAACACTATTCCACCAACAGCTAATGGTCTGACTTCATTCATTCCTGTCAGCCAACCTTCCCATTAACAAATTAGGGTGATCAGGGAACTCATTTTGGAAGAAGAAAACTAATGGATTGAGATTGTTACAGAGCTGCTTGTCCTACTTGGTTACAAGTTCCACACAGCATCAGCAGAGCTCTACTGGCCAGTGAGGATCTCTCTTATAGCATGAACATCTGATTTTTCAGCCAACAAGGGTGCAACAATTAATTCTCAAAACTACTGTTAATGCTTGAACTGCCAGGATAAGCAGAAGGCAAACTTTTGGCATCTTCAGCTGTGATATATCATTCATTTGCCTGCACTGCAAGTGGTTTTTGTAAAGTGGAAAAAAGAGGGGAAATAATCTGCAGAGAGGCAAAAAACATCTGGGGAGATCACGATCTTTTGTTTTCTAACAGGAGAAAAGAAAGTCTGTGTAGTTTATTCCCAAAACAGAGCATGGGCCAAGCTGCATGTCTATTTCCAGAGGCTACAAAAGATTTTCAGTGCCTCTTTAAGACCAAAATATATGCTGTAGCCATTGTGTTTTCAAACTGTGTTTGAGCAACATGTTAATAACAGACTTGTTCACCCCAGGCTGTTCTGTGGCAGATAGTGTGAAACCATCAACTTTGCGGCAGAGCTCCTGTTTCAGTACAATGCTAGGCAGTATGAAATCTTAAACATGGCACATCTGCC
Organism: Campylorhamphus procurvoides; assembly: GCA_013396655.1. Lineage (NCBI taxonomy): Eukaryota > Metazoa > Chordata > Aves > Passeriformes > Dendrocolaptidae > Campylorhamphus > Campylorhamphus procurvoides. Next base: position 1,911,770 of record WBMV01000963.1, on the reverse strand, counting down.
TGAAAAGAGAATGCAAAAACTCAGTTCAGAACAGAGGGCAACCTTCATCGGTTAATTAATAATATTTAATTATTTCTATATGTTTACAGCCACACATATTTATCTATGCTACACATAGCATAGGAGAACACTTAGTTTTCAGGGTAGTGGTACTGCATCTTGCTTACAGTTTCACCCACACCATGTCTCCCATCACATTAACAGTGTGCAGTGAATTCAACTGTAGGCATCTTGGCCTCTTGTTTGAATTTTCACCATATAAAGGAGGGGGAAAAAAGAGAATTGAAAGATGCAGCTGCAATTTTATTTAATTTTTTAAAGGAAAAAAACATTTGTCAGAGAATTTCAGATTGTTGAACCTCATTTAAAATCATTTCCTGAGAATTGGCCATAAAATTGACATTATCTCTTTAACTCAAGGTACGTTTTGCCTCTCTCTGCATAAAAAAATATTATCTAGCTTTTTTCACCAATGTCTCTCAAGAAAGATTTTTGAGCATGCAACATTTTCAACTCAGTAATAGTACAATGGTAATATGATCTCTAAGCAATTTGTTGCTTTCTAAAGTGCCTTTTCACTGTAGGTGTGTAGATGTTACATAGAACTCAATGCTACCTGTTCTCCAGTCCTCACTCGTTCCCCTTTTTTCCAATTCTTTTATCTAGTGATGTACTACTTTGGAATGAAAGGTCAGTGGTATCTACAGTAACCCATCTGGACTTTTCACTAATGACTTGGTGAAGAGCAAGGTACTTTGTGTTCAGCTACCAAAATAATTGTTTGCAATGGATTTATTTCCTTTGATTATATGCTGCTGATATTCCCAGTGTTAGGTAGGTATAGCCAATGCACAGTCACCAAGGTATGTTATCATTATATAAGTTATCTCCTAATGGAATACTGTTTTGCAGCAAGAGCTCCCCAATAAGACTAGGAGAAGGCTGTGTGACTAAGCTGAGCAAAAACATTAGTGTCCAGAAGAACAAATCTAAATGGCTACTAAAGAAAAACAGGGCACTTCTGTTGGGAAGCCAACCAGCCTGTTGTATAGGGGTCACACCATCTGAACATGTATAGGACTGACTGGCTGGCAGCCTCCTGCAGCTGCCCAAGGCTGAAAGCATGGGCAGGTGTATATAATTTTAAGATTGTGTGTACATCCAAGTTCGTATCCCACACTTGCAGCTCAGCCACGGCAGCGCCTCTCAACAAGCTCTCCATGAGATAATTAACTGGAGACATCAGACAGATCTGCTTCATTACTGCTGTGTACTGCCTGCAGGTTCTCTCCAAAGCCTTTCCACCTGATGGCCTTTGCTGTCAGCTCTCTTTTTTCCCTATGTGCCGATTGTTGGCACTTCTCTAAAACAGTGCTAATGACCTAATAAATATGATTACACAAGAGTGGTTTGTCTCCTCACTTCATAAGCTAACAATGCTACTACAGACCAGAGCAAAATACATTCTCTTTGCGATAAATAAGGGCTTTTCCACTGAACTGAAATGAATAAACTGGAATCAGTAGAAAGCATTACAGACCTGCAGCTAGATCATGTTTTGCTGGATTTCTGTTGATGGATGAGGTTAAATAATGTCTGAAATTTTGCCTTCTAGTTAATTATTGAGTTAAACATGAAAAAAAAGAACAGAGCTGGCATTTCAGTCAGTGGGAGGAAAATAAGCTGAAAAGAAACCAAGCAAAACAGAAAATAAAAACAGCAAGGACAAGAAGATCCCATGAGAATGTGGGTGTCAAATGGTCGTGAGAGGGGCAGAGACAACCCTGATGGCCTCATGTTGCTTCATTTTATCTTCTGTCAAATGACACCTGGGGCTGCAAGAAAGAAATACCATGTTTCTGGGATTATTTATCATCAGAGGCCATTTCCTCATAGTCTGCTTCTTGCTGAAAACTGCAGGCTTATCACTGAGAACAATTTCTTCTGGAGACTGAGCATTTGGCAGCAGCAGCCCTCAAATCAGCACTTGCAGCTTGCAGGATACGTCCACCTCCCTCCAGAAGCTCACACACTGTTTCACATATATTTGTCATTTCTGGAGTCCCGACATGATCAGGTCAACTGTTCACTTCGTATACACTTGAGGATGAGTCACTGGAGCTTTATCTAACAAAGCTGAATGCTAAACTCTTTCTTAAAGCTACCAGAAGAAAAAAACAAAACAATAGGCCATTTTTGACTGCACTGAGATTTCCCTTCAGAGTCTGCAGTATTTTCAGTAACTTTGTAAATCTCATCCCATTACTTCTCCCTGCCCTTATGGCCCTTTGGCTTACAGTGGCTCTTGTTTTTCTGTGAATTCAAGCTCTTGGCCTCATTTTACCATGTTACTCATTTGCTCTTCTTTCAAACAGGCATAGTTGTTCTCACTTAAATAACCTTTCTGGTTGTTACAGCTTTTTCTAGGCCTTACCCTTATATTCTTATTCATATCTGTACACCTTCTTAAAACCCTTTTCTGTCTTGCAGCACCAGTGCTACACCAAACACATGTAATATTATCCTTTCAATCAGAGCATTTGCCTAACCTGCCCTTCCTTAGTCTGGGGCTCAGAGACCCTCAGCAAATTAGCAGTGTCTTGCTTTTCTACACTGTTCTTCGAGAAAGTGTATTCCCTGTCTGCCTGCCTTGCCCTGCCCCACAGATCTGGTTCATGTCTGCATGGCACATTAGCTAGCTATTTCTTAGAGAACAAAAGGAACATAATCCTTTCAGGAACACCCCAGTATGCCCCACAACATGTTTCCTACCTTCAAGACCTCTGCCTCTAATTTACTGATTTGCTGTTATAGATTTGCTATCACTGCTGACTCTGACTCAGCCATTCATAAAAAACCACCAAAGAACAACTCTGACCCCAGATGAGCTTCTCACTCATCTCACTGTCCCTGCTGTGCATTACCAGCACCTCTGATGGCCCTGGCTACCACTGAAGATCCCAACTCTTTTGATCAGGAGTGAAAACAGCAGTGACTTGAAGTCAGCCATAAGCTTTATCCTCACTTGCTGGCACCTTACCCTAGGCAATAACAACTCATAACAGCATGGTGGTTAAATTACCTGAACTTTCATTGTTCACATGGAGAACTGTTGGGGTGAGAGAGAAGGCATCTTTCTGTCCATGCTAGGAATAATTAAGTCTGATTTCTCCTCCATCTGAATTTCATTTGACTGACTTTGAGTCCTTCCTTTGGCTCAGACTAACTCTTCTCTCATCATTAAATATTGACATTATGTTAACAGTTGTACAATACTTTCCAGAATGTAGAGGTTTGAAATTGAATGGGAAATATTTAAGGATTTTCTCACCATGTGGAGAGATGAGTAGCAGATTAAATTGAGATTAAATTTCAGTGACTTGTTTTCCTTGTCCCTTTGATTTGATCTCTCTGACATATAACAATGCTTCTGCTGAAGAAAACCCAGACATGGAAAGTCACTTGTGCCTGCCAGCTCGTCATGGGCTTTCTAGGCATACAGAATCCTTTACAGAAAGGAGCCCACTGCTGTATTAGAAAGGTGGACAACACAAAATCATCAAGATGACTGTTCAATAAAATTCAGCTTTTAAAAATCAAGGCAGGTCATGTAAATTGTCCTTGCACCTGGAGTTGTAAGTGTGGCATGAACTCCATTTTGAATATTTTGTGGGTCAAGTGATTTTCTCTATTGTAAAACATTGTTGATTGAACTACAGTTATGGTTTAGATGAGAGGCTTTGAACTAGCTGTTGGAGTAGCAGCTGATTTTACACCAAGAGAAGCAAATGTAAAAAGAATGGGTAGCAATTTCCTTTGGGCCCAATGGGTACTTGGCTGACATGTCTGTGCAGAACAAAAGGCCTGAATATGAAACCATCTGTTGCCTCTGTGGAGTGACAGTGCAAATTATTTCTGACAGCCATTAAGGGGTGCTTCAGTTAAGCACCCATAACTGTGCAGCTCTTGACTAGAAAATTTGCTGATATTTTGAAAACATTGTGATACTTCCCTAGACTCAGAAACCCTTGACAAGCTGTCAAAGATAAGAGTTAGTGTCTAAGTCTCCACGCTAATAATTACTCTTCTAACCTGATAGAGAATGTGCCAGATATTCACCTTCCTCTTAGGAAATGTGAAATCTTCTGCAGCTAATAACATCTTTTGAATGTATTTAAAGCAATTGTCCCTATCCAATTATGTAGCTTCTGTCTACTGTTTTTGAGAGCGCCAAAAACCCACCGGCTGGTAGCAGATACCCATTCTTCCACTGTTGTTAGTCTGTACTTGTAAACAGTGACCCAAAATAGAAACATGAGTGTTGTTTGAACAGCCAGTATTTGCTATAGAATAGCAAATTTGCTAAGAAAGCGGCTCCACAACTAAGGGCAGATCCCACAGCTTCTGCTCAAGTGAGTCATCTCTCTGCACACAAGTGGTGCTGTCAAGTTCAATAAGCCTGTCTTGCAAGGCTTGAGGATCAAACTCATCAGCCTTCCGTCATCTGTGACATGAGGACAAAGATGTGGGCAGCTTTTGTATTGCTGATCCACTGTATTTTTGTGCACGCGTTTGTCAATCTTCATGGGCGAGAGTGTGTGTGTGTGTGGAAAAATTCAAGTAAGGTGAAAATGAACAGAAAATTAAAAGGGATCTTCCCCCACCTAAACACAGTGCATCAAAGTTAATGTGCCATTGCACAAAGTACTGCATGGCATATAAAAATGCTTCACTGAAAGAACCATTAAAATTGCAAAGTCAAGGAGTCAAACATTAAGAGAGGTCAAAATTTAGGCTGCTCACATACCATTATTTCTGTACTTCTATGTTTCAGCATTATAATAGAGCCTTAAATGTCATGACTACATAGTATTTAGCTTGTTTTTCTGTTGGAAGGAGTCCCTTGGGGTCATGCTGTCTGTGTGGGTGTGTCTGTTTGACAGTTGTTCCCTCCCTAGCATTTGAAACCATCCACCAGATTCAACTAAATCCTAAATGCACTATACTGCCATAAATATATGGAAATTAGGGGTCTAATTGAGGAAAGAGATCCTGTTAGAGACCTAGTGAGAGAGAGCGAGACCAATATAAACTCAGCCCTTCAGAGCTAACAGAGCAACCTGAGGGATGCTTAAAATACTCCAGATATGAGAAAAGCCTCAGCTGGTCTCCATGCTTTTTAAAAACTTGGCCATCGTCAAAGTTTACTCTTTTGCTGGTTCTTTTAATAGGATAAATACATAATATGGTGATACTCCTTCAGTAGGTTCTTCTTCTCCATGGGATCTTCTGTGGCAGCTGCTGCCACAGAACCATGAGGGCTTTGCAAACATTTAAAGTCTTCCATGAAGCATGTCATAGTGTTGCACCTCTATTTTTTACAAACCAGACCCCATTGCATGCTGTGCCTCCTATTTGCAGTCTATGAAACCCTTTGGAGTGGCAGAATCGTTAGTGCCAAAGATTTAAAGGTAAAGATTTTTATGTAGGTGCAATAACTTTCATGAAGCCAGCTAATATATGTGGAGAAAGCAGACAAGGTTTGGGGCATGTACGTTCCTCAGGAAAGATGAGTTAAATTTGAAACCTAACTGCACACAGGGAACAATTGTTCTGGGTTTAATTAGACCTGTGTCTGAGCTAGACATCTGACAGCACCTGTGGAATATAAAGACAATATTGGTAGTTATCTCCTAAGGGGAAAAGAGGTGCAGGTAGTTTGTAGAATAATAGCAGCATGATGTACAGCACTGAGAGATTGATTATTGGGAAAGGTGCAGAGAGAAGGATGGTAACGTATTTGAAAATGTTAGCATTCAGGGAAGTGATAAGATTTCCCAGATTTACCTAGGGAATGTTTTGTAGGGTTTTCTTTGAAAATCAGGGCTGGGAGATCAGAGGTGGAATGACTACACTGTAAGAAATGTTGTCTATTGGAGGCACTGTATCCCGGCTGACTCATAACAAAGAGCTGAAGATGTATCTTTTGACAGGCTGAGAAAGAAGCTTTCTTTTGCCTTTGCAAAGTTGTGCCTAGTGTGTTTCAAACTCCCAGGCATTTGGCAGATCTTCACTGTCTCATATTAGCTGCTAAACCAAGAATTCCTCCCGGTGAAGAGTTTTTAATATTACTTTGTAACCAGGACTACTCAGTTGCTAATTGAGGGGGGTGCAGCAGTCAAAATAGGATGATGCCTCAGCTGCCTGCATCATGTCTCATCTCATATGCTGTTGATATTTGGATGCTGGTGGGGATCCCTGCTTTTCCTGTATGCCTAAAGCCAGATGAAGGATTCCAAATCCACTTGTCTGTGTCCCAAGAGGTATCAATCTATTAGGCTGTGCCTATCTTCCAGTGTTAGTGAAAATCACCACCAGTTGCTGGATGACCAGGCAGCTTCTTCCACACAATTTTCCAGGACCTCGATGAGTAGAATTTGACAAATGGGGATGGAACAGAAATTTCACTGGTTGCCTCAGCTGATGGTGTTGCATCATTTTATCCCAGGAACGGACAAGGCAAAGTGCATCTCTCCACATCCCTCAAGAGAGTGGGCCATCAGTTTCCTGCAGGCCAGCACAGGTGCACAAATGGAGAAGTCCGGTCTTGTGGGGTGGGCAGTCTCCCTATTCAGAGATCCACTCATCCTGGCATTGGTGCAGCCCCTGCCTGGGGAAGCAGATCTCAGCCAGCCCCCTTGTCTGGGGGTATAGAATCACCAGAGCAGGTCTCAGGGAGCTGCTTTTCAGGCTTCAACCCATCTCTTCCCAGCATTTGTGACCTGAGATGGTCCAAGACTTGTAGGTGAGGTAGACTTCATAAAAACCAGAAAAATACTCCTGATGCTGGTGAGACTCCCAAATTTAAGCCTGAAGTCTTCAACAATGGCCTTGGCTTCTCTCTTGGCTCTTGTAAACTCTTTTTTTGTGGACAATAATGAGTACATCAAAGAATTAAAGTATTGCACTGAGGGCATGACTCTAAGTGCATCCTCTCGCTTCTTTTCCTCTCATGCTGAAGAGGCAGTTAAAACCCAGTGGCTTTTGTCACAGGGGGTCCAGAGGTGAATAGCACCTGACCTGTGTGATTCTGTGCATGAAGAGCTACTTGGTTCTGTGACAGCAGCCCAGCTCTCCCTTGGTTGCCACAGAGGTGAAGTCTGAGAAGCCTTCACTCTTTTATGGCCCTGGAACATCCTGAAATAACCTTGAGGCAACAGCCAAGCCCAGCTGCTGCTGATGCTGGCTGGAGGACTCATTGATCCTCTCAGGTGAGCATACAGGGAAAGTCAGATCCATGTGGTGCGGGCACCAAGAACCTGTGCATTAATGAGGTCCCTGGGTTCTTGAGTCATGACTCCACTTGGAAAGCCACCTATGGTAATTTTGAATTACCTGACTTCCCTCTGGCAGCAAGTGAGTTTGAAGGTTCAACTGCAGTGGATGAATTCCTTGTTCCTGACACTTCGTCTCAATGGCCAGATGTGGAAGGGTGGAAGGTGAGAAACCAGTAGCAGAGCAGCTGGGATAACACATGCCATTTTGTGTGCATTTTGTTTTCCACCTCAGAGCCACTATTTGTATTCTTCTCGCTTGGTGGTAAAAGCTGAGCCTCACCTGAATGGCAGAAGATGGAAGTTACCTTGGAAACCGCAGCAAGACCTTGATGGCGTCCAGAGAGCTTCCCCCAGGCTCTGGGCTTTGCACACACCAGCAGCTGGCTGGCCTTCTTTTCCCAAAGTTACTGTTTTGCCATTGTGCCTTTTCTCCCTGGATGGGAACCCACCACTGTGATTTACCATTTCCTGGTGCTGTGGGGCATCAGACACAGAGCAGTGCTGCACTGGGAAGCAGCAGTGGGAAGCGGGGCTTGCTTTCTTTCACAGACCTCAATGTCATTTCATTTAGAGGCTGGGCTTGGGAGCATTACAATCATGGTTTTCCTGTTCTGCAACAACCTTTTTAGCTTCAGCTGAGGCCTGGCACTGTAGCCACATGGTCACCGCACTGCCATACTGCAGCTTCTGGGAAGACGAGTTAAGCCCTCATAAACATTTTCTTGTAAAAAATGAAATGATTAGGAGCTTGCTTTTTTTTTAATTTCTTTTTTTTTAAATTTTGTGTCAAGTGTGTAGAAAGAAGAAAAACCTCTTTAGTTTCCATGGGTATACTTCTTAATAGCAAATAAATCCTTGGAAGAGCACCAGTCTCAGGGCTGCAGGCTGCAGGGTCTGTTTGCTTCTTCATGCATGTGGACTCCAGCTCCTTTAGGCTTCTGACCTCTTCAGGGATGATGACTTCTGGAAAACATTAATTAAAATGTGTTGCCAGTGACAGAAATGAAAGTCATGCAGAGGTGTACCCAGTGGGCTTGAAATTTGATGTCCTAACCATATGCACAGCCAGTGTGGTTTGGACAGCACAGTTTTCTGATTTATCTATAATCAACGTGGGCAAGAAAGAGGAGCTACACCACAATTTCCTTTGGAGGCAGAGCTTGTGATACTACATGTTTGTGTCTGCAACATGTCCTAATATTATTATTAGGAGAAGAAGGTTGGCTCTGTGGGGCAGCTCATGATGTGGCAATTCAAGGTGGTGGCTGGCAAGGCAGCAACATGGGACCAATGTGGGGGGACTCTGCTAGGGGTGATTTTGATAGGGGAGCCCCAGCTCCCTCCCAGGGAAGTCCTCCCCTCCCCAGTACTGCTGTGCTAAAGGGAGGGGGAAGAGGGTTGTTTCTTTGCATTGGCTACATGGACATGTACTCGTGTGGCTCCCTGCATTCTGACCAGGACAGCAACCCAGGTGTCTTCACAGGGCTTTTAGTTTTCTCCTCAGCCCCAAACTCCAAACCAAAGCAATGTGGCTCTGTAAGAGGTACCAAGTCAAATTCAGGGCACTCACTTTGGAGACTTAAATGCTTAAAAACTAATAATAAGATATCATGGTGGACCTAAGCTAACTTATGTTGGGTAGACTGCTGGATGCCAGAGAGATCTGAGCCAAGTAGCCAGGATGGATCCAGCCCAGTAATGCTCGACTGTGGGAGCCCCCCAAGGCTGTCTGGCCAGAGACTAAATAGGAAAAGTGTCTTCAAAATATTTATTGAGACGGTGGCATGGCTAATGCAGAGATGTGTTCTGCTGAGTGACAGGGCTGATGCTCAAGCTAAGAAAGGCAGACAGGTACCCATAGGGCTCTCCTGCTCCAGAATTTCTGGTGTTTGGATCTGAGTCTGGCTTGAGGAATTGAACCAGGGCATCTGCTGTGATCAGGGTTGTGCCACAGTTCTGCTGGTCTACCATAAACCCCACTATCAAGCTTCAGTGGGCAAAGGGTCTTTTCTTCCATGAGCTGTGGCCGATGTAATAACTCAACACTTGTCCTCTCTCCATCGTGTCTGAATACAGCCAAATTCCTTCCTGACTTAAGCAGATAGATGGCAAGCCTGTACAAACCCACAAAATCTAGGGGCAAATCCCAGGAGACATAAAAGAGTAACTACAAGACTCTGTAACTGGCTTGTTCTTGGAGCCAGGCCACCAGGACCAATGATGGGGAGAGCTGTGGAGGCTCTTCCAGGGCTCACACAACTTAAGATGTAGCAAAAGTGTTTGTCAATGTACGTGAAGTATTTTGCAGCAGCTGGGGTACTAGCAAAGGTAGGGAGTGAGGCTCTGCAAGAGAGACAGTCAAACTGCTGGCCAGGTGTACATGTGCAAGGACAAGTGGCTATAGCCCTATGAAGTGAAGCAGGTGGTTGCAATGTTAAGAAGCTGAGAGCCTGGCCCAGCCACTTTTCCCCCCACCCCTCCCTCTAAAATCTGCTTATGAGAATTATTTTTGAATATTTATGTTTGGAATAATTATTTGGAAGAAGTCACAGCTGCAGCTGCTCCTGCTGAAATGACAGCCTGTGCTGCTGTCTCGTAGAGACCTTAAGTTCCCACTCTAAAAGAATGACTTTGTTTTTTAAAAATAATGCTTGATTTGCCATGCTGATTCAAAATGGGTATAATTTCAAAGAGCAGTGGGATTTATTACTGGTTTTTAAGACCAGTGTAAGGAAACATATGAACAGAACCACAAGAAGTGAAGGTGGGATGATGAAGAAAGGGCTTTTGATGTTGCAGTGATGGTCACTTTGGGAGGACCCAGAAAAATCAGCTCTGCATGGGTAATGCCTCAGCCTCCATGTCACATTTGGAAAGAATAGAAATGCCACACTTGGATGAGTTACTGCTGAGGGTCACCACTTCCCATTTGCCTGCCAGAGATGGAAGTAGCAGGAAAATGTGCCTCACAGGTGCACAACACCTGGGAGCCACAGTTGCATTCCTCAGGTAAAAAGACACCATCTTCATTTGTAAGTACATGAAAAAAATCTAAAAATGTTGTTGGCTGAAAGACTCTGCGTAACTGCTTGGGTTTTTTTTCCTTAGTATATAAACCACTGCACACAATTCATAAGGACAGAAAATCACATGCATCTGTTTTTATTTAAGAATTAGGTAATCGCGCAATTAGAAACTATATGCACTGTATGCAGGTAGGGTGGCAGAAGTTGAAGACATGTACATAAAGTTTTCACAGATTCTGTTTTTTAATGCTATATTACTCTTAAATAAACACATGATTCGTAATTGGCTGGACAGAAATAACAATAAGTTCACATTTCAGAAACAAAACAAGTCGCCAAGCTCAATTAGCCCTGAACTCTTAGAGTCCTCTGGAGCATTTTAAAACTTCTTTTATCCAGAAAATGCCCTTTCCTAGTGGGTAGAAACACATCAATGTTTCATCTCAATGTTTCTTTCTAGAAGAAAGCAATTTCAAGTGCCACTTTGCTGCTATCAACATGATGCCATCAAAGCCTAAATAAAATGCATTGCTATTTATTGTTTATTGCTGTTTATTATTTGAGAAATGCAGTTCATCCAGAAAAGCCAACATGCACAGGGCATCTACGAACTGCAACAGCAGAAGCAAAAAATAACTCTCCACAGAGAGGTGTTTAAATCAGAAGAGCAGGAATAGGGATTTTACTTACATATTGCTAGAGCATATTCTAACAAAATTTTCCAGCTCAAACATCATGGTAGCTCAATATGTTTGTCCTGAAGATACATTAAAAAAAACAAAACAACCCAAACCAGTACATTTTCTTGAAATGTCTTTATTGCTTTTAAATGTTCCTTGGTAACAGCAGACTCAACAAGGGTTGTTTCTTTTCTCTTTTCTTGTCTCTTTTTTTTTTTCTTTTCTTTTTTCTTTTCTCTTCTTTTTCTCTTTTCTCCTTCTCTCTTCTCTTCCTCTTCTCTTCTCTTCTCTTCTCTTCTCTTCTCTTCTCTTCTCTTCTCTTCTCTTCTCTTCTCTTCTCTTCTCTTCTCTTCTCTTCTCTTCTCTTCTCTTTTTTCTCATTTTCTTTTCTCTTTTCTTTTTTTCATCCTTTTTTGTTACTGATAATGTTCCTTAAATTTCCTTTTACACATCCAATTTATCATATGCCTACCATAAAAGCCTTCTTTTTATTGACTACACTATGAATTACACACCTTTTTAACATTTCAGAAGAAGGGGGACCCTACTCTTGCACAGAAATGTTCAGCATCAGTATTAATAAAAGATGTCTATGCCAGCAGAAACCAAAGCCAAGCGCTTTAAAATCTAGGCTAGTAGGCTTTTCACATCCAGGAAAACCTCCCTGACATTTTTTTTACAAAACAGGGTTTCCTGATATGCCTGGACACATGCTGGCACTGCAGAATAGCAGTAGCATACAATCTAAATAAATCTGTGTAGGGAGCTGGTTACCTGAAATGTTATATAGTAATTATGGTGAGGATTTTCTGTGAAATAGATTCTGGTCTTTCAAATGAGATTCTGAAAAATCACCCCCTAACAGTTCTGCAGAAATGCTTTATGACTTGTCTAAATTGTAGAGGACGTCTCATCTTTTCCCACAAAAGCTCACAAAGCTTGTAATTTACTGAGTTACTGCGTGTTCTAATGACTGTTCAAGGGAATGGCTCAGCATGGGTAAGAGGAGATGAGTTTGTGTATTACTGCAATTCAAACATTCACTCAATTTACACAAAGTAATGAAAAGCTTAACTTGAACTCTCAGCAATTCCACTTTCCCCCATCTCAAGTTTGTAACATGGATTTCATCAAGTCTTTGAGAGGCTGCCTCAGAGTGGGGGAAAAAAAGATGCAGCAGATGAGCACAAACAAGTTCCCAGCTTGCACCAAGGCTTCATTAATTAGAACCAGCCGCCCCACATCTGGAGGTGTAATGTAGGGCTGTGAAGGGGCTGCCTGCACTCCTGTTACATGAGCTCTCCTCCCGAGCAACTCTGCAGAGCCTCCACTCACACACACCCTTGAGAGGGCAGGAGACCATGAGGGAGCTGGGAAGGAGGGCAGAGAGCAAACAGCTGGAAGCCAGCTGGATGGCAAGGACTGGCCCCTTGTTTGGAGGAGGAGGGCCCAAGGAACAAAAATGAAAAAAAAGCACAGAACAACAACAAAATCTTCATACAAGCAGCCCCCACCTCTGCTCTAGACTTGTCTGAATGAGCAAGGACTGCATGATGTGCTTATGAAATAATCTTTGTCAACTGTGAAGATTTAGCCAGTCACACGATGCTCACCCTGTCATCGCTTTAGTTGTCTAAAAAAATCCCAAACACTCCTAATACTGCTTTTCCAATTAAGAAATCTACATTTCTCAGAAAGTAGAAACCTAACGAGGCTTTGCTTGCTGAGTTAAAAAAGCACGAAGCACTAAGAGAAGTCTGTATTATGAGAGGAAAAACAAATAGCCCTTGTTTAAACCTTCCTCTCACCTCAATACAAAAGGCTCAGAAACTGAAAATGGATTAAAGAAAAAGCAAACACAATATGAAATCAGTCTCTCTTCCTCTTGAAGGTAATTTCTCAGGTGGCAAAATGAATTGTCTATTAAAAAAGAAAAAGCATTATCTAAATACATTCTACAAAAGTGTTAATTTGCAACATTGGAAGCTCTCCAAGACTTCTCAGCATATGAAGGCTGTTATGGGCTTATGTACACATGCAGTAAAATAAGACCAAGTTTTTAGCCATTTCTTTCTGGGGATTGTTAGGCCACTGCTCTGTTAATATGAACCAACCCAGGCACCATCTATCAGGGTAGCCTTTTTTTATATTATCTCATGGTATTTAATACTTCCAAACAAGCTACCAGCATCTCACATACAAAAGTATTTCCATATATAGATACTTTCAAAGTCCTCAAAAAGGACCCCAAGCATTATTCAAATCAAAAAGAGTGAAAGTACAAGTCTAATTTTGAATAAATAGCACAGAATCAAATAAGTTGGAAAAGACCTCTGAGATTAAGTCCAGCCTTAGGCTCATGTCAGCTACGCCATGGCACTAAATGCCACATCCTTTTGTTTCTTGAACATCTCCAGGGTGGTGGCTCCACCACCTCTCTGGGCAGCCCATTCCATGTTTAACAATCCTTTCTGCTACTCACACACAGAAGAGGTAAAGAGCTCTAAGCATGAATATAGGCTTTTTAAAACGTCAGATTTATTTCCTTTTTGATATAGAAGAGCTGTTCTGCTCTGCAAATTAACTGTCAAAACAAGCTTAATTTTGGTTTTCACATTGTATTCACGTAAAGAAAAGATGGATTTCTGCTGACAAGCCCTACAAATTGAAACTCAAATTAGATTTTCTCTTCTAATATACTACCATTTTACAACTAAATCAGAAAACCTTGAGGCCTTACTACTTTTGCTACCACTTGCTTTTGCTGGTATAGTACAGAAACTATTCTGTACACATATAAACCTGTATTTATGTACAGAGACAGAATCACAGAAATAAAAAACACTGGGTAGATGTAAAAGCTGCCATTTGAATTTATACTCCCCAGCAGGAACTCCAATTAAGCAATGTTCTGCCCACAAGCCTAATGGGGACTTTTCCATGGCCTTCAGGTCAGGCTCAACAAGATTATCTTTAGCACGAAAGGAGAAAAGGCAAAACTGACAACTGCATTGCAAGATCAAATCTGGAACTCCTTAAAACACCTATTTTATTTTAATTAATTAGGTATATACTAACAACAAAAAAATATACATATCAGAGCTTTAAAGTAGGAAATTTACATTATCTTTTTTTTTATAGCGTGACTTTCCTTTACTAGGTTAGTTTTAGTACAGATGATCCTCCCTAACAGTGTATTTACAGACAAGAAAAAATAGTTAAACATCAGGATATTTATTTTGCATAAAAATATTTACAGAAAAATACTTACAAAAATTAAGTATGCAAAGTTTCATTGACTTCACTTCAAAAAAGCTTTAATCTTATAAAAACATATTGCCTTTACTGTGCTCAAATTTAGAATTCAGATCTCTGGATTTTCTTATAAGAGCTTTCTTCTGTGCTTCATCAAATCGATTGACTTTGAGATCTTGGTCTCGGTCAAATGGCCTTCTTTCTTGAGGTTTGCTCTTTTCTTCGGAAGCTTTGCTCTTCAGCTTTTTCTGATGTATGTCCATGAGAGATTCTGACCTCTTTGACTCCTGGAAAAAATGAGAAGAAGGAAGAGGAAATAAAGTATAACAGAGTATCCACAACATACAGAAAAACTGAATGAAAAATTGAAGTTAGGAAGGCGAAAAATTCCAGAAAAAGAAGACAGCTTAGTAACTGGATACAGAATGATCAGTTTAGCACACATGAAGCAGATAATACAAGCAATCTTGTCTAGGCTCAGCAAAATACTAATAATTCACTGATGTTAGATACCCATAATGTTGTTGAATCTCCACGGACAATGGAGAGAAACTACAAAAATAATGCAGAAGAAATATAAAAGTTGCTCTGCTATTATGAGCAGAGACAAATGAAGACATCAAGAGAAATACCTCAAAGTACAGGCCTAGTTTCTTATACACATCCCCTAAGCACCTGGTTTTGGTCCCTACTAGTGACAAGCTAGATACCCTTTTGCTCTTACTTTCATGCACTATGGTGGTTTTTTCAATGGGTGTTCCTAACTTTGAATCATCTGTTGAAAGCCCACAGGACAAAGTCACAAGCTTGAGCTAGTACATCTGTTTTGTCATGCTAAGGACTTAAGTTGCATTTCTTAAAGAGCAGGATCCAGCCCAAATAAAACAAAACCTTTGCTTATTTCACACAGGAACAGGATTAGTTCTCATAAGACCATGTGGCCCCTCATTTACTCAGATACAGTGCATTTGTGTATCCAAACCAATTTTCCCATCAAAAAGTGAAAGAGATGAGCAGCTCTATTCTTGCGATTTTTATTCCAAAGGTTCATTTTCCCTCACTTTCTGTGCTAACACTAACTTCATCACACATACAAATCATGGTCCACACATGACATAAGAAATGATTCTCACGATAAAGAGAAAAGGGGCAATACTTATTCATGGTATAACTGTGCCAGTAATGACAGAATTGCAGCAGAGAATGTATGTGGCATCATCACTGAGAGAATAAACCATACGAAATTATTCTAAGAATGAAAGTTTTATGTTCTAGGAAAGTCTCCTTGGTAAATATCAGTGGAGAAAGAAATAGGAAAGAACAGAAGAAAAAAATCTCAAAAGCAAAACCCCACAACCAACCATCTGAAAATCAGAAAAGAGTTGATTAAAAAACATGCAAAACCAAAACCCAACAAAACAACCCAAGAAACACTGTTCTTAAACATGATGCCTTCAATTTTTTTTTGAGAGAACTCCATTAACCTTAGAGGCAGTAAAGGCCTATATATGTTTTATTCCGGCAATGGTAGAGAGAAAAACTCATAGTTTTGCACAAAAATTATTCGGATGTATTCATAGTGATAGTAGAACAAACAATGAAGATGAAATTTAAGACAGAATGCTAACAGCTCTGGATTTGCAAGTTTCTAAGTCAAGATGGACACACGATTTAATGAACTACAAATAAATTATTAGAAGTGCCAGATAAACATAATTCATGTAAAATAAGCCAAGACTGTGACTCTCAAGTTAATTGTACTCTCAAGAGACCAGACTGCCTTCCATAAGAGTTCAGACCATGCATCGGGGAAGAAATGGAACTAAGAGCTGTAAGGCAGGCAAGAGTCCACACACTCTGGTGGGCAGGGCTCACAGAAAAGTGAGAGGGAATTTGGCATGGAGTGTAGATTTCTAGTAACCAACAGCTGCCTGTGAAAATTATCTGCTCCTGTAGAGACTGAGGAAAACTATATGTAATGAAGTTGCTGTAGCAAGCAGTTAATGTAATTAATGACATAGTGTAATTAATGAATTGATCTGCTTGCCCCATCAAGCCTCTTTTATGTTAATGCATATTTTGTCCTAAAAGTTAAACCTCTACTATTGTTTTATTCTTTGGATACCAGTAATTTGGTGAAGCCAACTAATATTTAAATTAAGGTTGCCTACTCCCAGCAACCATGTCCTGACATGAGGATGATTGAAGGAAAGCACCATCTAAAACTGAGCCAATATATACAAACCCAAATTATGTCACTTTGGAGAGGACCTAAACTTGTTCTTGTTGAAGTCAATGGCAAATGTTCTAATGACTTAAAACGGCAGTAGGTTTGGGCACTAAAAGGGAAAACTGTAGTAGCATCACCATGGGAACCAGCAGCACTAGAAATGAGAACAAAAAGAAGAGTGAGGAACTAAAGGAAATACAGGAAGTATTTTGTGATTACACTTACATTGTATGAAGTCACCTGCTCAATAAGTCTCTTGTCTCTCCCAGATAACACCATTTCTTCATTATCCTTACTGGTTGACCTTTTTGCCTCTTCTCTTTCCTGATGAGTAGAAGCAAATCATACAATATAGTACACAGAATGTCTGAAGCAAAAAGCAAGGAAATCTGTGTCTACTTTAATTAAATATGAAGGGTAGAGGCCACAGTAGAGGCCACCAGATATTTTTTGCTCAGCTTGATAGAAGAAACTGGACAGGCTTATTGGAAATCCAATGAATTGATACAGAGTATCTGACTACTGTAAAAGGGAGGGGGAATAAATGAATATCAGTGGTACTTAATACTGTTATTTCATTGCCTTTATGTT
Organism: Campylorhamphus procurvoides; assembly: GCA_013396655.1. Taxonomy (NCBI): domain Eukaryota; kingdom Metazoa; phylum Chordata; class Aves; order Passeriformes; family Dendrocolaptidae; genus Campylorhamphus; species Campylorhamphus procurvoides. Next base: position 1,894,651 of record WBMV01000963.1, on the reverse strand, counting down.
TAAGCCTGAATTAGTACATTTTGATAACAAAGTAAATTCTGGGAGAAAAAATTTCATTTAATAGCCCAGGCTATCTTTACTTTGTTTTCACAGAACATCAGCAAAATACATACTGCCTACAGGTGTATATGAAATGCTCACCTTGGCTTTTCTCTCTCTGTCAGCTGGAGTATCTGTCCAAATAGATCTATCACCTGATTTGTCATCAGCTCGTCTCTTGAATGTTCTTGGGCCAAATCCAAAACTTTTCAACTCAGGTGGAAGCTCTGTCATCCATGATTCCCTGGTAACTTGCTTGGGTTCATCCTTTACGTAAGAAATAGAGGCAGGGGAAAAGTATAAAAAGGATCATCAAAAATTAGTCTGAATTTCTTAATTTCTGGCAGAAATGATGGCCTTTTCCTTGTGGTAACAACTGCAAACACTTAGCATCCCAAGCAGAACTGCAACTGGGTTCACACAGAAATAGGCAAAGAAAAAGACAAATACAACCCAGCAACAAAATATTAGAAATTAAGAAATCCGACTTACACTGTCTGCTGAAGTAAGTTTTTCTTTCATTCTCTGAGCTCTGCGTTCAAATTCTTCAGTCACATCAGACTCCACGGGTCCTTTTGCAGGCATTGGGCCTATAAGATTGTCTTCCTCCTCACTACTATCTGTCACCTTTGGAAAATAAAACATTTCTCTCAACCACAGTGCTAAGAGCATCAAGAAACACTTTAGCTTTACAAGACTAGAATTATTTTGCCTAGAAAAACATATAAACCTAATGCAATGCATCTGCCAGACAACAAATATCTAGATTAAAACACCAGATTAGACCTGTTCTAGCCCTTCAGTGTGTATGCTTAGTCTCATCATCACTAGCAATATTTGGATGCATCTCCATAATAAGGATCACAGTTTCACAGCTCAAGAACTGTCTCAATCTTAGATTCTGTAAGGGTGATAGAAGGATTAACAGTAGGTAGGGTAACAGTGGCATGCATGGTACTACGGCCCTGGGTGTACAGCATCTGCCAGTCTAAGCTCTTGGTCCTGTCATTCACTTCTTCGATCCCTTCCAGATCCCTTCAGGAAGAATTTCTTCACTGGAAGTGTTGTCAAGCATTGGGATAGGCTGCCCATGGAGGTGGTGGATTTACCATTCCTTGAAGTGTTCAAGAAATGACCGGACATGGCACTCAGTGCCATGGTCTAGGTGACAAGGAGGTGATCAGTCAAAGGTTGGCCTCTATGATCTTTGAGGTCTTTTCCAACCTAAATGATTCTATAATTCTGGCATTGCATTCTAAGCAATTCTTTGGAAAACAGCTCAAAAAACTAAGTTTGTAAGGGACTAGATGTTAGTAAGAACCTTTGTAGTTGCCAGGGGTTGTACAGAAAGTTCACAGGTCCCACCCTCCAAGTTCAAACAGTACAAATGTGGATGGAGGCAAAACTAGACCAGACTAGAAAACAGTGATGCCACAGGGCTCTGGAAGCAAAGCTCAGGTGCCCAATATCAACAAAGGGCAGAGATGTAGCTACAGTCTGAATGCGGGTGATAAAGCAATGGGAGTAGGCATGACAAGGCTGTGTAGTCAGGGAGCACAAAGCATTACCTGAGAATGCATAAGGTGGTGATTCATTATATTCACTAATACAAAGTGGAGAGTCAGCATGAAATAAGCTGCCTCTAAAGATGTACTAGAATACAAAATAATTAAATTAAAACAAAATAAACAGTTATATTCAAAAATTTCAAAAAGAGTATTATTGGAAAAAGGAAAAAAAAGATAATTATTAGGAAGATAAAAAAGGTGAGTTCTATAATAGCTGTGGAAAAGCTGATGCTAGAAGATGTATTTATGAGAAAAGGGACTTTTTTGTTTGCAAAATATATTAGCAGACCAGTTTTGACATCCCTGCCTCAAGAGATTTGCCACTATGATAAATTGCTTAATTGTTATTTGGAGTTATAAGATGATGAGTAGCTCAGAAATGTCAGACAATCATCCTTCATGATGGATTACAACAACACTCACTGTAGGAGGCTGGAGAATTATATGCTTTGCAGCTATTAACAAAAAAAGTGAAGTTTCAGAGCAGCTGTGGCATCCTTTCTTCCTAGCATCTCCCACAGTGTCTGGGAGTTAAACATAAAAATGTAAGTATTTTAAAAAGAATAGCTGTTAATTCTCACAAGGAATTAATATTCAGTTTATCAGAGCATGTGAGAGATTCAATTGCCTAAGCACTGGTATCCATCACCATTTTTGGTGTGTTAGGGTATCCTGCCTGGCTTAAGAGGTGCTGCTCCAAAAGGATGCAATCTTTTCTAAGGTGCTACTCCCTATCTGGCAGCCTCTCCTGCAGACAATTCAGATCCCTGAATGGTACTGGAGGCCCACTTCTAGGGAGCTGAATATTCCCCATATTTCTAGCTGTATTTTATCACACACCTTATTCCCAAATGTTCTGTAGTAGCACATGCTTTATTTTGTGGTTAGGTGTTAAGACTATAGAACTTCTACCTGGTTTCACTTAATCTCATGAGAACAGTCAAAAAACATGAACCAAAAAGGTGTGTCAGTGCCACTGTCTTGCACCACCTCACTCCCAGTTACAGGTATCATCTTGCTACAGATAAGAACAATTACTGACATTGTAATACCATTCTTGATTGTATTCTTTTGGATAAGCTTATTTAATGTAGGCACTAATAAACAGCTTTAAGGAGGTGATGATATGTGAAACAATCATTTTGCTCCCCCATCAGCAAAGGAGTAAAAGCTGGAACTACAGGCAAATAAATACCTTCATTCTAATCTGTTTCATTACTTCTTTAATGTCTTTAAAAAACTGAACTTTGCCAAGATGTTCTCTTGTTAAGGATGGCACAACAAAACAAATAATGGAAAAATGTTAGGAAGAATTACTGTGGCTGCAGTTTAGGGTGCCTAGATCAGTCATATTCAGTGAGTGCACTGTCCATTTAACAGCAAAAGCACAACAAACCAGACAGGTCTTTTTGTTTCTTTTGGGGTTTCTGTTTGGGTTTTGTTTGTTTTTTTAAGGCTTATTTATGCTTCAGTATTTGACTCAGGCAAAAATATGCCAGACACTTCCTGGTCCAAAATTAAACTGTCATGCTGAGAAGTATGTCTAGTAGTCTTTTTCAAGCTGCAACTTGTTTAACCATTTCAGATAGTTTGTACTAAAACAAAAGGCTTCTGTTTTCACAAACCTGGGATGAAACAGACGGTCCTATGAGACATCTGCTACTCCTGGTGTCCTCTGAAGGTTTCCTAAAGCCAGGTGGTAATGCAGGACCTATAATGGGCCTTGAAGGGGAAAGAAAAAAAAAATCTCGATTTATCTTGATTCTCAGTTGAGGGGGGAAAAATGTAGCAGATTAATATCAAAATCAAATATTGATGCAAGGTGTGTCTCTCCTTCCTCCCCATGCTGAGTGTGCTCCCTATGCACACACCATAGAAATAACTGAGTAAGAGGGCCTGTGCAGACAGCTGGGATGCAAAAACCAAAAAAAAAAAACAAAACCAGGAAAGTTGCAGCATGTAGTCAGGAAAATCCACCTTTTTCTTCCCTAGCTTCCTTCACCAGATTCAGGAGCAATGAAAGGTGTTAAGCCAAATATACACTTCTCCTTCTCTAGCAACAAATCCAATTTTGTTCTTCTTGTCTTGCACCATGGTTTCACTTTCTTTCAATAAACAGAAATAGTGAACTGCTCTTATTTTATTTTCCCTTGGAATGGGGATGAGAGAAGAAACATTCTGTAATTCCAAGTAACTTCACTGATTTGTTTTTATGCAGCAAGTCTGCAAGCAATTTAATTCAATTGTCTCCATAAACACAGGAATGTCAGAATCTCTTTACAATGGTGAAAACAATTCAAAGGCTACAAACTGTCCTTGCAGTATTGAAAGTCTTTCGTATGTGAGTTTCTCTTAATAATCCACCATGATACTCTCTAAAGCTAATAAAAACTAATTAAAAACTCAAACAACTTCAGGTGAGGATACTGTCACCTGAAGAAACATCCAGGTGACAGTATATTCTCACAAAGTATCAGCAAAGACTTTGTTTATTATGGTCTTCAGTTCTGAGCTTTAGGGTGATCAAATGTATCAACACAAGAATTGAATTTGCTAATTACAGTCTTCTACTAGATCACACCTAATCTAATACTGATATTATTGTCAGGATTTAAAGAGGGGAAATAAAAATCAGAAAGTCTTGCTGTAGAGCCAACTACAGATATACAAACATGAGCAATGAATATGAGCTCAGGCCAGGCCAAGGCCACTGGTGAGGTTTCAAATCCAGGCAAGAAGTCTGGGTTAAATATGAGGTTCCACTCCCACCTAGCTGCTGCAATTTTATCTTCCTCCTCTCCTTTCTGACTGCTTTCTTGTTAAAATCATGTTTTAAATTCCCAATATAATTTACAGAGATTGAATTTAAACCTAGACAGATACAGCCAATATCAGAGTATCTGTATTTTTGCATGAAGAGATAGTTAAACCAAACTATAAAAAAATATCTCTATAAATATGAGTATCTACAATGTGGGCTGTATCTGTGCAACCTGTGAAAAAGAACCAATCTCAAATGCTCTGCCTTGATTTTGTTACAGCTCAAACACTCTTCCAAGGACTAGAAAAATGGTTCCCATATTCATCCATCCCACACTTTCCATGTCTTATGCTTTATTTTCCCCACATGAATAATCCTGTGCCTTGGGTCTTTCCTCATCATTACACAGCTGACATGATTCTCAACAGCTTTCTGGATGTCCAAAGGGCCTTTGAACAAGCGAAGTGGATCTAAATACTCTTAAATGCATTTTACTGCTGTTGGCAACTTCAGTACCTATATATACACATTCAAAAATGCCCCCCAGACTTATCACAGACTAAGCTCTGATTTAAGGAATGTTGCATTTCATATGTGGCAAAGAACATTCTCTGGTTGTTGGGCCTGGGAGTCCTTGGTAATGCATGTTTCCAGGTGGACATTGCAGCATTCTGATGCATAACATAAAATATTTTAAGATAACCTTCTCTCTTTACCTTGACATGTGAACACTTCAGAAGTATTTTTGAGTACTGCACTTTGTCTAACATTGATAAACAGTAATGTAATTGCCAAAGTTGAAGGAAATCTTTTCACATATATATTTTAGGGTGGAATGATTCAAACCACTTTCAACAAGCTGCAAATTGCCCTGTGAGCTGCCCTTAATCACAAACATGTTCCTCTGGCAAGTCTGGAAAAGATGTAAGAGCACAAAAGCTTTTCTAAGAGAACAAGTACGTCACACGAAACTAATAAACGGGGAACAAACAGCCTGCATTTGTTTCAATTATTCACGGCTCAGTTATCAGGTGGCAATCTGCTCAAGGCTAAGGGACACTGTCAGCACCATTGTGTCTCTGCCCTGCACAGCTTACACACCTCAGTGTGTCAGCATAACCGGATTTCTAGGTGTACGGGGGTGGAAGGCAGATAACACTCTTCCCACACATCACACCTTTCCCACCTATTCAGGGAATCAGGCTGGGTGCAAAACAGCTCTGCTCAACCTGATTTCTCAGTGTGTGCTAGGAGCAGTTGTATGGTGAGGTAGAAAAACCCATAGCAAGCACCCTCTACTGCTTTAATTTCTCTGTTCATAGACACAGAGCAAACTATTGCATGTTCTCCAGAATTTTGGAAATAAGTAGAAGTTGGGTCAATATACAAAAGAGAAATATCATATAATGGTTATCCCCCTGCATTAGTGTTCAACACTCTAACCTTCTAAGGACAAGTGGCCTCTTTTCTTCCTCTCTTCCATTTTACCACGAGTACTCTTGTCAAAACTCAAGAAAGTGAGAAGGCTACCTCTGCTGATATTAAAAATTACAAGCACTTATTTGCTTTATTAGAGATCATATTATTTTTAGTGACCTCCTAAATTTTGTAATTAAAACAACACATTGTGCGTGTGGAACAAAAGGAAGAAAATAATTATTCTTGGACCATCAAAGCACCAAATAAGCCCACTGAGCGTGATACCCACAACTACAAAAGGGTTTGTTGGTTACAGCAAAGTATAACCAAATATACACGAAGAGGATACTTCCAAATAGCCTTAGTTACATAAATTCTTGTTTTCCTAAGTGCTGCCAAGCATCATAAAAATTTATCAAAACTAAAAAAACATTTAACTTCGACATGGTATACTACATACACAGCTCAACAATAAACTGAATCACCTTCCTAGAACTGAAAACTCATCCCTGACAGGCAGAGGTTGCTTTATTTTATCTACCAGCTCCTGATTACTCTGAGGAAAGTAACAGTGATCAAGAGACTCTTGTACTTTTCATCAGTAAGCATCCCCCTGAAAGCACCAATTTCACTATAGATCATTATTTCAAATTATAGAAGGAAGTGCACAGATTGATGTAAAGACTAAAAGGCTGTGCGACATGGTTGAGTTCTGCACAGAAAATCCATAGATGGGTTTTTCTGGGAAGTATTTTATAACTGTGTGCAATCAAATGGAAAGCTTCTTGATAGAGACCATAAACAACACTTATTTGCTTAGACCTGACAGCCTCTTCTCTGGAAAGCTACACTGCTCCATGTAATTTTGTATCTGGAGAGACATAATCAATAATCCCGGATGCATTAGCAAATGACAATTCTAATAATCTGCATTGTGTTGCACCACACAAAAGCTAACTGCGCTACTCCTTCACAGACCAGAAGGAATACAGAACTCTGCGCCCTCATACCTGTAATTTGTCTTTTTCTGCACTGATCTGAGACCTATCAAAAGAAATGAAAGAAATTTGACATTCAAAATACACCTGAGACAATTCTCATTTGTTCTTTTTCTGTCCAACCTTCCGAGTCTAGGAAGGCTGCATTCTGTTTCAAGGGAATGCTGTTCCTCTTCTCAGAATGTGGAGGAAGAATTAGTTCTAATCATCTGAATCTGAAGTGCACAATTGGAGTGTTCTGTAATAGTGACACAAAATATTTTATCTAAAATAATTGTGTTCTAAGGAAAAGAATCTGAACATAATTCCATTTTAATTACCTCTCTGGAGAATCATCCTGTTTTTTAAATCCGGGAGGAAGAGCAGGCCCAAAAAAGTCATCATCATCATCATCATCTTCATGAATTCTTTTTGGCTTTCTGCAAATACAGATTTCACTTAATAATTACCTTAACATGCATAGCAATTATCTATATTTTAAAGAGAAAAAAATACATACAATTATTTCAGATGGTCTTATGTACTAAATATCCTGCTGTTACCAAGGAAACAGTGCAAAAGGATCCAAAATAATCTGAAGCAATTAAAAAATTGGGAGCATAAGCTTCACTTCAAAAATGCTGTGACATTTAAAAAAAGAAAAAAATTAAAATAACAACCCCAAAACATTAACAATGCTTTTGCTATAGAAAGAAGAGTAGTATAATGTTGAAATACCATTTTCCAGTCACACTAATTTCAAACTCAGCACACTTCTTTCTCCACTTTTATACACTCTCCTCATTATGAATAGTATTTTTCCCAGTTCAATTCTACTTAACTGAAAAACTATTGAATAAGAAAATAAGAAAAAAGTGAATAATAATTACTCTAACATTCATTGAGATGGCATAATGACCTTTAAGTCTCTTACACAACACCTAGAACAAATATACACAAATTCTTAACACAGCAATTGTGAGTAATCAACCCATCAAATGAGAGTATGTGCAGATTCCTGTTCCTTGCTAAACAATTCAGGGTTATTTTCATTAGAGTTGACATAATTGAATGCATAAATTCATGCCCATAAATAGTTCTTGAGACCTCTCAATGAGAACTAGTATACCAAAACCAGATCAAGACTAAAGTACCAAATACTTACATACATGATAAGTGGGGTCTGTCATTTGTATAAACATGTAAAATTGCAAAACTAAAATAAAACATGCAAACACAGAGATCTGATTGCCCCAGATAAATTCTACTGTAGGGTATCAAAGAGGTCAGCTGAACATTATTGACAACAAAGAAGATGTAGAACATGTCATCAGAAGTTTTACACAGGTACAGACTTTATTTTTTTATACAAAGTTGTCCCTTTCTCATAATTTAGATACACACTTAATTTGCAATACAATGTAAACACACAAATAACCTAAGAACATACTCACTTGGATGCTGGATCCCCTTCTGTTTCCTCTTCAGAATCTCTGTTTGTGTCTCTGGGTAGAGGAAGAGATTCCGAGTCGTCACCACTGTCAGGAGTTTCTGAGCTACAGCTGCTTTTGTAGCCTGGAGGCAGTGCTGGTCCTGCAACTGAACATCCAGAGTTATTTGGGATCATAAAATCAAAGAATGGTTTGGATTGGGAGGGACCTTAAAGATTATCTAATTAAAATCCCCCTGCCATGGGCAGGGAAACCTTCTGTTAGACCAGGTTTAATAAGGATACTTACTAAACATTTCAAATGAGTATGATCTATCGTGGCATTCCCAAAACATGTATCTACTTGGAATTAAGTTTATTCCATCACTGCTCTGTCTAGCATTTAGAGAAGATATCTAAAAAACTTGTAGAAGTTAGTTTTTTCAGTACCATATTTCAGTAAACAACTTGCCCAGAATTGTACTCATTTAATACATGACCAATCCATTTCTACACGAGTGTCTTTTGGAACAGAACTAGAAAGCCCTGCTTTATATAACAATGCATATTTACAATTTACAATGCATATGGTATAAACCAGTACATTTAAAAGAAACTACCACCTTAATAAAACATTTGAAGCTTACTAGTAAAGAAACACATGATTTCTGCATATACAGCATGGGAAACCACAGAGTATTAAATGGGAGCATTGCAATCACAAAGCATTACATTAATTGCCAGTCTGCTTTAGGAATGGTTTAACCATTAAGGTTACTCCCAGTTCACCTAAGTGTGAACAGCAGGCACAGACTTAGGTACTCTGCTGAAAAAGGGATGATTTAGGCATTAAAATAATGAATTCTTCAAAGAATCATCACTGTCAGGAGGCCAGGGCAGTGGATGGAGCTCTCATGCTCTGCTCAGCCGTTCACCCTCTGGAGTAATGAGGACGGGGGATATCCCAGCAAAGTGAAAATTCAGACACTAACGCTGCTAACAGGGCTGAGTTGCTTCTGCCACTGCCCCCACCAGCAGACACGAATCTTTACAGATTTATTTGGATATAGTACCATGCACATTGGTCCAGAAGTAGCCTAACTATTGATCCTAACAGCAAATGTCCCCCAAACAAGACACTTAACAGGGATACACTCACAGGCTGAATCAACAACTAGCCAGCTGGATGGACTAAGCAAAAACCAATAATGGTCCCAAGATAAGAGACCTTCCCAGATCCAGAGGAACGCATGCAGGACCAGCACCCATTTACAGAAACACAGTATGAACAGCCTACTGATGATTTAGCATCCTGAGGTACAGACACCATTCCTCTTTTTAATATCTCCAGCACTGAATACAAGACTGACAGGACAGAGAGGTGTTATGGTCAGGAAAAGACATTGTTCAATTTATGAATAATCAAGGGTTAGATGAAAAGATGAATGGTACCAGGAAATTGCATCTCTGGTTAAAGAACTACACTTTTTGATAGTGCAAAATACAAAACCTGATAGAGATTATGGTTCCATTGTTAGCTGACAAAGGCCAGGCAGAAATCGAATCCTTTGAGCAAGCTTAATAAAGCTTTTACTCATCTTTAGCACAAGACACAGAACAAGGACAGTCTACTAGTTACAAAGCATCCAGAAAGATCTGCCACTTCTTTGTTTTCTCTTTTAATAGGAAGACTTTAACTGGGGCATAAAAACCCATTTCAGTACTAAGAAGAAAAAAAATCCCCAACAAACTGTCCTCCACCTCCCAAAGAACTCCAAATAACACAGCACTTCAGCCTATAAAGCTATAAAGCCTATAAGCTCAAGATGAGAGAGAAACAACAGATGAATGCTAAATAGAAATAAAAACTGCTATCAAGAAGTCCTCTTTTCTGGTATGTGAAGAAAAGCACCACTAGATGAAAAGCACTTAAAAGCCAGACAAAACCTGCACAACAGCTTTCTCCAGCTGCCTGATACCCTGATATGCAAGCAGACTACATTTGCTCTGAATTCAGACAGGTAAGAGAAAGGACTTGGAGTGAAAGGAACAAACACGGGTGCACTTTGATGAGTCTGATACTGCAGAGGGAGAGACAAATTGGGAGCAGCTCTGTGAGCTGGAAAACCTAGTAAAACTAAAACTATTTACAGAGGGAGACTGGTCCCACTGACATGTTGCCTGACATCAGGGCTAATATACATACTTTCATTCGAATTCCTCTCTTTTATGTTGGCAAAACTGTTTGCATGAGCTATGTAATAAACTGGACCAGGGAACTTGAGAGGCATAACAATAACACTGCAAACCCTAGCACACCCCTGAAAGAACTGTTTGTTCGTGGAATTGCAACCTAATGAGGACAACCAGGAATGAAACAGAGACAGAGACTGATTAATGAAGGGCATCTAAAGCCTGAGGAAGAAGTCATTGGACGTGGTGAAAAGAAATGGAGGAGAAAGAAACTTGGGATTAAAAATTAATATGGTCATGGTACTGACTAACAATCAGCACAGGCAAGGATATAGCTATGGATCAAGGTGGTTTGGGGAGCCACAGGAAGGAGTAGAAAGACAGGAATGGGAATCGCTAAGCATAGATTCTAGGAGGAAACAAAAGAAAGGGTGAGGAGGGAGGCCAAGATCTAATCAGAAGTCTGTGAATTAAATACCCCAAAAACCAAAGAAAAGTGGAAAAATATAGATGAAAGGAGGAACAGAGGAGACCTCAGTGTCAGGAAACTAAAACCAGTGAGGTGAGGAAGATAAATCGATGTAGCAATGGTAGAACAACAGAAAAGTGACAAAGTAACCAGAGTTTGGAACAATTCGTAGCAGAACAATGGGATAAAAAAAGTATGAGAAGAAAATTTTGGGGATGGAGAGGAGAGAAACAAAACGAAGTCACACTGAAGTGAATGTTTCAGGGCTGCTAGCAGTGGCCATCCTACTAATGTTGCTCTGACTTGCCTTCTCCAATGAGCTGGCTCTGGTGACTCTCTGCCTGAAAATTAAGTCAATTCAGAAACCAAATTAAAAACTACTATTTGTTTTGTTTTGCTAGGTTAATTTTTGTTGTATTTAGGGATTCTAAGCAATGTACCACACCATCAGGCATGCACAGGGAAGTTCTCAAGGACAGATAGGGCCTTTCACCTACACCAGCAATGGTAGATGAACTCAGACATATCACATTTATACATCAGCGTTGTAACAAATGTGGCCTCAATGCTGAAATAGACAAAACTCCTTTCTGCACCTCTGGTTATTTTTAGCTATTCCCTAGCACTTCTCTCCTGCTGGTACAAGGGCAGCACAGCAGCAGAGACAAATGGACCAAAGGAAGTACGATTCTTCCAGAAGGAGCATAATTAGGCCAGCTTCAAACCACCACCGTGAGGTGAAGAATCACGAGATGAGTATGTCCCATGGGTTGGACAGTGACAAGCTGAAGAAGGCAAAGGATTTACCAGGGGTGAGCTTTTGGGTCCATCCAGCTACCATTTGCTCCCATTCTCATCCTGATTGAGGGTCACAGAGTATTAGTAGCATCACTTTTCTACAGCAGAGATAGTTGAGTCTTGGAGTATGTTACCCTACACATACACTCCTCCTTTCTTTCTGTCTCTGACTGGCAATATGGTTTGTCCTATGATAAGAATGCCAAATGAGTATTGCAGGGGAGTGTCTGGATGCTGCATCCAGAGGTGGGCTGGGGCGTGGGGCTCAAGGGGGAGATGCAATATTTGCTACTGACTGTGGCGCACACCAGCCTGCATAAGGGTATAAAATGCTGCTGGACACTAGGCCAACTAGCCTGCCTAGGCTGCAGACAGCTTCCAGGTGGGTCACCCCCAGCAGGGATGCTTGCAGAGTAAATGCAACCCAAAGACAAGGAACACTCACTTTTGGATGGATGAAGTGTGGAGATATAATCCTGAAGTAACTACATAGGTGTTCTGTAATTGTGAATTCTGTGTGGCCAAAGACTGTAAAGTCGTATGTTTCTAGTCAAACTTGCTTATAATCCTTTAGACAAAAACTGTTGGCCATATCTGAGATGATGTGGACCCAGCTGCACCCAGACTTCTCTGAGAAGCTTAGAAAGCCCAGGGGTCTCACAGAAGTTCATGACTCACCGGAGAGACCACAACCTAATGATACAATAACCCATTGTAATAGATGATACAGTTGCTATAGAGATACTGCACTGGCAATATTTACATACTGTACTAGTAATAGACCTAATCATAATAATACATAATCACTGTGTCCTACTTCTTGCACCTGGCTGAGAGCCTTATCTTGACTACGCTGCCAGAGGATGCTCAAAGTCCTACTTTGATGCTGTTGGGAGACAGAAACTATGAAAGTAGAATAAAAAAATAAGTGTCCTTGATGAAAAGCAACGAGCAGCTCGAATATCAGTGAGACCACAAGGAAAGAAACCATATTGGAAAAGCTGAAAAGCTGAAGCATCTCTTAGAACAGATAGAACACACAGGAGAAATTGTTACAGAACAGCTTCTAGGCCCATTTGACTCAAGATCCAGCAAGTGTTACAGCACATGAGATGCTTGTGGCAACCCCACAACAAGATTTTTGTAACTCCAGGTGCAGGGCTCCAGCTGGAGCTGTAGTTCTGTAAAGCAAAGTGTGTTATGCCAAAGTACTTGCTCTCCCTTCCTCCTCTGCACTGCAAGTATGCCTCGTGGTGAGCAGGTACACTGAGTTGTGAGAAGCTGTTGTAAGTGAGCAAAAGTTTGTTAAAGTTATAAAAACAAATAACCTCCCAGTAGTTGGGGTTTGGTGGCTTGGCCTTTTTTGCTGTTTTTCTTTTAAAGGAAATAAACTCCTTCACCCCCTTCACACAGAGATCTCTGAGAAGATCTGCCAGTGCTACTGTAATACTATGGAACTGATGTACACTGGACAAAAAGCGGACAAATTAGACTGAGTAACCTAGACTAGATACTGCCACAACACTCAGTGTCACGAAGCCATCATAAACCTAATGCTAAGTTTAACTTGCTTTGTGGATTCATACATGATATAGATACTTGCAACATGCAGCAGTATGCTGATGGAAAGTGAATTGTCCATCAGCACAGATATGAACAGGAAAGGCTGCATCAGCTCAAACAAGCATGTAGTCAGGGCTTCCACACAAAGCCAAACTACAGACAGGGAGCTTCATGTTACCATGGTGTCAGCTAATGCAGTATCTTTGCTCCCTCTTCTGGATTAAAAAATCAGGAGTGCCAATGAGCACAGCAAATCTGCCTCATCGAAGCTCCTTTCATTGGAATAACTGAATGATTGCTGACATACTGCCAGAGATTGAATATGTACAATAGTGACCTGAACCCGGACTAAAGACAGGGAGTGCTAACCCCCTCAAAGTGCTGCTTCCAGAGATATTACTCACAGGGAACATGCAGGTGTTTAAGCGGGGGAAACCGAGCTCCACTGCAGAAGAGCCAGCCTGGCAGTCGGCTGGTCTCAGAGGGATCCCACTTCTCAACATCAGAGACCCCGGCAGGTGAGGCACCACAACCTCACTGCCTGCCAGTCTGCTCCACATCCCGAGGTTCGCTGCCTGGAAAACCATAGTTCGACGGAGTGGTTTGGTCTGACAGAGGCCCAGCCTCCACCTCGCTTTCCTGCCCACTAACTTCACAATCAGAGTTACTAAAAAGCATAGGCTTCAAAGCCAACGTGAGACTTGACCAGGAAAAAAAATAAAGCACTCCATGCAGTATTTTTCTAAAACAAGCTTTAGAGCGTTTCACATCTGTAATATCCATTACATAAGGCTTTTTTCCCCCCTGACAAAGTCACACTAATAAGCCCCCAAGAAGTTTAGCTCCATCCAGGTGCTGCACTGCCGCATCTCACGTGGTGAAACACCCAGATATCCCCGTTATCCCACCCGCGGAGCATCCCGCGCTGGGGAACACCCAGATCCCCGTTATCCCACTCGTGGGACATCCCGCGCTGGGGAACACCCAGATATCCTCGTTATCCCACCCGCGAAGCATCCCGCGCTCGAGAACACCCAGATATCCCCATTATCCCACCGGTGGGGCATCCCGCGCTCGGCAACACCCAGATATCCCCGTTATCCCGCCCGCGGAGCATCCCGCGCTGGGGAACACCCAGATATCCCCATTATCCCACCGGTGGGGCATCCCGCGCTCGGCAACACCCAGATATCCCCGTTATCCCACCCGCGGATCATCCCGTGGTGGGGAACACTGCATATCCTCTNCCCCCGCCCCGGACGTGACGCGTGTCGCGGTGGCCGCCGCAGTGTCCCCACGTGGTGGGAGCATCGCGGGGCCGCCACCACATCCCCGCGGGCCCGGCATGAACCCCTTCGCCTGGTACCCGCCGGGGCCGCCCCCGCCGGGGCTGCCCCCGCCCTTCTTCTGCCCGCCGCCCTCCTGGGAGCACGGATGCTGGCCCTTCCCTCCGCCCGGCACGTACCCGCCTCCCGATGGATTCCCGACCGCCGGCTCCTACTCACAGACCAAGAGCTACCCACAGCAAGCCGACACCTACTCACAGAGCAAAAGCTACCCACAGCCCGCCTCCAGCATCCCTCCCGCCTCGAGCATCCCTCCCAACTCCAGCTACCCCGAGCCCCAGAGCTACCCTCCTTCCGAGGGCTGTCCGGCCACCGACGGCCACTCGCAGCCCGGGGATTACCAGCCGAAGCCCGAAAATTACCCCCAGCCCACCGAGAGCTACGGCCCCGCTGCTCAGGGCTACGGGCAGCAGGAGCGGTACCCGCCTGCAGAGGGGTACCTGCAGCCCAAGAGCTACCTGGCATCCCCGAGTGGCTACACATCCCCGAGTGGCTACGCATCCCCCTCTACCTGGCACCCCCAGGTCTATGGGGCACGGCCGCAGGGCCCCCACGCAGGTGAGGAGAGCGGGAGAAGCCGCCTCTTGGACCCACGGACTCCTTCCCATCCCACGCAGGGATCCTGTGGCTGTCCCGAGCCCTTGGGCGGTGGGTGGGGGAGTCTGTCTCTCTAAGCATGCTGGTCGTGCGACCCTCTTGCATCTTTCCCCTGTCTTCTGTCTTCCCCAGACCTTTCAGTGGGCCCACCGAGGGAGGAGGAGGGAATATGTTTTACCAGCTGTTTGTGTTAATGTCTCTTTTTTTTCTTTTTTTTTTTTCTGTTCCAAAGGTGGAAATGGTAATTTCTCCCAGAAATGGCAAGGCAAGCAAGTGCCTGCGTTTAGTAAACGTCCAGAAGAAAATAGCAAGCCAAAGGTATGGACTGGGGTCTCCAGCACAAGAGAGAGATGGACCTGTTGGAGCAAGTCCAGGGAAGGGCCACAGAAATGATCGAAGGGCTGGAGCACCTCTCTGGTGAAGACAGGCTGAGGGAGTTGGGACTGTTCAGCCTGGAGAAGAGAAGGTTCCAGGCAGACCTTATAGCAGCCTTTTGGTACTTTAAGGGGACTTAGATGGGGATAGACTTTGTAGTAGGGCCTGTAGTCAGAGAACAAGGAGTAATGGTTTTAAAGTGAAGCACAGCAGATTTAGCTTGGACATAAGGAAGACATTTTTTAGCATGAAGGGGATGGGAGGCAATCACAGGTTGCCCAGAGAAGCTGTGGATGCCCTATCCCTAGGAGGCCAAATGGATGGGGCTTTGAGCAGCCTGGTCTGGTGAAAGATTGCCCCTGCCTTTGGCAGGGGGGTTGGAACCAGATGATCTTTGAGGGTCCTTTCCAACCCAAACCATTCTGTCATTCTACGATGGTGATAGTGTTTGTGGGTCTTTCCCCAAGGTACTATGGAGATCCCATACTTTAGTCCAAAGTGCCAGTCCTTACAAGAGAGCAAACATAGGACGGTCTGTAAATCTTGAGCATGTTTAAAGATACATTTCAACCAAATTGTAATACAGTTTTATGTTAGAAAAGCCTGGTGATACCTGAGTGCCTAAATTACATTAGTGCTCTGTGATACCATCAGGGCCAGACAACCAGAGGACACTGGTTTGTGCACTGGGAGAACGAAGGATCTGTGCTGCCCTCTGAACCTGTATTTGTCATATGAGGACAGTCATAATCTCTCCTGGCAGGGAAGAGACTCAGGGCTGTAGCCTAGTTTGCCTCACAGCCCTCAGTAAGGCTGTGCCAGCCTGGTACCTTTGCAGAAGTAATAATTGATTGAGAGGTGGTCGTAGAAAGAGACAAGTGCAGGGCAGTTTATTTAGAAGCTAACCCATTTGAACTTCACTTTCGTGTTATGCTAGCTTAGCTTTGAAACTTTTGAATTGTGTAACTGATGGCTTTATTAACAAAAATATTGATGATGGTTTTTCACAACTAATTAAAAATAGGAGTATCTTTTAACTGTGATCTTGAGATTATTTCTTTTTTTTCTTTTTTTCAGAACAAAAAGAAAAAAGAACCAGTTTTCTCTCATTACTGTGATACCTGTGATCGTGGCTATAAAAACCAGGAGAAGTACGATGAACATATTTCACAGCATAAAGAGGTTGAAGAGTTTGGCTTCTTTTATTCACACTTTGATTTTTAACTTTCTACCTGATAAGTAGTTACCTGAAGTCACTTTTTGAATGGAAGACTTAGCAGAGAGATTCCAGAGCTGTGCAAAGTATTAGTGGAGGACTTTTTTCTGAATGCTGTGTGTAAGGGTGTTTTAGTTGCAGTTTTGGTCTTATTATTGAAGTATTTTTAAATGTTTTTCTTCTGAAGTCTTGTTAAATGATAGGAATTAATTAATTGACATCAGTACAGCATGCACAATTTTTGTGTGGAAAACATTTTAAAAATCCACTCCTTTCTTGCAAAGAAGTATCAAAATTTGAAAGTCTTGCCAATTTTTCTCTTAGGCAACTTCACATTATTTCCAGTTATGAGAAACATTGGCTACACTGGTTTTTCTAAAGTCAGATGACATTAAAAGTACAGTATCCCTTCTTACTGGTTTTACAGTCACCTTTGTCTGGAAACTGAGTAGCTTAACCATTCTGTATAATAGACTGTACAGGCATCTGTCACCGAGTTTGTTTCAAGTGTGCTGAAATGGTCATTTCCAATTTGTGTAATCTGATATGTTTTAAGTTCACCCTCTTACCTTGCAGTGCACAGAAGAAGGTTGCAGTTTCAGTGCACATGAGAAGATAGTTCAGATACACTGGAAAAACGTAAGTATCCCTCTGGGCCTAAAGCATGAGTCTGTGCCATCTTTACCTTAGTCTCTTTTCTCATTCTTTGGTAGTTTGTTTTCATTCATCTGGAAAGAAAATCTGTCATCTCTGAGCAGAATCTGTTTTAAGACAAGTGGATGTTAATATGTTGAATATTATGGGGTTTTTTAATACATTAATTTTGTCATCACTGTGTGCAGTCTCGCCAGTTTTGGGGATAAAAACTGTCTGATACCACTACAAGTGACAAAAAGATGCTTTCCCCCCCCTTTTTCCTGGTTTTTTTCCTTCCCCTTTTAAACACCTATGACATACTTTTTCCTTAGGCACATGCACCTGGTGCTAAAAGAATAAAATTAGATAGTCCAGAAGAGATTGCTAGATGGAGAGAAGAAAGAAAAAGGTAAGACTTGTGGCCTATGAATTTGTTTTACTGTATTTTCCCTGTGTGATAGTTAGATGACAGATGAAGGGCAGTGGCACCACGTACTTGCTGCTGTTCCACTGACCCTGCAAAACTCCTGCAGTAGTGATCTGTGTAAGAGTGTGAGCTGCAGAGACTATAAGAATTTGGAATATTATCATAGAAGGCAAAATATCAGCTGAGAAGGAAGTAGCTTTCCCACATGTTTGATTTTGTACCCCGGGTTAGGTGAATGGCTCAGTCCTCTTAGCCTGATGTGTGTTTATGTGGAGTTTTTCTAATAGCTAAAAAATCTGGAACTCTTGTATTGACTATAATTGTAACACATTCCACTGTGTGCAGGTTTCCACGGCTTAAGTTGTCCAACTAGACTGCGACAGGGAGTTTTCCTAGTTTTTTAAGGACTTTCTGCATTGCTTGATGCTTTTCTACCAAAAGAGAACAGCACCAGTGAATGATGTTGTCTTAGGTAGTCTAATTTACATTGTAGGGTGCAAGGTAAAGTTCTCCTGTGTGCAGTATTTCTCATTATTTCTCATTCTGTGACGTGAAAGCTTAGAACTTCTATTGACCAGGATTGAAGTGCTTAAAAATTCATACTTCCATAGACCTTATCTCACAGATTTTCTTTTTCATCAGAGTTGAACAAATTAAAATCTGCCCTTTTCCAGCAGGTGAAAGATGCTACAGGCTTTCCTCACTTCTGTTCATGATTTATTGTCTTGTGAGTGCATGGGTTTTGTTTCTCTGAGCAAGAATTCTATATGCAGAGTGAGTAGTGATACAAATTTCATTTTTAGATCAGTGATGATGAGCTAGGGCAGTGCACTGGTAACCTGTTTTTTGTAATGAAAATAAACCTAGTTGTCTGATGCAGTCTTACTGATGAATCCAGCTTGTGTTTGTGTCAGAAAGTAATGTGAATACATTCTTGCTGTGTACTACACTTCCATTAATAAATTTTATACAGTGTCTTTGTTAAAAAAAGGAAATCAGTTAAATGTATAGTAGAATGTTCATTACTTCCCATCACTCTTTTCATTATTTCTACCAAATTGCATCTTTTTTAGGAAATGGAGATAATCCATAGGTTCTTTCTTTTTTCTTTAAATATGCTTTTGTTGATAAATAAACAAGAAATTATTTTATCTCATGTAAAATGCCATAGTAAAACTGACAAAAATTTGTGATCTCTGCAAATACAAGCACAGATGTTAGATTAGGCAAGTTTGTTGTTAGGTTAATTTTCGTTCTAGGGTTTCTATGTACTCAAAAGATACTTAAGGGTTTGGTTTTTATTTGTTTTCAGTCTACGTATTACTTTTGTGTTTTTCAGTGGCCTACATCTAATTTTCTAACAGTAGTCCCAAGGAAAAAGATCAGTACTCATGTATAGTCTTTAAATGAGTCTTTGCTACTCATTTTCAACTTTTGATACACTTTTGTTTTGAGCGAGTTCCTGTCTAGTGGCTGATACTAAGGTTTAAGTGTTGAGATGTATATGTCAGTATGTTCTCTACTGTTTATCAGAATGTTAGGGGAGTAGGAATTGTATGTACATCATGATTAAGGTACTGTTTGCGTGGGGAGTGGGTGCTGTGAGTCACAGCAACTTTTATAGTGAATTATAAGGGTGATGCTCTGCATGAGATAGTTTTATGGAGTTTCTAAAGAATCTTAATAGTAGATACTGTTGCTTTTTTACAGATTAATATAATTTGGCTGTGGTACAACATTGCTGAAAGCCTTTGCTTGCTGCAGCGCAATAAAATCAAAGGAAATAAAGTCTTGTGGGCACAATCCCCAACCAAGAAAGGCGAAATGGGACTAGGACTATCTGAACCAAGGCCACTAGATGGAGCAGTGCTGTGCCGTATTTTGGTACTTCAAGCCTTCTTACTAAGCCGTGATGGATGGGTATAGAATGACTACCTGGGTGGCTTTTGTTACTCTCTGTACAGCAAGAAAGTGTATGAGCATCCTTCTTCTTTTAATGAAAAGATTAAAAAAAAGTGGGTTGGGGTCAGGCAGAGAGAGAAAGCCATCTGGAACTTTTGTGAAGCTTTAATTGGGTCGCCAGCAAAGCATCAGTTTAGTACTGAATGTCTGTTGTTGACTCACAGTAAACATTGCATTGTACACAAAGAAAGGACACCAGAGGGAGTCTGAGCTATTAAGCAGTCTTGGCTTATGGTGACAGGAAGAAACCTTTTTCTTTCTAGAAGCTCTGGTCAGAGCTAAGAATGAATCATTTTAGGTCATTAGTAGTTTGTTTCTAATTAGGTAGCAGTGATTTAACATATGTGTTTCTGTGCTGCATCCTGTCTTGCTTGTTCTTTCGGCCGTTATAAATAATTACTTACAGAGTTGAGATTTTTTTCTTCTTAATTAGCTGCTGTGTTGCTCAGTTGTGTATCCTGCTTAAAATCTTTTAGAAAGAGCCTGTGTTTAAAATGCAGCCTTACTCACATAGAGGGAGGGGAGGGGGGAGAGATGGTAAGGAGTATCTCTGGATGAAGTATGCTGGGTTGGAATGCTGTTTCCCTGTTGAACCTGCTGAGCCAAGCAATCTAATTAGGCAAACAGCAATAGAGATGAAGTTCCATGGTATCTTAGGGTTTCCCTGTGTTTTGCAGACAGATAGTTGTGAAGTCTGACATCATCACTTTGTTTTGATTTGTTCTGTCCTTTCCAAGTGTTGAGAAATTTGCTGTTTTCAGCATATTTTTAATTAAACATGAGCTTAAAGGGAATTATCTGCAGTGCCTTTCCTTAATGTGTCAGAATGAGATACTGCTGTCCTCTCTTCTTCCCAAGTGAGATCTGGGTCCTGCTAGCCCATCTGTTTCTCACCAAGTCTTCTTGAGCAAAGGTTATATTAGTAAGAACGTGTCAAGGCTGCTCTAGTGTTAAAGCGAATTGTTAAATGTACTGTTGCTTAGGTTCTAATACAACACTGGAAGATTTTTGTGATCTGGTGTGTTGCTTGTAAATTCTCCTCCTCCTCCCCCTGCCTTTTTTTAATCTGTTTGGGTTGGTTTGTTCAGATAGGGGTTGTCTGCTGTATTTCCTTGTGATATATCTCATAGGCTGAGCGTGTGCTTAATGAGTGAAGTTCAGTACTGTTAACCACACCACTTCTAATTAGTTTGTGGTTCTCTAGTTGAATAATGATAATTCTGGAGTAACTTGGAATCCTCCCTGGAGTTGCATTTGTAGTAGTTAAATGTGTAACATGAAAAATAATTTCGTAGTACCTGGTAAATCAGAGAAGGCGAAGCAAAGTAGAAGGAATGTGTTGGTAGATCAAGGTAAACATAGATACAATAAAGTTTTCTCTGATCTGCAGGGATGGATTAGCAATAAACTGCCTCAGCTAACAAGGTAACATCAGGTGTGGGAGAGTTAAACTAAGATTTTATCAGCTCTCTGTTGGGTCTCTTTGTTCTCTTTGGGCTATCCACGTCCCCTTTGCTATTGGTTGTGCATAAGCAATTAAGACCAACTCATATTATTGGTCACAGTGCTGGTCCTATTAAGATAAACTTGTATAACTCTTCACTCAGAAAGTCATTGTGTAAACTGCTGTAGAAACTGCTCTCTTTTCTGTTAGACATTGAGAAAGCTCTGGTTTTTCACTGCTTGCTAAGAGCTAGTTTACTCTGATGTTTATGTGAGCAAGATAAGAGTACAGTGGTCTATAAAAAAAGAATATATGGGTCTGGCTAATGCACTCCCTGATTGAAATAAAACATGTATTCACGAAAAAACACATTAGTGATAATGTTTAGTGTCACCATTCCCTGTCTCTGGAAGCTTAGGGTAACCTTTACCTGCATGTTTCAATTTGTTGGTGTATATGTAATATACTGAGCCTGAAAACCAGTTTTCTGGTGTTATTCTGACAGTTTATACTGTAAAACTTCCAATTTGGATTATAGGAGAGTCTGTGGTTGGAGACTGCAGCTGCTCTAAAATGGGGCTGTCTTCTCAGGCAGTACTGGCTTCATGAAATCTGCTGTGCCAGACCACCACATTCTGGTTTAACTCTGTCTTTTACGAGAAGTTGCTTATGTTTGTAAAGCTTTTGTGGGGACTGATGAAATTGTTTGTATTCAAGCTCTGACAAGCTGTTTCCAGGACATAAGCGCTGGGCTAGTTTTTCTCCTTCAGTCATGTTTGTAGGTAGCATTTTAAGAACCTCATTTTGTTAGGGGAGGAGGGCATGCCATCTTCGAAGGGTTCAAACCCAAGTCAGCTCACTGTATTTAAACACATGGCCTTTTATGTGGAGAGATTCAGTCAGTATGGGTTCTGCCTTCTGCATTGTCACACGTATGTTCAGGAACAGTCTTCCTAAACTTAGACTTCCTGAATAAGAATTCTCTATATAAAAAGATTAAATTCCTCTCATCTTGATTTTTGACCTCTCTTTAGTACTTTGTGGCTGTCCTTTAGATAGTGAAGTTTACAAATCCTGCCATCAAGCTGTACCTCAAGACCATAATGTTTCCATTGTAGGCATCTGCCTCCACATAGGATCCAGTTGAATTTCCCTGCCTCCATGAGTAGATCTAGCCAATGCCAAGAGGTGCATAGACCTCTTTGTGCTGGGGCTTCCATACCTTATGTGTTCTGGAGTTGCTCTGAGGCTGGTACATTGGAGCGGGTGAGTAACTTTGGTTTACACCCCTTTGGTCTGCTTGATCCTTGCAAGGTGAACTGGACTTAACTTGGCCCACTGGGTCCCACTGTGACCCACTGGTGGGTTTAACCCAGCCGTGTCACACAGCAGAGCACTGGGAGAGGAGTGAACCCAGTCTACCATGTACCGAGGCTGGTGACCCACAGACTCAGAGGTCTAGAGCTTACTGCCCACCAAGTCCTTAGATGGAAGAATAAAGTCGCAGGTGCTCGTTGTGAGTGAAATGAAACACTGCATGTGTGCTCTCAGAATAGGTACATTTTCTGCACCAGTGAGTAAAATGAGAAGAGTTGGAGAAAATTGACACGGAGCCACCACAGGTGCCTTCAGGTGTGCTCCTGCAGGCATACCTGGACTTGCGATTGAGCTCTCGCCAGCTGTTACTGCCTGTGTCTACTGGAAGGGTGGTTTAGGAGAAATCTGTCGATCTTGGCAATGAGTCGCACTGGAAGCGTTCGTGCAGTCCATTACGGTGGCTCGGTGGAGGGAGTGGTAACTCATAGGAATGAAAGTGGGAGGCATTCACGTCTCAAATCGTGTTGCAAAAGCATGTCTGAATATGTCCTTAATCAGCATAAGTACTGGAGCACTTTGAAGACTCCTTTGTTCTAGGATTTAGGGTCTTCCCTTATATTTAAAAAAACCCACCCAATTTCTATGACAAGCTTGGGGATTTTTTGAGCATAACTCGCTCTTCTCCTGTGAGCCTTTATGTGTGTGAAGGAAAGCATCTAAAGCTGTGGAGAGGTGCCAAACACGGGGGTCTTTGTCAATGTGAAGTTCTTGAGATTAAAGTGTTTATTGCATGTTTGCTGTGTGCTGGGAGTGTTACAAAAGAGGCGAACAAATGTGACAAACAGGGAAGAGCAGAGATAAAGCATCACATCCCTGTGCTCACTTGAGCTGTATGCCGGATTTCTGGGAGAAATCCAATGAAAATAGATGTTGACAGCTCATGTTCAAATCCTCTTAAAGGAGACAAGTTCTGTAGTGTGTTTAGGTTTGTCTCATAGAAGATGCTTCTCTTTTTCCCTTGGTATGTGGTTGAAGCTGTCTTGAATCAATGTGACACTTAACAGCCATGCTGTAAAATGGGAAAAAGGCATGTGATAAGATTAAATATTTAAATAAAGATATGTGTCTTCTTTGATAACTGTATACAGTGAGAAGCTGTTCTGAGTCTCTCTTTACTCCGTTTTAATAGATATCAAATATTTATACTTTGTGTTTCCATCCAGAAGCTGGGGGAATATGTGCATGTGTTTCTCATTCACCACCTTTATCTCAAAGCACTGGGATTAAGCTAACGAATGTTTGCAGAGCAACTAGTGTAGCCATTTTTGGGCTTTGATGGTAAAAAGCCTCCTCTGTGGGCTTTGCATGTTAGAACCAGTGTGACATTTGTCTGTAGGAAAGAAGTTAAGAGAGGCAGGAAATGGAACAGAGGGATGGTTTGAGAGATGGTTATAACAGTAGATTTCTTTTGATCTGCATGACTTAACAATTTTTCTTGAAGCTGGAATTAAAAAGGGGCAGTAATTTTGGTGAACTAGAGGTCAGTGTGTAAGCACAATGCAGAATATTTCCTGAGTGGAAACTTGTGTGCTTTTCCTGAACTTAGACATTAAAGGAATCTTGTGCACCCAGAAGCTTTTCCTATAACCTTTTTTTTTTTTAATATTACAAGAATTTTACAGTTAATTTGGTAAAAGTATGTGGTACCATTTAATGTCATTCAAATAATCCAATTGAAGTTCTATAAAAATAAAATTGGAGGACCATAGGATGCTGTTAACATATTGGGACAAGCAGAGGGTCCATGACTGTAACAAAATTGTTTGTCTGCAGCTTGTTTGATGGGTTGGTAAATCTAAGTATAATAATTTGGTAGAAAAATATGATTTTTTTTTCCCCCATCTGGATATGTAAGCATAAATACACTTAGGTTTCTTTTCTTCACCAGTGCCCTTTTAAGAGAGAAACAGTCTGTTAAACTTCCATGAAAGGTTTAAAAAATCTGTAATGTTTATAGAGGAAGCTGGTTTGGTAAAGGAGGAATTGAGGAAGCACAGTGAATCCTTTAAAAGCTAGTGAAATTTCTTTTTTCCTTGTAGAAATTTTCCTACGTTGGCCAATGTTGAAAGGAAGAAGGCGATGCAGGTGCAGAAGGAGGAAAGGGGAGAAGTGCTGACTACCCAACAGTTCGGGTAAGTGTTTTGAACCAAACATGTTGCTTTCCTCCTTCACAAGTGTGTTCTCTTACCATGGTCTCCCAGCACTTACTGCTTCCACTGTATACACAATCTCGCTGCCCTTTAACAGAGGACAGGTCTTTTGACAAACTGCAGATGTAATATTCTTTTGTTTGCTTCATGGTGCTTTAAAGTCCACTTCAGTTGAATGAAACAATGGCTGTATTAAAAAAACTGATATTCTTGCTTAATTCTGTACTCTGGCTTGTTTGAAAAAGCCACATTCTAGTGGCCATTCATTAGATCAGTGTAATGTTGGTCTCTGAAAAAGTAGTAATGGGGACAAAAGTCATGCAGCATACTGAATCCACATGGTCTAATCCTTTAATGCCTGAAAATGGCCAAGTGAGATTTTATGAGCAGATTTGGCTTCTTAATCTTTCAACTGATAAATCAATAATAAGTGAAGAGGGGAGAAAGATTTAATTTATTTTCATATACCTTTCATTATTACTTAAGTAGTGCTGCTTCTTTATTCTACCCTCCATCATCTTCATCTGTATGCTGCCATTGTTCTGAGCTGGTACTTGCTCATCCTGGATCCTTATGCATTCTCTCCCTTATAAAGTACTTTCTGGTATGGTTTTGTTCTCTTCCCTCAGTGTCATTGTTAGGTGGAACCAGCTAACTTCATTAAGTCTACTTTAGGACCTCTGGGAAATTATTTTTTTTTTAAGTGTTATCATGAGCCACACTCCTAAAATATCACTCATTTAGACTGGAATGACTGTGCTGAAAGGTGGGAGCAGACTCAGGACTAAGAGGTCTTTCTAAATGCCATTTGCTTTCACCATGGTAAAACTAGTTGAACTAGTGCAGAATAAGAAACCAGTGTCACCAAATACTTTGGTGCTGCATGTGCTTCAGAAGATCCAGCACTTACCTGCCCCCTCCAACCAGTTGCCTTTCATAACTTTGAAAGGAAAGATTTGTAAAAGACTGAAGTAAAACTTCCTTCAGAGGATATCAAGTTGCAGAAGTGCTTTGGACCAGAGAAACCAAACCTAGGCATTGAGACTAAAGCTGTAAACATATGTAATACTATGTTTGGGGATGCTTATGAGCAAATAAGAATTTTCCTTGTCACAGGAACAAACTGGTGTCTGCAGGTTTATTTGCTAACTCCTGTGGCTGTGAGTCCAGATGTATTATGTAGTCTTAAATGTCCCTCAGCAATTCCATGCTATTACATTTCCTAGTAGCTTTATATCTGGAAAATTGTTGGGGAAGAAAAGTCCTCAACATTATAGATTGTTTGCCTTCACTTAGTGACCTTTTACTCTGGTTGATTCCAGAAATCTCTTCTTTTTTTCCCTCCTCACTTTCCTGAGGTGCTAGCAGTATAGACTTGATGAACTGTCCAAAAGCTGTCATTTCTGTTTTCTGTATCAACAGTAAAGATTCTGAAATTGGTGCTTATCTGGCAAATTTACTGATGCACAAGGCAAAAATAGAATACAGCTTGTCCTCTGCAAGCTGTACTATTAAAGCAAATAGCTAAGTAAGATTTAGAAAGGATTAGATGCTTAACACTTCTATGTCGCTTTCCATTTGTGGTTGTCTGAAGTGCTTTCCAGCTGCTAATTCTCAGCATCCCTGTGTGCAAGATTAGAGATGCAGAAGGACCACTTTGGAAGTCTGTCTTGTGTCTTGCAACAGCAGAGTAATAGTGTATCTTTCACAAGAGAATGGCAGAGACAGATGCCAGGCTGATGTTTGTGACCTTGGGGTTTCTTTCTGGGTGTTTGAGGCCCCAGAGAACTTAAAAACAACTAGAAATGTTTTCAGCCCTTGGTCAAGGACATCTCTAATTCAGCCTATATTTGCTCAATATCTTTTAGGTTATACAGCACCATGCTGAATTTAGAGCCTGGTTGTACAAATTCAGAAATGCAGTTTTCTCTCAGATGGAGTTGAACTATAGGAGCTAATATTAGCCTTCTTTTGTGGATGAGAGACTGATGCAGAGGAAGGTGGTGGCTTGCCACTTGTGCCACAGGAGCCCTGTGGTGGGTGACGCTATCACGGCTGAGCAATCAGTGTTAGACACTGTCATGAAAAGACTGGAGAGTGAAACTAAATATGTTGTGATATAAAGTCATTTTGAGTGATGTGACAGGCTGTGTTCTCTTCTCACGAAGAACTTAATTGGACTGGAAAAGCATGGAAGTGAGGAATGCTGGTGATGGGAACATTCCTGTACCAGCAAGGTAGTGGGTGGCTTGGAAGGACTGTATGATGGAGGCATAGAAAATGGAAGAGTTACACGCTCTTTCTTTTAACTCGGTAAGGATGGGCTTACCAAATGACCATTTTAGATGTCAGATTGAAGACAAAAGAAGTCCTTTGTCACAACACAGAATTCCGCAGCATGAGGTGCATGGTTGACTAGGGATAACAGGAGCTCTGCCATGCTGTAGGTGAAGCTGAGGCAGGAAGTACTGATCAGAACGAACCATGGGGCTCATTCAGGAAAGTAGGTCTTGTGTGTTCTTTGCTGTTGTAATGTACTGATGATGAGTTACAATCTTGTTTTGCTGCATTAAGTTTCTGTTTCTTAAATATAACTGTTTTCAGGAAATTTAGGGTGTCCTTTCTACATTTGCATTTTTGTCTTGGTCACACTTATTCTTGTATCTGTAGAATTTGACCAGAGTTTGTTAAGATTTCCTTAGTCCAAGGGTATACTTTTTGCCTTTGTTATCTGAAATGAAAGCATTGTGTCTACACACTGTAGATGATCAAGGAACTTGCTTAGCCCCTGTGTACCCTTAGCCTTGTTAAAAACTCAAAGTCATGAACTTCAAACTGTTCATTCAGGTTCCAGCTTTGTCACATTGCCCTGCCAATGAGATGAGCTGTGATTGCTTCTCTGGTTTGTCACCATGTGTTAGCTGACTTGGTGTAAGTCCTGGCATCATTCTGTGTTGCTGAACCTTAAATGTGGGCCTGAGCCATTTGGTGACATCAATTGATTTTATTCTTATAGCTTATCACTTTGTGTTTCTATTTTCCAGCAAAATGAAGGGGATGTGGAAACCTCCAGAAAATGGAGAGGCTCTTGGTCATCAAGGAAGGCATAAGAGAAGACAATGGCGCCCGTTCTGGAAGAAATTTAGGAAAAATGGTGGGGATTATCATGTACATAGGACTCAAAATGAAGCCAGTGGACCGGAAAACAGCAGTGAAAAGGAAAACAATGAAAAGGAAAACAGTGAAAAGGAACATGAAAAACCCGAGGCTTTGGCAGGTCAACCATATGAGAAGGATGTGGACCCACTCAGCCTTCTGGCAAATGGTGATGTCGGTAAGATGAAGGAACTTGGAGAACTTGTATTTTACATAGTTTTTTTAAGTATAGATGCTGACACTTTACTTGCTAGTGGCTGTTTTGGAAGTCTGACATAAGGCTTGTGTGCAGCATTACACATTTTGATGTAAATACTGTATAATAGTGTAAGGGACGTGCACCAACTTTAGTTGCTAAACTAACAAGTAAAATGAGAAAACATTTATAAAGCTAGGAGAAGAATAAAGTTTAAACAGTCAAACTGGTTTTTAAAGACCGTTAAATATTCCTTTATGTTTTTGAAAATGACAGTATTTAGAATATGAAAACAAATGGATTTCCTATGAGTTAAGTGAATTACTTAAAATGTCAATATTTTTCTTATAATTCTGTTCTTTGCTGTATTTTTACTCTTTATATTCTCCATATGTGTGTGTTCTCTGAAGTATTGCTACTTAGTTTTTGGGGCTTTTTTTTGGTGAGCATGTCTAGCTTCCACATGCTGGCAGCCATATAAATTCTTTGTATGTAACTATTTATAATACAATCAGCAGTGGTGCAGTACTCCTAGAATATGGCATGTAAGCTGACTTAAACTCTAGCTATTTTTAGCAACAAGGGTAGAATACATCCCCTGGAAAGATGTCTGATGCTGAGTTTTTCCTCTTGAAAACATAATCTTCAATTAGTGGGAACAAGAACTCAGCATCCCTATGCAATTTGTTTATTGCTCTAATCTCTGCGTGTTGGGAAACTTAAGTATGCTTAAATATATCTATATTTCCCCACAGCATCTGTGTTTTACTTAATGATAAAAGGTCTAATTATACCAAAGTACAGCTAGTAGCTTCTGTTACAATAGGTAGAAAAAGAATGTAGTACTTGCTTATTACACATTATTAAAGCCATTTGCAGCTTTTTTTGCTATTGAAAAATGTAGCCAGAACAGATAAACACAATATAAGTCAAATTTTTTAAAAATAATACAAGTGAAGTCCATGATTTTAATGTATAGGTACATTTTCTGGAGTATTTAAAACTTGCTAACAGCAGCAGGCCTTTCTCATATGGCATGTATTTTTTACATAATCAATTAAGTTCTGTTTAGTTGCTGGTACCTTCAAAGCTAAGAAATTGACTAGAAGGTGAGAAAACAGAATTTTTCCTCTTGATTTATGAGCAGAAATGAGGTAAGGTGATGAACCTGTCAGGTGTAAAATTTGGAGGGATCTACTGACCAGAAAGAGTCAGTTGTACTCAGTAGTGCATAATGCTTCCTCCAAATGTGTAACTCTCAAAAATGAAAATGTATTCCAGTAAATGTGTTTTCCTAATTTTAGAAAAAGCAAACTAAGAGTAAATATTTAAAATTTAACGAAAATAAAAGGAAAAGGCATGCAACCACAGTATGCACTCAACTTTTTGGATGCAATAGAAGAAAGCAGCTGTGAATCCAAAATAACTGGAAGTAAAAGGTACTTTATAATTACATAAGTATATGCAGGTGCTGTATGTTCTCCATTAGAAAAATGCACTGCATTTGGTATGAGCTGCCAATGGAGTTGCAAACTGGCATGATTACTAAAGGAAGAGAGAGTTCATTTAGTAAAGAGAGACCTTTCTCAAAAAGTAAAAAGAGGCAGGTAAGTAGCTTAGATAAATACCTGAGTATTTATCAGAAAGTTGATTTACCAAACATGAGTTCCAGTGAGTCAAATTGCCAACTTTTAATGTTATATTCAAAGAGAATAGAGAAATCTGTGGTTTCAAAAGAAAGATTTCATAAGTGTTCATTTCAGAAAATCTTCCTAAGAAGTGTGAGGCAGCTTTCCTGTGGGACAGGCTTAAACATACGGGGGATGGGAAAGAGCACAGTTCTTTTGCTTTGTGGAAGTAGCATTGCAACCAGTCATTTTCTAAGTCTCAATAGACTACTGTTTCAAAATGCTTTTAGTGGGGGGGGATATATGTATATATATATAAAATATGAAATTTGTATACAGATGTATTACTAAAAACCATTTCCTAGTTTTCCTGATAACTGTGGCACTGTTCACCTGAGAGTCTTTCCAAGATTTTAGTTCATATAGATTCTTTGTTTCAAACTGAAGTCATCACAATTTTACATGATTATTTTTAGGGATCTTTCTCTGCTAGGCCTCTGTTTTCTTAATATCCTCAATTTCAGTATTTTTGGTCTGTTGTCCTGCTCCTGTCTTCCCAAATATTCACTTTTGGGGTAGTTTGAGTAGTCTGAGACTGTTACTTTGCTTGCACATGCATCCATAATGCTCTGCAGGGTTTTAAGTATCAAATAGTCTGAAGAACTGCTGGAAACCAGATCATCTAATTCATAGGCTTGGTTCTCAGTGTCCCTAATGAACTCTTTTACTATCCAAAAATGTCTTTGCTCTTCAGTTCTCACTATGAATGATCCAAATTCTCCTTTTTTTTTTTTTGTTTTTATGCTTTTGTTTTTTTGTTGTTGTTCTAGTTTGGTTTTCTGTGGTTGGTTTTTTTTTTAATTCCCCCTGTCTGGTTTTCAAATCCTTCTCCACCCCCCTGCTTCTGCAGGACTAAATCCAACAAGACTTCAAAATATATTAAGAAATCCTTTCTCTCTCTTTACCTACATTCGGTAAAACCTATAATGATGCTTGGTATGTGAAGAAAGCAGCAGATAGCTCAAGCTTGTGTTCAGGAAACTTTTTATTTTGGTAACTTTGCTGGCAGGACTGTGAACCGGTGGAGATACAGGTTTGCCACTGAATGTCTGTAGGGGGTAGACAAATGTGGGATTTTTCTCTCAGTCCACTATGTTGAGCAATGATACCCAACACCAGGCTTGTGTGGTGGTGAGATGGGGATTGAGCAGCAAGGCTGACTGTTGGCCTGCAGGAATTTTGGGAAAACCCCCTCTTGGCGTTTCTTTCTCTGCAGACTCTGACAAGGATGAAGCTGCTGATGAAGATGGAAGGCTGGGAATGACAGTTGTTCCCAGGCAGGTGACCTCTGCCCTTAGTGCATTGTCGGCCAACTATGGCAGTGCATCCGACAGCGAGCCCGAAGGTACAGAGAAGCACATCCTCTGCCCTTCCTCTCCCTTTCTACCCTATGTCACACTGCACTAATGCAGACTGCAAGCAGGATGTGTTGGTTTTTTGCTTGCCTTTTCTCAGCAACAGGTCCTGTGTTGAGAGGAGAGGCATAAAATGTCCTTGGTTAGGCTGTGTGTCATTGAATTTCACAAACCTTTTTTCCTGCTAGTTGGGGAGAAAAAAGCAACCTGTTTTCAGTCTTGCATCAAATCATGTTTGAATAGTGCCAGGAAAAAGCTGTTATACTCACTCTGTAAACTAATTTAAGGAAGATCTTTTTCCATAGAGGGCTGCTGGGTGTTGCAGTAAGACTTGGAACTCTCTAGTACTTGGATTTTGTGCTTCTCTGAGGGTATGCATCGCTATATGGTGAAGAATCGCTGGTGCTGCTTGTTTTTGCAGGTAGTTGCTATGCCTTACTTACCTGAGATGGCCTACCCAAAGCTAGA
The DNA here is from genome assembly GCA_013396655.1 of Campylorhamphus procurvoides. Taxonomy (NCBI): domain Eukaryota; kingdom Metazoa; phylum Chordata; class Aves; order Passeriformes; family Dendrocolaptidae; genus Campylorhamphus; species Campylorhamphus procurvoides. Next base: position 1,863,042 of record WBMV01000963.1, on the reverse strand, counting down.
GAGCATCTAGCAGGCCATGAATTGAACTTGGGCATCCTCTGCCCTGGCTGTGTCATCATTTTCTCAGCAGCCAGATTTGCAGCAAGCTATAATGTGAAGCAGAAGTAATGTACTTCCTAAGTGATAAGAAGGTAGAGGTTTGAAAAATCTCATTCAGCTCTTACTCCTATTTTTCTTTTTATGTTGCAGAATTTAAATATCTTGTTTTCCTTTCTAAGAATGTTTAGAGATTATTCTTTGTATTTAAAAAGAAAACCCCAACAAAACAAAACTCTCCCTTCCTCCAAGTAAACCTTGAATGTCTTCACATCAGGTTATTGAGCAAGAATAGTACTAACGAACTGCCAGTGCATGAGGATATAAGCATGTTAAAGAGGCTTTTAAGTTGGAGATGAAAGTGTGTTCTTTTTCTTTAAGAACTCCCTGTCAAGACTGCAACAAAAGCTGAGAAGACCCAGGCTGCGCTTAGAAATACGCCTCAAACTACTTCTGTTCCTCGGAGTCAAAACCCAAATCAAAAACACCCCGAACGTGCAGGCACGATGTTAAGAAGCTCAAATTCAAACGCACGTACCCCCAGAGGGCCTGGTAACAGGGGCAAGAAAACATTACCTCCCCTTCTGAAGCGCCGTCCAACTCTGCTGGAAATGGTAATAGTCTTAGTGCTAAAATAATGCCTCCTGTATGAGAGCGGAACTGTTTGGAGTGGTTCTTCTCTTCCTTGCAGGAAGTTGGAGCAGTCTGTTAGCAGGGGGCCTGTCTTAAAAATAGTAAAGTGAATGTTTCACTTGGAGAAGGTGTAGATGCTTAAATAGACAACTTGAAATACTCTGGTGTGCATCAGGTAATGACTGACTTTGGTGAGCAAGAGATGACAACTTAATCACGTGCCTGAAATGAGATGCACAAAGAACAAAACCTTTGTTTCTCTCTCTTTGCTTCCCTGGGGTAGTATCCGGTAGGTTTTGTTTGTAATCCCATTGGCCTGGTTCTGATTTTCTTCCCTTTGCTCCCAGCTTTGCTGTTCAGCTGCCTTCCTCTGATAGAGGAGCACACAATTTTTTTCCTTGATGATAAGTACTTAAACTATAGAGTGGCGTTGGGCTGCAACCTGCATGCACAGGGGTTTCTTCTCTGTAGGCATGTTAAGAACAGTCTGAGAAAAGGACAGCATTGGTACCTTGAAGAGCAGCAGGTTGGTATCTCAGAAGGGTAAAAAGAGGTTTGTATGGGTGAGTCCAGGTTGTTAAGATTCTGTTCTCAGTAGCAGTGCAAAGCAACCCATTTGGCCACAAAGCTTGATGGCTTTCTTTAGAAAAATTTTGGAGCTTTTATTACGCAAAAGCAGTATTGGATAGGCATTCTACCTTTGTGATTCTGCATATAATCAGCATAAAGCTCCCCCTTCAAGGAAAAACTTGCTGTAGGCAAAACACAGGAGAAAGCAGAGTGCCACTGACATCAGGGCTCTGAAATAGCACAGGATGTTTAGGCAAGAGATACCTGATAAGGTACATCCCAAGCTGCAGATGTGAGAAATCCCTTGGTAGTCTTTTTAGCACATAGTACCACTGCTGCCAAGAATTAAAGTTCCTAGTGACTGAAAAGGAAGTGTTTGTCCTTTGTGTAGCTCTCGAAGCATGCAATTGCCTTTATCTCTTGCTCTTCAAAGTAGCTGGTGATCAAAGCAGTGACGACTCTGGAAAAAAGTCAGATGAAATCCCACATGCTGAGAGAAGCTGGCAGAACATAGGAAACCTGAGCTGAAGCTTGCCAGTGTAGTCCACTTTTAAAATTGCATTTTAGGGCGTTTTTTTTGCTTTTGAATGTAGCTCAGAGGTGTTGTTAAAGGATGTGTATTGTGGCTGTGAATCACAGAGGAGTGCCTGAGGTTTGCAGGTAAGCTTCCAGTGTCATCAGAAATAGTCAATGTTTAAAGACAAGTGTGTATAACCTTGAGAGAGAGCAAGGTTGAAATTTTACAAAAAGCATCCAAAAAGGGAATTAGAATGGTAAGAAAAGGATGTATATGTGAACTGATGCTTTAAAAAGAAAAAAAAGGAGGTGGGAGAATAGCTGCAGGTATCTATTGGCAGTCATTCAGCAGTGAGCTGGAGCACTACTAAAATAAGTTTATTGTAGCCATGCAAACAGTAATGCATCTTTAGTCATTCTCTATGCTGACAAAATAAAAAGCTTGTGTAGTATCACTGCAGTGACACTCATTTCTGCATTAAAAAATAAAATATAAAGATACAGTCTTTGATAGGATGATGGTTCATCCCTTCTGCACCTTAATGTGGCCATTTGGGAATTCAGCAGTTTCTCCCAGCTTAACAAAGAGAACATCACTATGCTGTCCCTTCTCTGCACTAAAGGACATCTCTTAGTTCAGGTGGAAGGTTCCTGAAGGTTTATTTTTGTTGTCAGCTGCTTGTAACACTTCTTAGCAACTAGTCTGAATAGAAATATGCAGACTTAAAAGTGGCTGGTTAACCCACTGTTGAAACTTCTAACAACAAAAAAAGCTGTTCTGTGACATTACAAGCCTAACTTAGCCAAATCTCCTGCAATGTGTAATACAGCTCTCCTGCAAATGATTAGGTAGTTACAGATTTAGCCACTTGCTTCAAAGTTTTTGTTTGTTCAGAGTATTATTCTGCTGACGCTTGCTATGGCAAAAGTTCATTCAGCTCTCTGAATGATAGCTCTTTTTTTCCTTACTACCAAAATGAACTTCAGTGAGGTTAAAGGAGATGAGGGAGGCCTCCAGCACTCTGATTAAGCTACTAGATGTAGATTAGTGTATTACAGCCCAAAACAGTTACAGCTGTTTAAATCCACAGTACATCTGGATGAAACATGCCCTTTCCTTGTATTTATCTTTATCTCATAGGAGGGTTGAATTAAAAATACATGGGATAATAAATTAACAGATACCACATAACTTAGAAAGTGCAAAATATGCTAATAGACTTGCTGACCTGATGTACTGGAATGCATGGCCTTGTATTACTGTCCATGATATGAAAACATTGTCATCTCAGTCTACAGTCAGATAATTGGGGAAGAAATCCCTAGTATTTAGATATATTCAGTGGTGTTCTCTGCCACCTGAGCAAACGCAGACTGACAGCTTAATCCAGAGATACCACCATATATGTCAACTTTATCTAGCTACCTTATTGCTAAATGAATGGTGCTTAAACCATGTGCACTTTGGGCATATGACTCTTTTTCATCCATGATGAGTTGGGGCCATTATGAGCCTTTATCACTAGAGCAAAGCAACCTGCACTGCTCTAGCAGCCTGCTGCTGCCCAGAGGGGCAGCTCCCTGCCTGCTGCCTCTTCCCTGGGTGCCTGGTCCCACCTCTTCTCTGCTATGCTGGGGCCTTTGCTGACCCTGCTCAGTTTTTGATGCACTTGTCACTAAAAAACAACACAAACAATAAAAAATCCCAGAACACCCCTCTATTTGCTGCTAATTGTCAGGTTCATTTTCTCCTGGCTGCTGAGTGGGACTGGGGCAGTAAGAGGTCTGATCAGCATGCACTGATGTGACAGGGGGGTCAGCAAGCCCTTAGATTACCCAGCACAGCAAGCTGAGTGGTAATGCTGTCAAATGTACTTGCTGACTCTGCCAAAGCCCCAGTCAGGTGGTGGGAAAGCAGTGAATGAGGGAATACATGGCTTTCCTCTGCTGTGTCTGGTGTGGTAGTCTCCAGTCTTGTGTGTCCAGGACTTGTGTGAGAGAGCCAACCTATTTAAATTCAGAGGTGTTGGAAATTATTGAGTAGAGCCACACATCTTGCTATGCTTGTATCAGCTACAGAGCAATAGAGGGAAATGTGCCTCATCTTCTCTGTTTTTATTTCCAGTTACTGGCCCAGGACATCCGACATGAAAGGAATGTGATTTTGCAGTGTGTTCGATACCTCATCAGAAATAACATGTTCGGACTTCAGTTTAAAACAGAACCACAAGCTGAAACAGAAACTGGACAGTCCTCTACAACTACAGCAGAGTCTTCAATGGATAAACTTGATGAATCTAATTGTTCTTGTAGCTCTGACCTTCAGTTAGAAGGAGGAAAAAAAGATGCATTATTTATAGCCCAAGGCGAGAAAGAACCTGTGGATCAGACTTCACAGATGGTTCACCTGGCAGATGAGGACACTTGGGAAACCCCATCAATTCAGTGTGAAGAAGCACCATAGAGGATGTCTGTTGTGGACAGTAAAGCCAAGGCTTACATTTTCTATCTGACTGATGCTTTTTTGAAAGACACCAGTATAACAAAAATCATTAAAGTACATACTGAGAGCTGTGAAAACCGCTTTCCTGATCTGTTCTGCCCAAGGTGACCATTTCCTTGGAAAACGGCATCCATGTTCAGTAATTCCATTTCCCCATGGCACAAAGGCAGCAGTGGCACAGAGTATGACCTTTCCTAGAGTAGGTGCAGATTCCCACTTTTGAGCTTCAGAGCTCTGAATATTTTACCTTCTTAGGAAATTTGTGTCAGTCCTTCACCAGAGCCAAGTAGTGTTATGGTAGTATGGATCTTCATGTGATGTCATGGTCTGGTGTGCCTGGAGTATCTTGAGTGTCCAGAAGTATTTCAGTGTAGTTTTGAAATGACAGTTCAGTGCACATGTGTTTTTTACTTCAGCTGTTCCGAGACATATGCAATATAAATCTAATATATCCAGTGTAAAATAAAGACGTTAAATTGAAGATGTAACTGACCTGGCTCATAAAGTACCCCTTGCACCAGACGTCTCTTCCTCTCTGAATTAATTTGTTAATATGAGAAATGGAAATGAGGATGCAGGCTGATGCAGAAAGCCCTTTTTAATAAATAAATAAATAAAGGTACTATAACTGCTTGTATCAGTCAGTGCCAAGTTGCTGGTTGATCTCAGATACCCAGTATTAAGCCTTACGCCCTAACTGGTGTTAAAGTTACTGCCTAACACATCTAACTCTTGAAGCAAATCCTTAATACTATTTTCAGAGTTTAGAAAGCTTACCAAGAGTTACTGGTTTGCCCCTTTTCAATATGCATTGGGAAGTTATTGGCCTTCTGGAGCAATATCTTCCTTGGTGCATTGTTATGGTGCTCCTATAGCACCTAGTGATTGTTTTTTTGTGGGTTTGTGCATAGATACATAACAGTGTTGTGAGCAATAAGAAAAAAAAAGCATCAGCCAAGGTTTAAAAACACGTTTAGTTTTTTTATTACATTGTGCATTTGTTTGCCAAAATGCTTCTTGTCAAAGGCAGGTGTTAGTTTGTCACATTGACATCAAAAACATTCTCAAACATTCTTAAAACCTCCGCTTTTGAATCTGCTCTTTGTCTTTTAGTCATGGTTAAATGTTGCAGTTAAATCTGAGGCTAGTTTTAATTTTTTTTGTTCTTAGATGTTTAGCCTTCCATTCCACCACCTGAAATATGGAGTCTCACTTGGGGTTTTTTATTGCCTAACAGCTATATTTTCTTTCCTTTAGTTCCTTAACCTGTGCCCCACTCTCATTTGTGGAGTATAGAAAACAAGAAATAGTTGAAAATTCTATCCTGTTGCTCCGATATTTATAGCTACAGCTGCATATTGTGTTTGTAATGCACTGTCTAAATTTATGGGATTACATAAATATCAACACCCTTGTAAAAGTTGTGTGTCTCAAGAATGTATGTGCAGAGTAGAAGCAGTGATCATAAACATTTATATTTCCAAGGCAGATGATTCATTCTTCCCATGATGATCTCACGAGCCATCTCAATCTCACTGACTTGCCTCTGGCTCTTACAGTTTTTACTGTAATGAAAATACCAGCAAAGGACTCTCAGCCATGGAAATCTGGCACTTGGGCAGAACCTGATTGCAGAGTGCAGTGGTACCAGTGCTACTGAAAGCATGGGTGACAGCTGCAGGAAAAGAAATGGATGTCTTAAAATTGCTACTAAATTGCACTTTAAACAACCCTCTATCCCTATTGAGGTGATGGCAGAGCTTTCTTTGACTGTACACTCTGACCTTGTGTTTAAAAAGATAAAACCTTTACCCTGCCTTCTTTATACTGTGTCGTTACAACTTAAGAATATTAAACTTTCATACAAAACCAAAAACTTTGTCAGAAAAAAAATCTTTTAGAAGTCTGTTTCATGTTGAAGGGGAGAAGTATGTTTCTTTAGAGGGAGATCTGTACATGGCATAAATCAGGAGTTTTAATACAGGACTTGTTGCATACATGAAGAATCGCTATTTTCCTCATAACAAGCCATTTCTCGCAACTCATACAGCAGATACATGGACACATACAATGCAGTGGTGGTAAACCCTGAATTGCTGTCTTGGTCTATGAGTAGAAGGTCTCTGTCCCTTCCTCTCCCCTGCTTTTCTTTTCCTGTTCTTCCAGACCATGTTCAGACTTCACATACCCCTTTCTACTAATCTTGAATGTGCTTTCTTAGTACTTTGTATTCAGCCTTTGTATAGGAAAGCTGCCATAATGACCTTTTCTGGTACTGTCAATGCCTGCAGGCTTCTCTAGTCCCCGCAACTTTTCTGTTCTGGGTTGGGAGAGGTGGGTTTTGCTCATTCTAATAAAATCCCTCTCTGTGTCTATTTAAGAAGAGCCTGTTATTTCTGACATGCTGCAGGAGCCAGTGTCTTTTTTAAGCTTCATATAGCTTTTAGCTTTCACATTGTCTTGGTTTGGGGTGGTAGTTTCTTAAGGGTTTTTTCCAGTGTTATTAGGAAAAAAAGAATCCTACTGCTCAGTCTTTGTGACTCACTTCAGATAAAAATATTCCAGTGACAACCTTCACACTTCTGAAATTTTATTTTTTATCTTTCTTCTTTTATAATTTAGCTACTGAAAATGTAATTGTGGGCGTCTAGTTTAAATTCAGTACCCTTGGGGTTTGGTTTTTTTATTGTTTGTTTTAAATCCCTCTTACCTACTGAGCTAGAAGTGTCGAGAGAGGGAAGAAAAAAATCAGACTTGCTCAGTTGTGGTGGTGCAGCTTGAGTAATTTAGTCTTGGATGTGAACAAAATCACTTGTGCTACAGCACAGCTGCTCCTGAGAGGGCAAGGGATATAAATGGTGTGGATCTCTAATCTGTAGGATTTCTTGATCAGTGTGGGCTATTGCAACTGATTTTATGATGTTGATGCTGCAGTCCTTGCATTGAAAGCACAGAAGATGGGGTGGTTTGATTAGCCCTGCTCCAAAGGGAGACAGATGCTATCCCTGCTGCCAATGTTCTGATCCTCTGTGTCACAACTGGGTGTCCCTCGTGCTTCCCCTTGTTCCTGCAACTGCTAATCCAAGTCATGTGCTGCAATCATTTTTTTTAATAACAGTCATACAGTCCTAGCAGATCTTAGATGTTTAAAAAATGTTGAGGAACAAATACAGAGTCTTTGGGCAGGTTATTCTGTCAAAGGCAGAAGTCTGCACTAGAATACTGAATTCCCCAAGCTGTCTATCTGGCATACTGTGTCATTGTGAAGCTACTCTTGAATACCTGTAAAACCAAAGACAATTGGAGAAAGTTCCTGAGGACTGGAAGGAAAGCAAATAGCAGTTGAGGAGGATCTTGGGACCTACGGGCTCATCAGCTTCACCTTGACCCCTGAAAAGGTGGAACAGATGAGCCTGGAAACCATTTCCAGACATAGTAAAGACAACCCTAGAATCATAGAATGGTTTTGTGTGGAAAGAGACCTTAAAGATCACCTAGTTCCAATTCCTCTGCCATGGGCAGGGACAGCTTCCACTAGACAGGGTAACTCAAAGCCCCATCCAACCTGGTCTTGAACTCCTCTAGAGGTGGGACATCCACAGCTCTGTGCAACCTGTTCTGGTTCTCACCACCCTCACAGTAAAAAATTTCTAATAATATAACATACAAGAAAGTGTTTAGGTTTAGTCAGCATGGCTTTATGAAGGAGGAATACTTGTTCAACTGGATGGTCTTTTACAGAGAGATTGTTTGATTGCCTGAGGGGTGTGGCAATGGATATTGCTCTTTGTAGATTCAGCAAGGCTTTTGATGCTGTGTCCTATAAAATCCTCACTGATGAGGTATGGGCTAGGTAGGCGGATGAGGAGGTAGACTGAACACTAGCTGAACTGTGAGGCTCAAAGGGTTTTGATCAGTCACCAGCATGTTGAAAGAAGTGGTCCTTTCTCTCTGTTCAGCACTGATCATGCACATCTGCAGTGCTGGGTCCTGTGCTGGGCTGCCCACTACAGGAGAGACATGGACACACTGCAAGTCCAGTGCAGGGTCACAAAGATGATGAGAGGGCTGGAGCATCTTTGTTTTGGGGAGAAGCTGAGAGAGCCTGGAGAAGAGAAGCTCAGGGTGCTTTTATCCCTATGGATAGGTACCTGATGGGGGAAGTAAAGAAGATGTAGCCAGGATTTTCTCAGAGGTGTCTATGATCCAGACTTGAGAAAAGTGACACTAAAAATATGAAATACAGGAAATTTCTTTTAAATATAGGAATAAACATTTTACTGTGAGAGGGATCAAACAGGGGCACAAAGTTGCCAGTTAACTTGCCCAGAGAAGTTGTGGCATCTCCATTCCTGGGGATATTCAAAACCCAGTCGGATGCAGCCTGCTGTGCCTGAACCTACTGTAAGTGAGGGTTGGGTTGGATGATCTCCAGAGGTGGTCGCCAGTCTCAGCAGTGCTGGATCACCATGGTCTGCCCTGCCTGCAAAAGGCTGATGGGCTGCAACAAGGATTGAATAGAAGGGCCAGACTCAGCATCCACCAAACAACTCCATGGCCTACATTTGTCCCTAGTGGTTGCCTTTGTTCAACCTTGGACTTCAGCTCTGTGCATCAGTTTGCAGAGGGGAATGCTAAATCCAAAGCTTTAATTCTCCTTGTGATGCAATTTGAGACAGATAATGAAAAATGCTGTGTAAGTGTTGGCTTTTGCTGTTACTTGGTGAGGTGAAAGAGAGTTGTGTTGGTCTGGGCATTCGCTTGTGCAGTCTGGGAGTGCCCAGCACCTGAAAGAAACTCCCACTCTCCCTACTTTTCATTACTCTTCTGACTTTTGTGTGACTCTCTTCCTAAATTGTCCTCTGATTTCTAAATATGCCCCTCAGGGGGTGGTTCTTGTTTGGCAAGATGGCTTTCTTGGCATGGTATAATTTTTCCATCTTTATTGTATACATAAAGGAAGATGTATAGACTGTGTTTGAGCATGGGCTCTTGTATAAAAGCAATACCAGCTCAGTGAAAGCTTTTGCTGTGGAGTATCTGACATATCAAAACCCCTAAGTGGTTATAGGAGCAGTTGTTTTAGGTGAGGGGAATCCAGTGTGGACTTAATTTTCTTTCAGGTTGACTAACCTCATTATGAAAATGCTGATCTGGGTTCTTGTTGAGGAAAAAGAGACAAGAAATTGAAAAAAATGCAATATGCAGTTGGAGAAAACAGCAAATTCATTTTCTGTTTGTCACAGCAAGCCAGGTGCAGAGTTGTTAAACCTGCTTCCCTTCCTCCAGTTGCACCACTTTACTTTTTAAACATGGGTTGATCTGCTTGAATAGTGGGAGTGTATCCTTGTCTTTGAGAAGGCTGAAAGAAAATTGCCACCAATATTTGTCTATGCTGATCTACTGCTCTCTTGACTGGCAGTTCTGTTCTGAGCTGGGTGCCTTTTAACCTCTGCTTCCTTGGCAAACAGTGGGGTGAAATAACTAGATTTCCCAATGGATCTGGGCAAGAAGGATATTTTGTCACTTCCAGAAGTGACCTGAAACATCCCAAAGTACACCCAGCCCGTAATGATTTCAGAAGAGATTTCTTTCTTATGTTCGACTTGAACCGAACATTTTTTGAACGCTGGTTTTAGATTAGTGAAACCTTGCATTTCACTTAGAACAAAAGCATTTAGTTTCTGTTAAAACAGAAAGGAGGAAGCCAGAGCAGTTCCTCCTCAGCATGGGACAAGGTGACCCCCACTCCCAGGCTCCCAGGAGAGAACTGTTTGGAGTGTCCCCCATGGGGCATGTAGGTCTGGCTGGCCCCATCTCCTGCCTTTCTGTGATGCCACTTGGCCCAACATGCTTCCCTACTGGCAGAGGAAGAGCCAGGCTACTTTACCTGCAAGGTTGAACCTCTGCAAAATGAAATTTAAAAAAGATGAAACAAAGCCAGAGGATGCTGGAGAGGCAATGTGTTGCTTGGAGTATTCCTGGTCAGGGAGACACGGGGTGAGGGGACCATGTCCTTGAGATGATCCTCTTCTGAGGAAGTGTTTTTGCTGACTTTCTTGCTAATTAAAGCTGTCTGCTTCCTCCTCCTCCTACTCTGCCAGGGCTGGGGAGTCTGGTCCAGGCTCTCATTTGCTGGAGCTATTAAGTAAATTCAACCTGAATTTGAAAATAGCAATGGGATTACTTAAACTACATTTCTCAGCAAGTTCACTGTTTGTAAAACTCTTCATTCTGCTGTACTTAAGTCTAAACTCTATTTTTTTAGCCAAGAGATTTTGACTTTCAAGGGCAAGATGTCAGTATTGTACTAGGCAACAGGTACTGGAGGGAAAGTGATTGCATCATACGGTGGCAAAATGTTATTGCAGATTTCCAAACGTAGAGGTGTTTTCCCAGCTTTTCATTAAAACAAATTCATTCTGAATTTTTGAGGCCATCTTGTCTTTTGTGCTATATTAGGTGATAGTGTTGATACAAATTTTCTCACAAGACAGAATGAAATTTTTCTGCCCTTGCACTGTGGAGAGAAAATACCAATAACATGGGAGAGAGACGCTTCTATTATTCTCTTCGGTTTTGTAGCCAGAAACGTGTGTTCCCTCTCAGTTTCAGGTGACTCTTTCAGAGAACCCGGTGTCTGTTAGCCTGTGACCTCCATCCACACAAGGGAGCTCATAGCTGGTGTCTGAGCTTCTGTGGCACCCTATGAGAAAACCCCAAGACAACCAGAATCAACATATCTGATGCTTTCCAAGAACAAGGATGTTTTGGAGGGAGCAGTGTTTCGCTGCATGTATATATTTCTTTTTAAAGTGTATTTTAAAAATGCTTGGCCATTATATATGAGCATAGCTATTGGTAATGTAAATGTGCAATATTTATAAGATTAGTACCCTCATATTGCTGGTTCCAGGGCCATGCCAGGCAGGTACTCCATCCCCTTTGCCTGTGGGAATGCTCCCCACCTTCTGGCATGGAAAGTACTGAGGGAACTTTGGCATAACATCTTTCTGGAGCCCCTGCTACGCAGTCAGATGTGGCATAAAAAAAGCAGTAATGTGAGAAGTGATTCTGCTCTTTGGGAAACAACCGATTCATTGTCATTAATGTTAGAGGCAGTGTGGAGCACAGGCTGTTCTCCGTGGAGGATTACAAGGTTCAGTTGGGATTTAGGGACGGAAATGTATGCAGGATTTCCTTCAAAAAGCCCTGTGCTTAAGTAGCTGTTTTGTTCCTATGGTAAAAACTAAAAAACTCTGGCTAGTGGGTTGCTTTCTGAATTTTTGGGGTGTTTTGGGTCACCCTGCGTCATGCCACTGGCAGTGTGATGGACTGGCATGCCATGTCACGTGCTAGAAATGTGGCTCTGTAGCAGAGTTTCTTGATGAGGGTGCTGCAATGATCTTCTTAACTGAAATACCAGTGCATGCACAAATCAAAACGTAGGGGCAAATCACCCACGGAGCAAAATGCAGGGTGCCAGTACCTGCCTCCTACCCCCTGGCCCAAGGAGAGGGAGCACCAGCTGGGTGCAGCTTAAGGTTTTGGTGCAAGGGTCAATGATGATGCTCCATTCCATTAAGTCAAGGAGACCGAGACATCAGCCCACTGACACGTCTGGGTCTCAAGGCCAAGTCAACATTCCTCTGACCCACTTTGAATTTACCACTTAATTCATCTTCTCCAATGCTATAAATAATTCAGCCTGAGGCAGTTCAGGTGATAAATAGGACAATAAACGTGGTACTGCAGTGAAGGCTACAAAGAAAGCAGCACTTTTAATTGACTGTTTCGTGGTGACTGGGAAAAGTAGAGAAAACTGTCACAAAGCACTGCACACAAACATCACTGAGCACAAGCTCTTTGATGGCTTTGAAGTTTCCTAGACTAATTCATCCCTTATCAAAGCACCATGACTCACATAATGCTAAAGGTTTGAACCAGAAGATTACTTGTGATTCCAAAGTCTTCACACAAACTAATTTATCCTCATGGGACCACTGTGAAGGTCCTGTTTTATTTCTGGCAGGGTCTTTCCTCAATCTACTGCATTCATTCTGCCTGCCTTAGAGCCTGATAAAACCTGAAGGCTGTAGGTGGGGAGGTCCATAGCTCTTGCTGCCAAGCCCTGTGCTTAGACCATTTGTGTGTAACACCCATCTCTCAGTTAAAAGATGTTTTCTTTGTGCTTGACACCCAGCACTTTTATTTTGGTGTCCTTACTATCCAAGTGTGAGCCCAAAGCAGGAATGATAGCAGTGGTTTCACAGGGTTAGACCAGGAGGCTGCCCCAGTGACATCAGCTGTTTAAAAGCTGACCAATTGCCACCAACACTCCTGGTCTCCAGGGAAACAAACTGTGCTGTCCTTTTGGGCTACCAAGCAAGCCTTGAAAGCAAGAGCAAGCCTTAGGAGGCTGGAAAGGATAGCACATCCCTAGCATGCTGTGTGAACTCACACATGTCTGAGCATGGAAAATAACCAGGCGTGCAGGAAGCTGGGTCTTTCTGGCAGCAGAGCAAAGGCACAGCATTCCTTCCTGTGGTTCTGGGGAGACCTGGTTAAAGCTTTCTGGCTCACTAGAACTGCTGTTGTGTCGTTTGAAGAGCATCCCATGTGTTATGATTCTCTGCTCCCGGATGAATTAGGCACAGAGCTTTAAAGTCACCATTTTTGTGTGTGTGTGCCTATATTTAGATTAATTTTTAGTGGTCCACTAGACTTCTCTTTAGTTAGCTAACATGATCTCGTTCAATAGGTTACTCTGCTATACCTGCATCCATTTGACTTGCAGCTATGAGAAAAATTGGGGCCAGAGAGTTTTGGAGACTCTGCATTTTTACACTGCTTATTCTGCACTGCTCGGGGAGCAGACATGCCTCTGCTCTTTCCCCTGATCCCACCAAAGCATGGCGTCCCAGAGTGACTTATGGGAAAGGCCTGTTTAATTTTATAAGCCTGGGATTTCTGCTTAGGGTCATAGGTGGTGGGGGTGTAACTGGAGAGGAGCTGAGATCTGGCAAAACCACTTCTTGGCTGTTAACAGCTCCAGGAAGTAGTGATAGAAGAGGCTTCTCCAGCCTGCATCTCATGGTCCACTGGGAGCTGGAATTGCTGAGTAGTCTGAAATTCGGTCAGCTTCAGCAGGATCTTGGCTGCCACTAAGAGAAGCATTATGAGGCATGATGTGGGAGAGGAGGGGAGGGAGGATAAGGAAATGGTACAATCTCCCCAGCCCAGCTCCGATAGATGGATTTGGGAATGTGTTGCCCTATTAAGGGCAAGTGAATGAGAGAATGATGACTTAAAAATACCCACTGTATCTTGGGAGAAAAGACCCAAGAGAGAGATGGGCAACTACCCATTAGTTTCTGGACTCAAAAAGATGCTGTTTACATCAGCAGCCACTGATAGTATCTAATATGCATCTGAATCCATAACTCCAGCAGTAAGCATCAAAAAGGTTAACCATAATAAAACTCTAGCTTGGCACTGATCTTTTCACTGAGAATCACTGACATAGAGAGAGCTTCACTCTAACTTGTGTAGTTGAGCTCAAACCACTTGGAGGTTTCTTTAAATTCAGGAAAGCATCCTTCTGAGACAGTAAGGATGTTTTCTTATAGGTCTTTCAAATTTGTATTAAAAGTGCTGTACCTGCATCCATTTTGATCAACTGATATTTGCTACATTCCAAATAAGAGAGTAAGGTTGCATCCCACCTGATCTTCGTAAAGATGAGACAGTTTTGTTCATGGGCTTTTCTTTTTCTTCGTGGTTTTAACTGCACCACCTTCATCGTTCATGTAGCAACACATCTGAGGAGGAGCATAAATTCAGCAGGCTAACAGGGACAAAGGGTCATGGAAGTGGACCTTGGCAGATAAGCTGATATGCAGATCCTGGTCAGTACCTGGGTGGGTAATACATCACTGTTGCTGCAGAGGGAGAGGCCACTCTCTATTGCAGCTGAAATGGAACACCCTGCAGTAACAGAGGTGGGGGTTTTCCGAGGAGGACGGTGGGGCGAGGTAGATATGGGAGGGTGAATTGCAGGTACTTGAAAGAGCATGGGGGGGGACGCAGTGTCTCGGAGGTTTTTTTCACTCCGGTAAGTCTAATCTCTAAAATTGCCTCCTGATCTCAACTAGAGATGCTAAATTCAGTATTGATGTTCAAATAATTTGCTGTCCTCATTGGATAAGGTTTGGCCTCCAGAAGTATCACCTGTTTTGCTTTGGGACAGAATGCTCCAGTATAAGAAGCCAAATCCCTGAAAGCAACCATTACCCTGGTCTTTCTTCTCAGCAAAGCAAGGATCTCACATTTTGTGTGTTCTGTGGGAGGTATGCTCAACATGGATGCATCTTTAGGGGACAATATTTGCCCCTTTGAGTACCTTGACCTGAAATTTCTAATAGAGCTACTCTGGCTTTCAAAACAAGGGCCCCTTCTTTTGCCTCTGAGGGCAATGACCTTATAGCTCTTGCATTTATGCATTCTCAGAAATGAAGCTGATGAGTGCTCTGTCAGCACCACTAGAGGCAAGAAGGTCTGATAGGATGGTGTTGATGTAATTTGTGATCAATCACATCATTTGCAAGTGGCTGTGTAGTGTTTAGAGGGGTTATGGCACCAAAACATTGCTTGAAAAATCTAACTTTGGTTCTCCTTTGTGTTCCCTCTACAGCATTGTCTATCAGGAAGCTCATACCACTCTGCACAGATCTTCAAGGCTGAAAGCGTGTGCTGGGTCTGGTTTGCAGGTAGAAGGATCCCAACAGTTCAAGAAATTGTCTTGGAGGCCTTGATCAATGCTGGTGAGAGGTTTCTATTCCAATGTGGTTGGAGAACACAGCAAATGCTAGCAGGCAGCCAGGTTTGGAGGGGAAGGGGATTCAGGTTGGGGTAAGATAGTCTTGGCTTAGAGTACCAGCAAATCAGCCCTTTAGCACCAGCGGGACCACAGCAAGATGCACTCTGCACCAACACCTTTCTCTAGCAGGTCCTGAGAGCAGAACTGGTTTGAGCTATTGCTGAAAGCCCTGAAAAACTCACCCTTGAGTGCTAAACTAGAAAATTATTCCTCGCAGCCCAAATCAAAGATAGCTTTATAGGCAGGAGGGAGTCTTGGGAAGGTCCTAGGAGGGCTGTGGCTTCCTCCTCCATTTGCTCTGTTAACACTGCCCTGTACTGCAAGTGTTCATGCAAGAGCTGCCACATGACATCTTCCTCCTTCCTTCCCTCATCAGCACTGCAGTTGTGTCCAACATTATACCTTCCTGTAATAGCAGCTATAACCAAGCCTGTAAATCATGCTCTGTAATTATGGGACTCAATGTGGAATAACAGGATTAATACAATGGTCAGCAGCCACTTTAGGGAAAACATGCAGATACACCAAGGGGCCCCTGCAGATGCTGAAAACAGTTCATACCAAAGTCCAAACTGTCTGAACAGTTTGTCTTAGTGGTGATTTCTGTTTTTGATGTCTCCGAATGTAGCTGAGCATTGGCTTTGTCCTTCTTACTTTCCTGCTCCCTTTTCAAAGGGGAACGGCAACTGCAGCTGCAACTGCATGCTGAGCCATGTCTCGTTGCAAAAGAGTTTGGAAAGGAAAACAGTGAGCAAGGCCTCAGTTTCCCTCTCTGTCTTACTAAAGGCCATGGTCTTCTGCAGAGCACTGGTGTTGTGCCTGAGAGCTCAAACTTTGTGCTTTCAGGCTTTTAGTCATCGATAAGCAGAGCGATTACACTCTCATTCTGGATGTGCTCCCTCTTCTGCAGTGAAAGTGTTTGTTACCATGGATATCGCTTTGTCTTGAGAGACACATAACCAAAATGAATTTAAACAGATGCTTGTGGGTCAGTATTTCCATAGGAGCAATTGCCCATCTCGAGGCTTCCTAGAATTATTTTACTTGTCCCTGATGCAAGGAGCATGAAGCGCACAGAACTTCAGCTGAAAAGGTAAAGGGTGTTTCTTAGTTGTAAGGAAAGAGGAATAAATTTTGTAATTTATTTTGCCCAACCCAGAAAGATAAAAGAAGTTCTCTAATCTCAGCAGCCAGAAAGATCAGGTAGAACTTTCTCTATTGTTTCTTCTTGACAATTTGGAACTACTTCTTCTTGCCAGTCCTAATTTTTTTTCTTTTTCAGAAGTGCCTTTCAGTCTGGGGTTTCCAAGATGTGTCATATTGCAGCTCATAAATGGACCTGTGTTCTGGGTGAACAATAGTTGTTACTGTTTAATGCAGAGATTTGATAAAATTTGCTAATGACTGCTGCAGAAAATGGGCAGATAGAGCAGAGAGAAGTTTTCGGTTTCTACCCAGGAGCAAAACTCCCACTCCCTGACTTATGAATTTCATTAGGTGGAACTAATTAAAGGGATGTTTCTTATTACCAAGATGAGAAGCGGTCCAAGAGGAGTCCAGGGAGGTTTGTACTCTGCAGCACAACTGCTCTGCTTTTAAATCCTGCGAAAGCATTGCGTCCTATTTAATTTGACATTCCTTGTGTTTGTTTCCCTTCGTGACTCATAGCACAACACTGGCAGCAGGCCTAGGAAGTAGGTTTTGGGATCTGGCATGGAGACACTGGTGGATTGTATTCCAAGTATTGTGCTTACATTGCACCACCAACCATGAGAACATCCAGCAAACTGTGTTCATGCTGCCCAGCAAGCTGGTGGCTCCAAAAATCAGATTAACAGCTGCAGTGATGGGTCGAGGCAGACTTGACTTAGCATTCAATTTGCCACATCTATTAGTCTAGCTTGTTTAAAATGAAACTATTTTAGCACGTGAATAAAAAACTCTGCAAAAATGCAGTTCTTCTAGCTGTTGCACTCTGTTTTTAAGCAATAGGTTGATCTGTTCCAGCCTCTCATCCATCCCCTGACAGAGATGCTTCAGTGCAATCATCAGACCTGCACAAAAATAGGGTGATCAAGTAATTGTTGATAGAAATTGCATGAGGGCTCTAATTTCACCCACTGATGGGAAGTAAACACATTGATTTTCACACTGATGGGGATTTGATGGCAAGGGGGGTTTATGGCAGGTGGCAGCAGCTCTGCCTCAGCTCTGCAGCTCTCAGTCTCTGGTACAGCCCTAGACCTCAGATCTTTGCTCCCTCTGGCTTAAACTAATTAAAAGGCAAGGGCATCATGCTGCTCTTGTGGACTCTGAAAATGAAAATGTTAGTAGTATGTCTTGGGAAAGACTGAGTAGCTTATCTAGCACTGCTCTTCTTTTGGTCTTCTGCAGAATAAAGAACTCACAGCAAAGAAAACAAAGTGTTTGGGAGGGTCTTTTGGGTTTGCATGGACATTTCACAACCAATAAAGCCAGCAAGGCACAAAATACAGCTGGGCAGTAGGCAATGTCAAACCCTACTTCTTTAACTTGACCACTCTCTGTGAGAGTATCAGACTCAGGATTTAGGTTGTCTGTCTGCTGATTTCTTCTGAAAGAGACAGGTGACTTCTTGCAGCTTGATGACAGGAAATGAGTAAGATTTGCAGAAAGAACCATGAGAAGTGATCATTTGCAAACAGAAGAAATAGAAGTGTCATTAAAAGATATTTGTCTGTAGTGCCTATCATAATTGCATTAGTGGCTTCTTGTGTCACTTAAAATGCTGTGTGTATGAGTATAGATATGCTGCTGGACACAGAGCTAAGGCCTCAACTAAATTAAATTTAGTATAGTTTTGTAAACTTATGGGGAATTTACAAAGTGTCAGGTGAAGGGCAAGATGCAACATTCGTGGTGCTGTATGAAGATCTGAATAGCAACATTAATTTTGAGTGATTCTGGATCAATCTTTTGAAATATTAACCAGACTTCAGCTAAGCAATGAAGCAAAACAAAAGCTACTCCTTATTGTCTTTCTCGGGACTTGCTTTCTTAAGAAAATAGTTTCTCAAAATAGGCCTGGCCTTCAGAGTGGCCATCCTGAGGTCAGCAGGAATAAATCCAGCTCTTCTGCTACTGTGCACATCCAGGGCCATGAAGGTGCAAGAGTGTCCTTGGGAATCCAAGGCAGCATGTACCCATCTTGTCAGGTGTTCCTGGAAGTGCTTGTTTGCCTTTTATTGTGCTGTCAGGCAGTCAGGAAAAAAAAAATCAGAGAGTACTAAATTCTACCTGAACCAAAGCATCTCCTTTTTTACTCTTTTTTTTTCCCAAGCTGTAGGTGCGGAACCGCAGAGTATAATTTACTGTTTTGAACTCACACCAGCTCTTCTGTCCTCTTCCAGAGTTAGAGAACCCCTTGATTTAGAATTACTCAGTGAAGCATCTCCGGGGCTGCACAAGTGCTAGAATACATGAACAAAAATTTAATTAATCGATTAATGTATTATTTAGATTTTTTGTTCTTATGGTTATTTCACAGCTTGGAAACAAAGAAGAAAGCCATACCATCAACCATATGGAGACAGGCCAAAAGCTGGACACACACACTCTCACACTGTCTCCTTCTTTTAAATTCTTGACAAGATTTTTTCCAAAGCTTCCTAAGCAGCTGTCTGTCTTCCCTTTAGAGAGGAGGAAATGGAAAGTGGGAGCCACAACTGAGGCTGTCTGAAGTGTTTGCCGTCACAGTGGGCTTTCAGCCCAGGTGATGCAAGAAAATAAGACTCAAGAATGGTTTCATCTGGTGTCAATGACAAATCTTTCTTATCTGGGGCAGAGATGATAGAAAACATGTGATTATTGAGGACTTTCTTCAAGTTTGTGTTTTTATATATATTACATGTTTGAATGAAAAGTGTGGTGAAAGGGCAATCTTGTTGTAACCCTTTCGGTGGAGGGTAGATTGAGCTCCATAGATTTGGTTACTTTGATTGTCATACAGTCTAAATTAGTTTAGCACTGGTAAAATATTGTGTTATCCATGAAAAGAAATCTGTCTCCAGACCGGGCTGTCAGCTCTCCAGTGCTCACTCTGACTTTCTCTGCAATAAAGTGTTCTTCTCCAAGGCTGTAATCTTTATATGAAGAGAAACATAAGACAGAGGTCTGATTTATCAATTATCCTGACAAAAATTATGTGGCTTCCCATGGTAGATTGATATCATTTTTAGAACGACATTTTGCTACTGGCTGAAATAATAAACATGTTACAATGATGACTTCCTTTTCTTTTTTTTTTTTCTCTTGTGCATATGAAATCAATCAGTTTAGCCAACTGAGAGGAATTACTTATCCTCTTTCCTAGTCTTCCCTCCTCAAGCACTGTTTCTCCCACAGGGAAAGATGGTGTGTCAGCAGGATGTGCATTAAAAATGTAAGTGCACTTTCTTCTTGAAATCTTGCAACACACCAGAAATACCCAAATGGAATAACCTGACTGCAAGGTTAACAACAGCAACCTGTCAAAACATCAACCTAAGCCCAGCATTGGTCACTTGACTATAAGAAACACATCTCGATAATAACTTTTGCTTCCCTGCTGAGTAGTGTCTTTTAAAAGTGTATCTGTAAGACCGTCTAATTCCCCATGCATAATTTTTCCCACCTCAGCACTGGATGGGTAGATGGGAAGAACAATAATTAGTGTTTCCTAAGCTAGAAGATCCATCCATCTGCAGTCTTGCTTCTCCATCTTAAATAATGCACAAGTCCTTATGTGCATGTAATTTCTGCATGAGAACAGGATCTATAATAGCTACTCAGTAAGCTCATAAGGAGCTCTGCCTCACCTGAAGGTATAATCCTTTATTTCTAACATCCCAACTAGTTACCACTGGAAAGGATTATGGCTCCATGTGAGAAATGAACAAGACCAGTGGAACCTAAGAGGCTGAGGTTGTTTTTTTCCACGCATTAAAATGTCTCTAAGACATATTTGCTTAAAAACAAAAGAGGCACTTGGGTGCACTTTGCCCACAGGAATGTTCCTGAGTAAGTTTACTCCTGGTATGTCTTGCTAATGTCTGCATATGTTTTACTTGGACTTTATTGCCAAGGAGGTATGGATAAACTACACAAATTTTAATATAGGGCAAAATCTAAAATAGCAAAAGGTACCCATGTGTTAATTCTGTAGTAGTAACAATGATGAATGTTATCTGATATGCTTTAACCAGTGTAATTGAATGGGGGTATTTCCACTAAAATCAAAATGGGTGAAATAGAAGAGACTTGAGATTTGACCTTAATTTAGCAGTGGACAGTTTTGCCTGTCCCCTGCTGAGCCCTGCCAAGAGGTGCAGGCTTGCTCAAGCAGGGGATGAAGTGTGCCTACTGGCAGTGAGGCAACGTGTCTCCCCATCCAGCCCTTCTGCAAGGTGCAAACCTGCAGACCCAACCCTGCAGGACTGTACCAGCAACTCTTGATTGTCCTGGGGACTGTTGGAGTATCTTTTAGTTTTTCAGGAAAATGCAGCCTGCTCCAGTGACCTGGCCTCCCGCATGCCTTGTATTGTAAGCAGAGGCCTGAACTCATGCCCTGACTCTGTCCTCAAAGTTTAAGCCTGAAGGGTTGGAGTAGAAATAGGATAGGGGGAGATTGCTTGCTAGGACAGGCACCAAAAATAAAAGGCATCTGAACAACAAGTGGAATCACACAGCCACATGTGATCTTTTCCTCTTCAGGACACTTGTGTGAGGCTGTAAATATATAGTCTGTGCAATTGTTACTGTGGAAATGAGCGGTCCTGTGTCCCTGTGCTTGGGACTGAACGCTGTGGTGTGCACTGGGTGTTGATGCTGTCATGGAGGGCTCTGCTGCTGGTCTGCCTCTTCCAGCAGCCTAGGGAAAGGAGAAGAGAAGCCTGATGTTTTGAGGTTGGGGCTGCTTATGTGGCACAAGTGAAGGCTGGGGTAATTTGTCCTAATTTGAGGTTGTAATATAGGGATAGTCTGTCTCTTCATCCTTGCCCCATCACAGCTTGCACAGAAAGCCCAGCATGCCCATGGAGATGAGTGGCTGGGACATGGCTTGTTCTAAAACACGCAGTGAAACATCATTATGAGGTCTGAATTGCCCCAAAATACTCCAGCTTGGAAAGGTTTCTTCCCAGAGACAGCCCTACACAGCTGCATGAAGAGCACACAAAAACCCACCTGTGCCCCTTTCACTGCGAACAACACTTGTGAGCAAAACCACTGGATTAGTGATGAAATGTAACCTCTGCTGCTTTTCATGGCAGAGTGTTTCAGTGTTGGGTGGTTTCACTTAGAGCACAGGGATCTGGATGGCCTGGGCATAGCGGGGATGTGCTTCACCATGAATGCCATGGGGCAGGTCATAAAGGAGGTTAGGTTCTTTCCCTCCAAATGTCAAAGCCTAAATTATATCTGAAGCTGGTGCACATTTATGAAATGAGTTTTACCAAGGTGAATCCAGAATATCTTTGCTGCTTAGTTTCTGGTTACAGAGACCAGGGAGAAGCAAACCAAGCTAGAAGGGTGACCCAGTCCTCCGCCTGCTAACTCTGAGCCTGGAAGCTGATACTACTGAGCAGCAGCTATTTACAGGATGCTGTGACTTTGTGTAACACCTGTAAAGTCTGCTGAAGCTTGGGAACGAGTGCAGGGAGGTTTTGCTTCATGAATAACTCCTCAGCTCAGCAGAACAGGACTGGCACTAAAATAAGGCTAAATGAAAAATTACAGGGTGAATTTGGCCTCATAATCACACACAGATAATTTGGTGCTTGAACAGAGTCAGTTGAATATAAACAAGTCTAAAATGTGCCTCATTAATTGGAGCTATTTTTCTAGCAAGCCCCATGGAAATATGAAGTGGCTTCACTCTGCAATTTGCGATAGTTTGCTATTAAATGTGTTCAGTTTAATTGTGGCAATGTGTCTCGTTTTGGAAGCTTTCACAGCCACCATGTAAAAATAGCAGAAGATGGCAGAAACCAATTCCCCAGCACAGATGTCCTCCTCCATTTGCTGCGTGCTGTTGGAGCAGACAGGTGTGCTGGGCGAGCCTAATCTGTGAAGCACAATAACATTGATGGCAGTGAGAGGCATTCTGGGACAAGTGACCTTCCTCTGCCAGTGGTACCACATAGGGTAGAATGTCACAGATTTTGACTGTCTGACCAGTCTGACCTTTATCCGACTTTGGCTTTCTATCTGTAGTCACAGCGACAGACCCTTACATCTTCACACAGATATAGTACCTAATGTTAATCATATCTGACTGTTTTATGCTCTAATACTGTGACCTCCCAAAGATGAGATCATGCTGGGCTGCCGTGTATCAAAGACTCACATCAGACTCCTGTTGACTTCGGCCATACATTGTCAGAGAAATGAAACAAGAACATTTCTAATTTTAACATGCTGGGGCTTAAGACACTACTGTGAAATGTTTCTCCATAATTGGGGGTATAAAGCCTTCTCTTTAAATGTATGGTTTATTTTAATCTGTGTGCTTCAGTTTGAACAGAAACCTATGAGTAGGTGAAGGCCAAAGCAGATTAGGAGCCAGGTGACCGTACCATGTCCAGAGCTCTTTGTTTTGATGACAGAATACAGCCACAAAAGTCTATTACCTGGCACAACCAAAACAGACCTGAAGGCTATTTGAGAGGTTTGGTTTGTCAATCACACTGCATGGATATGGGCTTTCAGCAAGCTGAATATGACCAAAAAGGGGTCATCCAACCTTTTCAGAGAGCTCTGGACTTGCTGCTGGCATCAACATGTGGCCAAAAGGGTTTAAAAGGAATGTGGGTTTGGGAGAATAAATATAGCTGTCAAATATTTATCCAGCATCTCTCTTTCACCCTTACAGTGATTGCTAGTGGTGCACAATCACTGTGCTGTGCCTGATGCAGCTTCTGGATATTAAGGCACCTGTGATAAATGATGAAGTTATGGCTTTACTCACTGCCATGAGGAGGGCAGGTCTCGTTCACAGGGGAAGAAACAGTGCAGTGGTATCTGAAACAGAAGGTGCCCAGAGGTCTTATCTGTAGAAGTACAGCTCAGTGATGATCCGTGAACTCGGTGACATTTGCAGCACAGAACCTTTCCAGTCCATAGTCCAGCTTTGCCATGGTGGGACAGATGAGCTGTCTCTTGACCAAGACCTTCCAACTCCTTTCTCTGCGCACGTGAGCAGCCCATCTTGGAGAATGTCAGTGCAATTTCACAGTGCATATTTTTCAGGGACACGTACTGTGATGACACATGTCACCGAGTGTCATCGGTGCCTGAAAAAATATGGCATTCAAGAGTAAACACTTGGCAGAAACAACAGGACAGGCTCAAATTTAGACAGTAATAATTTATGCTGTGCAGACCCTGGCTTGCTGGAAGGGGGCATGCTCTCTGGAATGCAGGGAGGAAAATGTGTTGCTAATTTTACTAGACAACTTCTGCCCTCCCCTCCTTTTCCTTTTGTAGTTGCCAGCCTTCCTGGTTATTCTTAAAATAGAAGCATCTGACGGCTTGTTTAACTTATTCTGGGGCCTGCAGGGAGAAGGAGAGGATAAATCCCTGCTCTGCACTGTGTTGGTCAGACTCCCAGGAAGCCCTACTGGGAATTACATCCCAGTTTGCCACCTGCCCCCAGTTTCACACTCCCTCCCCACTCTTCTTTTCCTGCCCCAACTTTGTGATTCTTTGGGGACTTCCCTGCCATTATCCTACAGTCTCACATCACTTTCTGACCCCTCCTGGGAGAGCTGCTGTCAGGCACAACACCAATGACAGCTGCCACATAAAGGGGGGACTATGTGCCATGTGGGCAGGGCACCTACTCCTGCAGTGGGGAGAGAAGCTCGAAATGGAGAAGGGGTATTTCAGTGTGGTTGAAGCAGAGCTCTTCTTGAATTTCAATGAGCCCATTATTGTTGCTGATTTGCTTGCAGTTAATCCCCCCATGTAGTATTAGCTTCAAGAAAGATGGCTCAGTCATGTTGCCATGCTACTGAACACACTGAGCTAGCTGTGAGAGGGGCAGATTGTGCCTCCAAACACTTTGAGTGCTTTCCAATCCTCATACGATGGAAACAACCCTCTGTAAAGACTGGGGTTCTCCTCATCCCTCCCTCCCTGCCATGGGGGAATCACCTTTTCCCTTATTATCGATGAGAAACCCACTTTGACCTTTGTCTTTCTGAAGGAAATAAATACAGAAAGCTTGCAGGAGGCTTCCTGAGACATGCTCATGGGGCAGATTTTTTGAGCTCCTTTCTCTGGAGAAGATGCAGGCGACACTCAGAGACATGGAGCCTTCAGTGGTGAAGCACCTGTGTGCTCTTGACAAACCCAGAGCAGAAGAGCATCCCTCCCTGGAGGAGGCAGGTGTACAGCTGAGCACAGTGGAGGTGATCTAGCCCATGGGACTGTAGGTAAGCACATGCCCACCTCCCCTATTGCAGCTGTGCCTGCCCCATCCCATTTGTCCCAGGGACAACCATGGGAGAGTTTTCTAGAGAGGATGCCTTGCTCCATATGTGATCTGGAGGATGATTTTTTTCTTTTTTGGAATTTGGGGTTGTAATGCAGTCAGGAAATCATTGGGATAAATTCCATCCAAGTCACATCCTATATAATTTTCTAGTCCTTGACTCCCTGCCAGCTCAAAAGTTGTCCTGTCTTCTAAAAAACCTCAATTACAATGCAATGGGGAATATAATGGACCATAGAAATACCAGTGAGAAATACATAGAGATGAAAAAAAATTAGGAAACTTTCCTGGCAGAAATCCCACAAAGTCTGGAGATATAAGAAACTTCTCAACTTCTGTATCTTCTAATTGGTTAATGAGCTCCTCACAGTCTCATGTTCAATCTTGAGATGAAAAGTCAGGTCAGGCCTTGAAAATGCAGTGCCTTTGTACAAGTTGCATCTCTGTTTGCTTTCTCATGGCTTTGCAGTGAGGACAGAGGAACAGGATACAAATAAGGTCTAGCACAATATACAAATTAATATTAATATACACCATTGGCTAAGGACAACTTTTGCAAAAAGTAAGCAGGATCACTACAGACTCAGGAATGTTTGTGCATCGTGACAGAGACCTGTAAGGCAAAGCCAAAATGACCAACAGGCTTTCAACTATTTAAAAAACAAAGTGACATTAGAAATGTTTATTTAGATAGATGTGACAAAGGCAGTAGCATGTGACAAGCCCATTCTAGTTCTCCTCCAGGACTGCAAATATAGTTTAGCCATCTGGCACCTGAGAGGAGGATGTTTAAATTGGATTTTAATAATACATTGGACCCTCTGATACCACAACTCAAAGGAAACCCATTCTACTTACACTTCAGAGACTGCAGCCTGTGCTAACTCCTAAAGCGTGGTGGAAATCTGTTATTTCTTTTCAAAAGAGTGTCAAGCACTTTGTTATAAAGGAAAAAATACAATGAAAGCAAATGACTTGGGTTGGTCATTTTCTGGTTTACAAAGGAAGTGGCAATTAGGTGACAGGTGTGTAAATTCCCTGGCAATACTGCTGAACACAAAGCACACACTGACTCGAGCCTGTTCTTGGAAATCCCTTACCAATCCATCTCCTAGGAGGAAATGATCACACTAAACGCATCATTTCCTCCTGAGCTCTGAAAAGTTTCAGGTTTTTTCCACATTTGTTTCTCCAGAGAAACTGAAAGGTTTGGAGATTGAAAACATAATAATGGTTCTTAAAAGAAACAGACTTTTAAAATTAGAGACTAATGCAAGAGACAAGAGAGATGAATGATGGCAGCTAGCAAGGTTTGCCACTTCTTCCAAACTTTGTGGTGTTCCAGCTTGAGACAGCTGTAAATCATTTCCCACCTAGGCGATGCGTTATCAGCGGGTCCCAGTGCAGCATGCTCGGATTGCATGGCTCCCTTTCACTCCTTCCTGCTATCACCTGAGTAAAGGTTTCAAGCCCTAAATAACTGGGGTAAATTATTAATCACATGTGCTGTTTGACTAACGACCACGTGATTTTCACCTTCCAAACTGAAACCAACTCATTTTTTTTCCTTCAGGATGCAGACATATGGGGGTTTCTGCAGCTTTTATAATGTGCTTGTTAATGAAGGCTAAAAAAATGTTCCTGTCCATCTCTGCCCATCTCTGTCCTCTGTTCCTGTTGCAGCTTGAATTGCAAAGAACATGGTGCCTATTATTTTGAGGTCTCACCAGGGCTCCCTGAAAGGGCAGGAACCATGCCTGGGCACCACCACCTCATGTGAGCTGTGATCTCCAAACCATGTTTTGGGGACAAGATGGACCTCGTCAGAAATCTGAGCCGACAAACATATCTGCCTAACAGGAGGGATGGAGGTCGATGGTCTGTGAAACAAGGACCATGTTCTCTGAGCACAGAGGCAGCTGCAGGTGACTATCTCCTGTCCAGATGTATGGCCATTCCCATCTTCACTGGTCAGCAGCCATTTCCACTGGATCTGTGTTGAGAAGTTGTGAAATGCAGTGATTAACTTCAGGGTTAAAACCTTCTCATGTTGAGAGTCACCGCCCAAATGATCTCTAGCTGGAAGAGACATTAACCCTTGCTTTATCCCTGCCTGCGGAACTTCAACCCTTTTCTGCACTGTCATATTTGACATCACCAATCTCTTGGTGCATCTGGTCTGTAAATGAACCAGTCAGCCTTCACACTGCCAGGTAGACATTCTTCCTGAGCAGTGAAAATTCAAAAGGTGACAATTAAAATTGGAGCACCTGCTTGATGTTCCTTGTCTGGTTGTGCATCAGCGGCACTGGCATAAGTCCCTAAGCCATAACATAGGCTGAGTACACAAGTGGACAGAGGAGAGTGAAAACGAAGCTATCCCTGCTGCCCTTCATGTCACCTCTCAAAGCAGTCAATAGCTCCCTGAGAACATCAGGCCTTGGAGGGTAAGGTGATGCTTAGATACACACAGTACATTCTGCAAGGCAAACTGATTTATGTGCAAAAAATGTTTTAAGAACTTAGGCTGAAACCCATCCAAAATTAAGAATGGAACTTCTCTACAAAAATGTGCAGTTCAGTCCCACCAAGGACTTTGAGAGAAGATCATCAAGTATAGCAGTGCAGAATTACTTTGTGT
Source organism: Campylorhamphus procurvoides (assembly GCA_013396655.1). Classification (NCBI taxonomy): domain Eukaryota; kingdom Metazoa; phylum Chordata; class Aves; order Passeriformes; family Dendrocolaptidae; genus Campylorhamphus; species Campylorhamphus procurvoides. The sequence continues at coordinate 1,835,753 of WBMV01000963.1, read as the reverse complement.
TTTCACATTGGAACATGTTTATACATCCAATACAAGACTCACTTTTTTTTACAGCAAGAAGATATCACTGAGTTATGTTCAGCTTGTAGCAAAATTCCCCAAAATTCCTCCTGTCCTGATAATTTCCTGGTGTGATTGTGTGACAGTGTTTTGTACTGTGCAATACAGAACTTTGTATTTGACTAGTTAAATCTTAGTCATATCATTTTGAAGGTTATTTCTTAAATTCTCTTTTTTTTAATTCTTAGTCTATGCACTAACCTACATGCAACTTCTTCCATCTTCATGTCACTAGAAAAAGTCCATTCTTTTATATTCCCAGGTTGCTATTGAAAATGAGAAGTGCCATCAGATTTGGGATAGAGCACAAAGACCACTGCCTGAGCATCCCTTCAGTCTGTGATGTGAGACTATGGCAATGACAACCACTTTTCAGCTATGAGTTTCCAGCCGCTCTTGCAACCACCTCAAATAATTTCACCCAAACAACAGTCGCTGTGAAAAGTCAATGTATGTGACATTTACTGATTCTCCCACTATTCTGTAGTGAAAAAAAACATTTAGATTTGTCTGGCATAACTTGATACAATTAGATCTGTTTGATGCATGCTGGCTGTTATTAACCTACTTGTTTTCTCCCAGGTACTTAAAAAATTGTGCGTGATTTTTTCCAGGAGGGTTTATGGAAGTGAAGTTGAGCAGTTGTTAGTGACCAGAGTTAATTCTGGCATTCTGATGTCCATGGAGACGAGCCAACCTCTGTCAGGAATATCATGGGCTGCTTTAGGTACATACTTCAGGTCCTGGATATTTTGAATTTTCTTTGTGTTGCAGAATAGTGGGATTTTTTGTATTTAACTAAATCAATTATCTTTCCTATCCATGCAGAAATGTGCCATAAGTATTTTGCCAGTAGAATAGGAGTGTTCAATAGGAAACGCTCAAACAGCTCTGGCAGCTGGTGGCAAAGCTGAACTCACCTCCTGTTAGGTGAGACTAACCCCTGCTTGCTCACTCTGGGGCTCCTTGGGATAGCATGCAAGAGGAAGAGGACACCAAGCTTCTAGGAAGGTGAACAGTGGGTTGGTGGGTGCTCTGGACGTTAGGCAGCAACTGAAGGTTTTGGGTCCATCTAATCAGGATTTGGGTGTCCAGGGACATAGTTCTGGGGTCAGGCTCAGAATTTTCTCACCTACCTTACACACACCTGTCAGACACTCCTAAGGGGCTGCAGTTGTTCGTGATAAAGGAGGGCAGATCTGGGCCTTGAGAGAGGTAAAACCTCTAGATATCTGAATAATTATTGTAAATGGAGGATCCTTTCTGTCTTTTCAGGTGTGTGGGCAATGAGGAATCTCATAGCTGCCTCCAGCACAGCTGGATGCACTAAGTGGCTCTTAACCCCAGCAGTTTGATCTGGAAAAACACCAGTCCTTCTATAAGTACTACTTTCACTGTTTCCCTTATTGCTGATCTCAGAATGTGTTTCAGGTCCTTAAACATGACAGGAAATACTCCAGATACGTAAATTGCTCCTCAGCTCCAATGAACACGTTGCGCCTTTTACTGCACTCACAAACACCTGATGTGCTTGGCCTTTTCATTTCTGATGAAAACCTAAATGCCCGTAACTTTTAAAAATTCTTTTTCTATGACATGCTGTGTTTATTCCTATATATTTTTCTCTGAAGATCAATGCAACAATACCATGAAAGGGTCTGTGCAAATCCAGCCATGACAGGTGCCTTCAGCTGCTGCTGAAAGGCATCTAAAACTAAGTAAAACTGCAAAGTTCCAGGGAATATCTAGTTTATTGGGGCTTATTGCAGCCATGAAGGAGGAGGGGGTGGGCTGGAGCTGAAACCCCCCAGGCTCCTGTCTTGTGGTAGGGTGTGTTGAGCTGTGCCCTTCCCACATGGACCCAAGGGGAGCTGCCTGCTGCAGTAGAAACCCTGTAGCTGGGTTGGTGCTTTCAGAGGAAGATCTGGTTTCTGCTTTGCCAAATGCCAGGTTTTGACAAGCCAGGCAACGTCCTCTGTATATGCCTTCTGGTTATGATCTGGAGGACGCTTAGAGGTCACGCCTTAACTATGAAAACAGTTCTGCTCTCACGTCAGAGGTTCCAGTACACCAGCATGTAGGAGTGCTTGTTCCCTTTAAGCAGAACCAGTTTGCATTAAAAAAAGAAAAAAGGTGTGTGGGGGGAGGCAAGTGAGCCACGGTTTTGCTACTGTTGTTGCTTAAGACAATCAATCTGAAACCAAGGTGCTGAATTTCCAAACACTCCTTATAGGTAATTTCCCTTCCCCTTCTCACATCCTCAAGAAAAGTCTGATTTTCATAACCACTGTATTTGGGGGTTTTCTTACTCTATTTTGTTTTTTTTATCATGTCAAATATTTTAGATAAGGCTTATGCAAAAGGACTAAAGAATACTACTATATTCATCCAAAAGAGATTATTCTTATGGGATAATTTGACTAATGAAAGTTTAATTGTATTTCAGGGAACTGTATGCCATTGTGGTGCATTACTTTTGTATCTCATGGCTTGTGATATTAAAAGATTGCAGCTGATACAGAGTGATATGGGAGGATGCCAGCTGAATTCAGAGAATTTAATCACATTACTTTGGCTTTGAAATTTCTTCATTGGTTAGTTATAAAATTTCCTATTAATTTTAGGGCATTTCTGCTCACTTCTGAGGGCTCTAATAGCATTAACTTGAAACTTCAGAAATCATTTGGGAAAGAAGAGATATTTCTTGTTCATGTTCTTATTCTGTTTTCCTCTAGTCACTTTTTATTGAAGTTTCAGCTTGTGTAACTTTGGGATGGGTATTGAATACCTTCTGAAAGTATGCAAGAGCAGTTTATTTTAGAGGTTGTTGCCTGCATATCCAAAATCACCTGCCTTCAAAGATTTAAAAGATTTAACTCTGTTTTCACATGCAGCCCTTTTTACAGCTTTAAAATTTTGAAGTTTCTTGTTTGAATAAAAAAACATGCAAGTGCAAAAGGCTGTAATATATTAGTTACAAACTCAGTTTTGCCTGCACTGATACACTGAGGTGGAACAAAACAGCTACTGAGTGGGTACACTGGAGTGGAATAAAAAAGCAACTCCTACTGCTGGATACTGCAAGCAGAAAGATGAATAAATAACTGATACTTAACAGAAGCCCAATGGACTTCACATCTCTGGAAAAAAATGCCCACCAGAAGGACATCAGATAACAGCGTACTTTTCCTAGCGAGGTAATTATGATCCAAACAGTAGATGTATTCAAGGCAAGATGAGATAAACTCTCCCAAAGTACAGTGTTGGCAGCATGGTGGTGCAGGAGGAAGGTGAGGGCCTGAGGGCCCCAGGCTGGTGTCCAGTGACCTGCTCTCCTTCCCCACCCCTTCTCCATTGCCTTCAGCCTCTCTTGTTCAGGGGACACATGGGCAGGAGGCTGGCAGGGCGCCCACTGTCTTTCCCAAGAAGGAGCCAAAGCCAAGGTAATCACCTAATAAACTCAAAATCAACGATGTCTGGGACATGGGACAGACAGATGCACCAAATAAGAACAGCCAGGCTCTGATTCCCAAGGGTTTGAGCTTATCTGAGCCTGCTAGCTCACTTCTTACCGAGTAGGGATGTATCTGGTGCCTGTGCTGGTGCCAGTCCTGGCTGTTTTGTTTTTTTTTTTTTCAACTTCTTGTTACAGAGAAAAGGGAACTTCTGCTATGTTTAAAGAGCAGGGGTGGGAAGAAAACCCCACTGGCAGCATATGCCTTATGACAGGGCTAGCACATTCATTGTGAAAGTGACGGGCAGCTAATGATGTCAGTGTAGGAAAAAACCCAAAGCATGTTTGTTTTCTTTTTTTCTCTCAAAAGCTCTGGCCTGAGAAGGGGCTGCAGAAACAATCACTGCCTGAGAAATCAGGGCAGTATTNAGTATTGTGGGACAGTGCCACAGATACAGCACGACTGGGAAGGATGCTCCAAATAGGACCAATCCCTGGATCCAGGGGCAGCAAATGGAAAGGGGTCCTCATTTTAAAAGAAATAAAATTTGCAGCTTGCAGGAGCATGCACTGAAAAAGGGAGAGGTAGCTGCAGCTGAGGTAAAAGGAGCCTGATAGGAATGGCACAACCTTTTTCCTATGTAAAATCTTGCATTATTTGAGTTGGGCCTCATTCATTTAGTAGGCATTTTAAGTTTGAGCCTCCCATACCCACAAGATGAGAAAAATCTTCCCAAAATGTAAAGCCCTTAGTCAGGTGCTGCTGGATGTTCTGAGCACCCTGATTTGCAACAGGAGGATTGAACTTCTTCAGTTGTCCTTAGTGTGAGTTTTGTTCCCACAGTCACCTCTCTCTTTTGGAGTTACACTACCACCAGTAAGTGCTGTCAAAGCAATGAGGAGAAGCACATTCCACTTCTCTGTGCCTTGGACACACACATCTCTGCCCTTTTCTTCAGCCNTTTTTTTTTTTTCAACTTCTTGTTACAGAGAAAAGGGAACTTCTGCTATGTTTAAAGAGCAGGGGTGGGAAGAAAACCCCACTGGCAGCATATGCCTTATGACAGGGCTAGCACATTCATTGTGAAAGTGACGGGCAGCTAATGATGTCAGTGTAGGAAAAAACCCAAAGCATGTTTGTTTTCTTTTTTTCTCTCAAAAGCTCTGGCCTGAGAAGGGGCTGCAGAAACAATCACTGCCTGAGAAATCAGGGCAGTATTAAAAAAAAAGAAAAAATTAAAAAAGTGGTGGGGGAGAAAGGAGGATGTATAAGTAGTGCCAGCTGGATGTGAAATCAATCTGGCATTTCAAAATAATGAAAATATTTCTTTCCCATTCACTTGGTCTGGCATGTAACATCAGCGCTGCTGCCACATCATTATTCAGAGTTAGCACGCTGGCAAGGACACACCAGCAGAGACCCAATTGNGCAATGAGGAGAAGCACATTCCACTTCTCTGTGCCTTGGACACACACATCTCTGCCCTTTTCTTCAGCCAAAGCTGGGAGCTGTAGGCATGAAGAGCCATTTCAATGAATGAGGCACCTTGCTGAGCAAGTAAACCTGGAAGTGCTGAGCAGGGAGATATGTTCCACATTGTGTTTTAATTCCTGCTCAGGAGCCACACTATGGTTAAGATAAGCCAGAGATGCTGGAGAGCCCGAAAAGCCCATTTGGGGGAACACAGAGCTGCAGGCTGTTCCTATGCTGAGACAGGTGTCACAGAGGAGTTCAGGAGGAGGTGGCACCTCCCACCCAGGGAAATGACATGTGCTTAGCCTCTGGGACACTCCTCTCACTCTGGTTGAATTTTGACACTGTGTTTGTAAAACAAGAGATGCCAAAAGCTGAGCTTCACTTTTGAACTGGAAAGAACTTTGCAAGGGAAGGCTCCAGATCTACTTGCACAAGTAACAGAGGGACGCTGGTGAAGAAGAGGGACCAAAAACAAATTGGGAGAAACAAAGGCGCCTCCGTAGGTTGATATAAAAAGAAAGTTGCTGTAAATCAAGGTGACTTAGACCCTGTAAGCTTGGCAAGAATCTCAGTTCTTTCTGTGTCATAAACAGAAAACATACAAGAGGTGTGTAAGTAAGGAGGCAAGAGATGTTCAGATAGTACATCAAGTTAAAAATCCACCATAATTCAGTTTTCTATAAGCAGATGTCAAATACTTGGAGTAAAACCAGGGAAGCTGTTGGGAATTAGAGTATGAAAATTCAAGGCGCTATGTCATAGCTACAATCAAATCCAGTCCGTACACCTTACCACAGAGACAAGATCACCTCCATGCCAGAACACCTAAAGCCTCATTCACCAGACTGTATGAAATTGTTAATCCAACATTAGTTATTTTTTCTGTAAATGTACTCAGTCAGAAATGATAACCCAGATTTAGAAAATGAGAAATTATCCCTATCCCATTGACCACTGTGGCCTTGATATTAGGAAAGGACTAGAACAAAATTTGAAGGGCAAATAAAAATTAAAAGGGTGTTCAGGGTGAAAAGAAAGTCCCACTCATGAAATTCAGGTGAGCAGGAATAGCAGGAGTAGCTCAAGCCAGCCTAGTCTGAATGACTGACAATAGATGAGTAGGTAACTGATAGATTTTCTAGGCAGGAGAGATTCAATAGTTCTGATGCAGCTGAATTTCAACAGATGGTTTTGATATGTAGATACCTGGAAAATTATCAGGGAAGCTAATTCAGATGAGCATTAGTGTAAGAATGATGAGAGATGGGTAAAGGTATGGCTTACAGGAAGAAACAGCTTTTGTGTTTTAGGGGAACACCAAGTTGGAAAGAACTTGCCAGTGGCATTCCTTACAGGTAGGTCTTGGATTTGCTTTTCTTAATTACTTACAGGACGGTCTTGGATTTGCTTTTCTTAAATACTTACAGGACTGCTTTTGTCACAGAGAAATGGGAACACACTGATCAACCCTTCTTTAATGTGCTGTCACTACAGAGCAGGATCAAGACAGTTTTGGTGTGGAACTGGTTGAGTTTGTGGAGCAGGGTAATATATGTGAAATGAAATGGGGTAACACAGAACTACAAATTGATGCACAAAGGAAATTTTCACACAGAATCACAGAATATGCTGAGTTGGAAGGAATCCACAAGGATCATTGAGTCCAATTCCATGCCCTGCACAGGACCATCCCCCAGAGTCACACCATGTGCTTGAGAGTACTGTCCAAATGCTTCTTGATTTCTGTCAGGCTTGGTGCTGTGACCACTTCCCTGGGGAGCACTATGCTCTGGGAAATTTGTCCATTGAAAGGCACCTGGAGTGGAGAGACCTGAGCACTGGACTTGACTATGGGTGATTGTGAAGAACAAATGCAAGATAGCTGTGAAAATGCAAAGCAGACTTAATAGGTGCAAAAGTGAGCACGTAGGAAGGATGTAATGAGCCCTAATAAAGGCACTGGCAAGCCCTGACTTACACAACTACAATTACTCACTTTCAAGGGAGAGATACTGTACTGAAATCAAGGGCAGATAAGGGAGGGGGGGGAAGTGACCTAATTGATAAAAGGTGAAATAAAAAGCTTTGGATTTCTTTCCTTAGCAAAACGGGGGCTGTGAGAAGCCTTCTGGTTGCTATCTATTGGAATAATGCAGGAAACCCCAAAGGAAGAATACAAACTATTTAAGCCGGGGAGATGATGTGCACAAAAGCAAATGCATCTGAAGTGTCTGCTATTAGTAAGGCTGGAAACAAGAGGATGTCTCTGTCTTGAGAGCAGTGAAGCTCTGGGACATTCTTCAGACAGAGGCAAATGCCCAGCTGGCAGGAAGATGGATTTTTAGGATGTCAAGAGAGAGCTGTAAGCAAGGGGGCAAGATTTAATATATTATACATATTTAATTCCCACCCAATCTTCTTCTGTTTGAGTAGCCAGTAATCCCCTGATGAGCCTCACAGCGGACTCTATTTGCTCTGCACTGTATCAATGTTTATCTCATTCACAGCAGAAAATGCAAACTTGGGAAATGGGAATTTCACTGTGAGGAGAAACGCTGTGGTGCCCTCACTTGCAAGCTTTGAAGGGCAGATCTGCCTCTGGATTTCAGCAGACTGTTCTTCAGCCATCCTCCATTCATCATTTGGAATGAGAGCTAAATAACTGCTGGCCTGTTTCATAGCTGAGAGGCTAACCTCTCCAAGAGGTAAAGACACTTCCTTTCTCTTCTTGAAACATCATGAACTTTCAAACTTGGCAAGGCTCTTTTGCGTTCGATCTAATAATAAACCCAAACCTTCCATCACACAAAAGCAATGAGTCTGAACTTGCCTGAACTTGCCTCAGGGAGCTAAGATCCAAAGCTCTGTCATTCCCTCAAAAGCCATTCTCTTCTTTGCAAGGACAGGATGTTGTTGTGACAAGGCATCCTTGCTGTTTGCTCAGCCTCTCTTCCTCGTGATGAAATCCCTCTATAGCGACTCTGGAGGTCCCACTTCAGCTCTGGTTTTGGGCATACAATGTGCTGCCCAACTAATCTCCGCTCTTTTCTATGAGTGATTTATGGGGGCTTGAAGGACATTGAGACTCAGCACATTTTCTGTTTTCCAAATGTTGGTGCAACGAAAGTGGTACTTTTCCTGCCAGTGGGAACCTGAAAGACATGATGGGCTTTTCTGGCAGGACTCGATGTCAGTGAAAGGGGCGCCAAGCAGCCTGCGGAGCAAGCGGAAGTACAAATGTGTGTTGGCTTTGAATTCCACTGAGAACTACAGAAAAAATATTTTGACTTGATTTTACAATTCAGTTTTTCATTAGCAAAAAGTGAGTGCTCAGCCAGTGATCAGAAATGCCCCTACTTAATTTGCATCAGTTCCCGTTCAGTTATTAGGCACAATTGACACTAGAAGAGCAAACAAACAACCACCACACTGAAGAGCAAGTGAAATGTTTTTTCTTTTCTCATCAACTTTTTCTTGTGGTACTGGTTCTTTTTTAGAAAGAGAATGGTCTTATGTCATCCTGAAGTATTTTTCCTGGGAAGGGAGGAGGGGAGTCTACAATGTTTGTTCTAGGTGTCTAAGTTTAAATTACTAACTTAAGTACATAATCTCTCTAGGCTGCCTCTAAAAACCAGAGGAGAGGGAAGGGCCTCTCTAATGAGCAGTTCAAAAGGTCTTGCTTAAGTGAGGAATATTTTACTACCATGCCATACAATATTACAGGTGTTTAGGGTTATATTTTATTCTACCTTTTTGCATGCTTCTGTTCTCCAGGATGGCATGAAAAGCATAAGAAGTTCTCTGTATATCTGGATGTGTTACATTTTCTTCCTATATTTCATTATCCACATCACAAAATTACTAGACACAAGGGAGTGAAATAGGTGACTTCCTTCCCCTTGTATAAAAAACCCCACCCCACTCCCACGTGGCATTTGAAGCTCAGCAGTTTTTACTTTGCAGTGGTGGAAATCACTGATGGAAACACATCCCTTACACTGGATTCTGGAAAGTGAATTTGGATGCATATAAGCTTGATCCAAATCTCATGGAAATTTGGGAGCCCATGGTTTAGGAAGTATTACACTAAATTATTCCCAAATAAATCCTATTTAGTGCATTGGGGACTACCAGCAGGTGCTTTTTGTGAGTGCTGAAATGGGTTTGCAACATGCAGGCTGGGATATTTAGTCACATCCTAATCCTCCACAAAGAGAAGCCAGCTGAATTCAGGTCTGACACATGGATGTTAGTTTGCCTTCTGCATGTTTTCTTAGCATTAACTATTTTAAATAAAGGGTTTCTTACTGCCCATATAATGGGGAGAAGCTGTAGTTACAGTATCTTGCCTTTAGAAATGCAGTGTTCTTATAGGAAAATCAAAAGGAAAAGGTTTAGATGAAATTACTGAGAGTACTCAAGGAGCAGTTACCAGGTCAACACTGTTAAACTGGAAAGATTTATTGAGCTGGATCCCTAAGGGTATCCCTAGGCCTGGATTTAGGCCTGTTCAGTATTTTCATTAATAATTTGGATGAAGGGATAGAGAGACTCTTTATTAGAGTTTCAGCTAAGAGCAAGAGACACTAGGGAGGAGGGGATTAGTGCTCAGGAGATCTCAGTAATTAGAGGAATGGTCTGGAAGAAACAGGATGCAATTTAGTGAAGATAAGCACAAATCTGCACCTACATTGAAATAATCAGCTCCACAGGCACACAATGGAAGAGAATAGCCAGGTAGATCTCTGCCACAAAGGAGCTGGATGTTGTGATGGAGCAATGACTCAGCTGCGGAAGGAAGAAATATTTGGCTGTGCTGGGGAGATGGGGATGTTACATGTCAGACACAGATGGATAAGTCCTTCAGCAGGATCACTGGGACCATTTTCTGGCATTACACCTTGGGAAAGACATAGCTGTAAGTCCTGAGGAGAGGAAGGCTGCAAAGAGCAGAGAGAAAGGTTTCGTATTTAGCCTAGGGAAATCAAAGCTGAAAGGAGACACAATAACAATCTTGAAGAGCAGTCAGTCTGCCAAAAAGAGGAAGGTGGTGAACTGTTCTGTGTCCAGAAATTATCCTCTGTGGTTTAACCACGATTTTCTGTGGTTAGAAAAAAAAAAAAAGAGAGGGAGAGAGAAATTGAGATGGTAGATAAGTTGACTTTACTGCTTTACTTATGAAGTGCCTTGGGGCATAAAGCACATGATCAAACATAGTCGAGTTACTGTAGCTTAATGAGTTATTGCCTGCTGGCTGAACCATGCTAATTAACCATGTGTGTGCCCTCAGCCTGCCTCAATTGCCAGATGAAATGTTCTCACTTAAATACTTGTGTTTGACTTTGCAAAGTAAGGCAGCCTGAATGCTTCTGTAAGATCAGTGACCACAGCTCAGCTGATGGAGGGTGATTTCTGGGGGATAGAAATTTGTCCTTAGTGCTCAACTGTAATGCTGTCACTGTTATATCTGGGACTTGATAAGGGAGGAGCAGAAGACAGACCTAAATATATAAATGTGTTACTTCACAGCTTTATGTCAATAGAAAAGCTGTGACATAATTCCATACAAATGTATTGGAAATGTAGTGACACTAGGTTTTATAAAAGATCTCAACGGTCTTATGTTTGGGAAGACTTGTAATATGATAATTTAGAAAAGATAGCATTAAGAACACTACAGAGCATTGCACACATTTCTCTTGCAACTGTACACACACTTGCTTTAAGTGTATCTTGGTTTATTTAATGTTTTCCAGGAAATTTTTCTTTTCCACTCATATCTGCACACTCATCCCTTCCTTTCACACTCCTTCCCTCCTTCCCTTTTATTTTCCCCTTTGTGGTTGTTTTTCTGCTGTTATCACCAGTTTGCATTATGTGGCTAAGGTTGAACATTTGGATGTTGCAATTTTAGGGAAGTTTTTTGTTTGCAGCATGCTTCTGTCTATGTTTTCTCATTAAAATAACTTACTCTCTTGCTTCTAGCATGCCATTTAGGGAGGCAGCAGACTTGGCATGTTTGCTTAGCAGACAGACGCACTTGACAAGTGCTATGTGAAATGGCAGCAGAGACTTCTGCTTTGTCAGTTTGTTGCTATTTTATGGAATAGCATAAATTAGCCTTGAGAGGACCTGAGTAACTTACCTGGTTCCTTTCTGTGCTCAGGACAGGATCATATACATCACTGCCCTTTCTGACTGATGTTTGCCTAACTGGTTTTCGAAGTCCGGCATTGGTGCAAATTCCAGGGCCCCTGGACAAGCTTTCCCTGTACTTTCATATATTCAATGAAAATACATAGCTGAGGACAATTTAACACACAATTCAGCCTAAACCAGCCAAAATACATTCAATTGCTGCTGTGATCCTATCAATTTTCTGTAGGAAAGAGAAATACAAGAAATCTTCATGGAGATTATTTGATTGCATATATGTTTTGTAATCTAATTTAGTCTAAAGATGTCTGTTTTCCCTTCAGGACATAGATTTTTGCATTGAGAGAGGAACTACAATGTACCAGGAGCTATAAGGCTGCAGTAGTAAGGCATAGGCTGCGTTTCTCTAATGCTTGCAACATGGAAACCTGTTTTCATACCTGAGTTTTATATATGTGGAAGGAGGTGCTATTGTGTATCTATTCGGTGTAAGGCTGTCTTGCTTTTCCAGATACGTGCTCTAGACTGAGGATGTGCAATTTAGTTGGAGCTGAAACTTAGTCCAGGTCTGGGGAGCCTGTTTACTGTAGTACAGAAATAATTAGCATCTGCATGAAGTTCTTATCCAGATGTGGAAAGTCTGGCTGGTTTGAGATGGAGATTGACTTATCTATAGTTTTACTGCAAAGAAATTTTATCTTAAAATAGTATTTTTGCAGAGTCCTTCCAGTAGTGCTAATCCCCCTTGGCATTACCAAGGAAATATCAGACCATAACTATTCCATGGAGATCTGAAGTGAAATCGTCATACAAGGCAAATGTGAGGGCTGCTGAGCAGACTATTTCCTGTTATCTGAGAACAACTGTACATCTACAAGTAGCTGAAAATTGTGATGCTTCTATGAGGGGTGATGTTGGAAAAAGGATGCTTGAACTGGGAGATCACCTTAAAAGAGATGAAAAAAAGCCAATTTCTTACACAATGAGTAGTGAACTTCTGGAACTTACTCATGCAGAAGACTATGGATACTGATACTACAAGCTAGTTTAAGAAGTGGTTAGATAAATTAGATAAATTCATGGACAACAGGTCCATAGACACAATAAAGGGAATAAGCAGGGTTGTGCTCACTCAGCTCCCTGTGCAGCATGTCCTGCCACCATCCCCAGAGGTGGGATATGGGGCAAGGTGGGCCTTCAATGACACCTCAGTATGACGAATGTGGTATTTTTATGCTTTTCCTCTCCATCCTATCTGCCCTGCCAGTGATTCCAGAGCCAAACCCAGGTATCACAAGGGTAAAAAGGTTCTTTGATGGGCTTGCAATGGCCTACAAAACTGGAGCTAGCTTACTGAGAAATGAGTACTTGGGGTCGTTGGCATAAAGGAAACTAGATCTGGATCTAGCCATCATTGTCCAATAGCAGTTGTAGAGTAAGGTTGGTGATAGCAAAACAGTCTGGGAACACCTAATTTTTCCTCAAAACCTGATGAGGTCTGCATCTGGATTTCTCATATTCACTGCCAGAGGAGAGGAGAGGAGAGGAGAGGAGAGGGACTATTGGACACACATATGATATATTTTTGCTTTCACTACATTTGGTGAGGGTTGGAAATACGATGTATTTTCTACAGCATCAAGTAATTCTCAGTAGTGTCACAAATAGTGTTGTTTCAAGTCTGTAAGGGATTTATGGACAAGAGCAAAAGACCCTTGAAATCAATATCAATAATTCTGCTGCTCAAGCTTAAGGCAAAACTCCAACAGCTGTCAGGGGGGTGTTTTTTCATACCCATCTAGCCTCAAGGAGGCAAGACCATCATAATTAACTGCTAATTGAGAAGCGTGCATCTGAAGAGCATAATTTCAGAGAACAAAGAGCCAGAGAGACCCACTTCCAGGGCTAATTAGAATTAATTCATAGTTATAAGTAGAAGGTCTCCCACAGTCCTGAGACTCTCTCTTGCCCTCTCCTGAAATACTAGTCTAAACATATGCATACCAATCATAGAAGGCTCAGTGTGACTTGTGTGGCTCTTGTGCAACACAGAAATAGAACTGCTTGTTAAAAATGAGTCTGATTTTCTTTTCTTTCTTATTTTTTCTTTTTTTTTTTTAGCCCTGGGATATGTCTCCCCTCTGTTTTGCTAGCTGCCCTTCCTTCCTTTCTTTTTTGAATTTGTGTACCAACGAACAAAGTGACAACCTCAGCACTTTTTCTACTACTGCATGGACAGACCTTTTAGAGAAAAAAGGTTGCCAAAACCAGGTCACTGTCTTTTGCACCCTCCTGAAGATGCCTGCAGCAGGACTAACTTCAGGCACCTACATAAGCTGTTAGAGTCTGTTTGTTTTTCCCCCAACAGGTCCAGAGCAGCTGTTTTCCCAGTGAACTGGGATTCCACCAGCAGCCCTTCAGGTGATGAGGACGCACACTGCAGCTTCCAGTCTTCATATGCTCTCTTAAAAGCCTTCAAGGGCTGATTTTACTTTTAAGGCCTGAAATTAAACAAACAAACAAACAAATCTGCAGAGTAAATACCTAAGTGGCGGGTCAACCTGCAATATTTCTATCTTACTTGAGATCACCACATCTCTCTTGTATGTATTTAGGCAACCACTCACCAGTGCCAGCACCTCATTGCTTGAGGACTGAGTCAGTGCAAGGGTACTCCAGTGAGAAAATGAACCAGACTGCTTCCTTGTGACAGTCAGTTTTGGTTGTCTGATATAAGGTGCTTTTAAAATGATTGATTTTTTTTTAAGGTGTTGAGCACCTGTCTTTAGGAGACAGCAATTACTTCAAGTTACTTCAAGCTACTTCAAGCTATAGACCCAAAAAAGAGCAAGACAATAATTGATTTGGAGAAATGCAGGGTAACACATTGTCATTAGTGATGATCTTGTTATAGAGGAGGTGGCCTACTGAATTATGCTGTGCTGGTCTCCCTGTGTAAGGATGTCTAGCAAACCTTAGAAGCTTCACAGTTTAACTGTGGGTGTCAGAAGCTGATGCTCCTAAAGCAGACAAGTGGCTTAATTTGCAGGAAAGCAGAGTCTGCACTGCTTAGTAGGTGTGAGGTGCCTCATTTACGCTCCAAATATAGATGCTCTGGTGTGTGATACCTCTGCAAGCATGTGCTGGGGCACATATGAACAGCATGTTGCTGAGATTGAGAGACTGAGCTCCTTGAATACCTTCAGATTTCCTGTTGAAGGAAACTGATTTTCTAAAAAAAAATAAAAAATTCTGAAGGATTTTCTTCCCACAGGTACTCATGTGAACCATTACAGTGCAAAATAGTCTTTTGATTGTTTTCTATGTGGCTTAGGAATGTTCTTCTTTTCATGTGGGTATCTTCTATGTTATTACACAATTGATACATGCTGGTTTTGGTGAGGGACAGTATCTACTGCCCAGAAGCCTTACTTTGGCTTTGCACCTCACTGCTGAGAGGGGATGCAGCTGCCACAGTCTTGGCCTTAGTTAAGGTTTCAGCTGGAACCAAACCCAACTATAACCCCTCTACTCACCTTCCAATGTCACCAAGGCCCTTACTGTGTAAGAACTTCAGCCTGAGTGCTGGGACTTCACATTCCCATCTGACTCAGAGGACCATACCTGCCCTCTCAAATTTCCCCATCATTTAGAGCCATATTTTGCCAGGAGCCCACTAAAGGTTGGCAGGCAGCTTCAGGTGCCTCATGCCAGGTACGGGCAACTTGGTAGGCAGAGAGTTGGCTTGTAGTAGGTTGTCAAGCACAGCAATGCTCCTCATTTATGAGACAAAGTAACACTCTCCCCTTCCCCTTCACAGGGCCATCCCTCCTGCCCTACCACTCACTCCATGCTGGTGCGGACAGTCTGCCACACATTTCTTCTGACCTGGCTTGTGCTGCTACAGACCCAGATGCTCCTCATAAATGGAGCCTCCTATCACTTTCTGGGAGGCTTCCATCAATTCCCTTTGCCAAACATCTGGATTCCCTGTGCGGTCTTCAGTTACTTTACCCTGCTCCAGCCCTGCAGGCAAATGGGGACAAGGTGGCTTGACAAGTTCCCAAGTAGTTTCCCTTTGCCGAACACCAGAATTTCCTTCCCTTACACATCTGATTCCTGCTGTGTTACCTGCAACCACACCTTCAGCTGCTGTTTGGAACACTGTGAAGCAGTCACAGTGGGACACATGGGTTTCCATTAGGTCCTGGTGGCTCATATTTGCAGGGTTAGTTTGTATCTGCAGTGGATCACATTTCTTATCTTAGGTCAGCAGAGCTGAGTAAGGTTGTATAGAATTGTAGACACTTCAAAGCTATTTTTATTTAACATCTCACTGACCTACTCTGTAGCAGAGTAATCAGATGGCAACTGCTTATTGGGCACCATTCTCCTCCTGACCTCGTATCTCTTCCTCTTGAAGCATGAAGCATGGTATCAAAGAAAAACTACTTTCATGGGCTGTAAAAATTTCTTTAACACCTTTGGGGTTAGAAGTGGAACCAGAGATACTGAAATACCGTTATGATGATGCTGGGACTGCTCTGTACCTAAGTAATACCATATGCTGTCCTGCTTCTAATAGTGTTTACTGTGTAACTACACTGGCTCAGTAGGAAAAGTGGTCTGGAAAAGTAGTCAGAGTGGAAAGCAATAGCTGCAAAGAGCCTCTCTGAGCAAATGCTTAAAATGCTACTAAGGGGCAATGCCAAGACCATCATCTTTGACGATTTTGTTTCCAAACCATCCAACCTGTAGAATTGGTTATGACCAGTAAAATAAGAAGACTGTCCCATATTTCACTCAGGAGATGTCTTTGCACTTTGTTCTTCAGTCTCTATGCAATGATGATCATCAATTCTGGGAGTGATGCCCAGGCAGAATTCCTAATAGCACTTTGGCATGACATTTCATGGGAGGGGACTATGACCTGCAAAAGGAGAGAAACTGAAATCTGGCAAGTAGCTCTAAGCTACATACCTAAACCCCACCTATCATATTAAGAAGTGGCCATATTTCAATGTCTGTATGATCCTGCTTTCTGTAGGACAGTCAACATTTGGAAATCTGAGGTGGCCGTGACAAAACTCCCATTGCCAGTTTTGGACACAGGTTTAACAATCAGCTGACCATACTTTGGTCTGGCAGGAAGGGGAATAAAATCCATGAAGTCCTTATAGTCACATACATGTGGAGCCTGGGTGGTACCTCACTTATATCTCATAACTACTGAAATTTTAAAATGTTTAAACAGAACTTTTCTTGCACTGTTCCCTTAACATTTCTTCTTGAAGTCTGTTATTTACTCCTATTATGAGGCTCAAAATGTCCCAGAATCTGAGACATATTTGGTCCAATCCCACAGCTGCCATCCCAATGAACATGTAAGTAAAATGATTCTTTGAATGGGGATCACAAGCATTTGGGGGGAGGATTAGGGATTAGTGAAAGATGATTCTGCCATTGTTCTCCTAATTGATAAAAGACAAGCCACTGCTATTTTGAATAATGCTGTTACCACACAAGCCTCAAGCAACTTAACAGAGGATCCTGTGTAATCGAGAAGAACCACTTCTGGATGTTGAAAAAGTTCCTATGAAGTTACTCTACCCCAAGTGCTTTAAAATCAGGACCACAGTGAGTGAGGCAGTTTCTTTTCTTCCTCTTCTTAATTGAAAAAAAAAAAAATTGTTTTCAGATGAATTCACTTCATTTTTCCTCTGAAAATTTCCTTTCCCAAGTTGTATTTCTGATGTGCCCGGGCTCCTTCCCAGCACTGTCACAACCCCACCATGTGTATTGATGCTACATTGCTCCTGCCTGGTCTGTCACTCCTCTCCTCTCAAGCTCAGAAGAGCTGGAGAAAATTTAAAAGAAGCTCTACCCTTTCTCCCAGAGCAGTTTTCCATCTAATGCTTGTTCACCACCTCAACCTGGCATCCAGGCAGACTCATGTTTATAAAAACAAAAGCAGCAAGGCAAATTGTGTGAGGCCACAAGAAACTCATGATAGCTTTACAAGGTATCTTGTAATGTACTTTCAGAAATGTGCACCTATGTTTACTTTGAACACCATCTCTTCTGTTGAGTATCACTGCATATTCAGAAGGAACTCAAAAGAAAGTATGTGAAAGGGAACAGCACACTTACGTAAGGTGTGAGGGTCCTCCTAATGCAGAGGTTGTATTTTAAAGGACAAAAAGACGGTGTCTGGCAACATAAAACAGTTGTTTGTAAATGCAAAGGGGATTTAAACATGGGGGTTTAAAAACAGTTCATCTCTGTGGGAAATCTGAACAAATCTTAACACAAATCTTACTGACCAGACCTTTAAGGAACAACTAAGATCCCAGCTGTGGAGGCCCAAAGCCTCTTGTGGGGTTGTGTCAGGATCATGTGTGCAACACACTCTGAATAGGGCTGGCCCCATATCAGCTTTGACAAAATGCTGCTGTGCAAGCCTTGAGTGTGAACATGCAAGGTGAGAACCAGTCCATCCCTTTGTAGCTGAAGTGGTGGCTGTGGGTTTAGAGCTGTGGGTAGCAGCACCTGCCTGGTTGGTGGGCATTGATCTCAGGTGGGAGTGAAGGAAGAAGCATTTACTCAGTTAAACTGGAGCAATGAGGGATGAGAGTTAACAAAGGGCTTATGAGGTTGTACTGCTCTGTGTACAATACCAGAGCAAGTTTGACACTACACTGAGAGAGCTCCCATGAAGCATGCCTCGTCTCTTTCCCAGCTCCATCACATGACTGTGGCCTCCCAGGACTGCATTAAACACCAAATGTGCTTTTAGTACCATTGTGTGGACCCAAAACCATGTCACACACAGTTTGAGTTGCCTTTTGGGGAAAGACTCATGGGAATTTTTAGGTCCATTCATGTCAGATGAAAAATGGTCATCTTCAGGCATAATTTATTCTCCTTTTCTCCCTCCTAAAAAGCAAGTGTATAAGCAAGCCAGCCAGAGGCAAAGGCTGTGATTTTCCTTGCATTCTTCTAGCTAGGACCTCCTGTCCTTTCCCACTGCTTCTGGTTGTTTGGCAGCTGATCACAAGCTTATATGAGAAGTGAAGAGTGATGTGCTGGGGAAATCTGATTCCCAGCATGACAAGGACCTGCAAGCAAAAAAAGAACTGCTGATTATGTGCAGAAGAGCTAAACAGTCACCAATGGTCCCCTAAAACTCCAAGTAAAGCATATGATATCTTTTAAGTGGACAGCATGAATATTTGGGTGAAAATGAGAAAGAGAAGCTATAGACCTTGAAGGGAGTTTTATAGAAATGCACTTTCTAATAGCACCACCGGGAGCTGAGCAAAAGCTGTGTGACTTCAAAAATTTAAAACTGGACAAGACAAAAACTATGAGGATGAAATAGAGTTAATAAATAAAACAGAGTCAATAATCCTGCTTGGGCATGGGGTTAACTGTTGGCCTCATGTCATGTGTCTTTTCCATTCCCCACTTCTGCCATACTAAAAAAAAGTCTGACCCAATCCAGGGATTACATGAAGAATGCGCTCTAACAAAGGGAAATGCATGGCCTTTCTACTCACCCTCCAGCAGCATTCAGGACCAGAAGAGGGGTTGGTCTGAATAGTCAGGATTACATTCCTGGCTGTGTCTAGCAAATGCTATGTGGGTTGAGAGAAAAAAAATAATTACATGCCCTCTCATTAGAATATTTTCTCTGTGTTCTCCTGTAAACCAGGTGCCAAAAGAAGGCAGTGATGGCCATTGAAGCCATTTCTGCTTAATGGGCATGTCTGAGATGTTATTTCTTCCTGTGTCTGCATGAGAATGGGCTAGTCCCAAGCACAGCTCAGCAATTAGGATATTAATAGTCCTATTACTCTGAGGCATCTAGTTTGCTTTAAAATTCATGGTGCAGTTAGCCAAGGTTTGTTCATAACAGGAAAAGTACAGAGATACAGGAAGACTGAGTCAGAACAGAGCTTTGAAATGCATCAAGCAACCATTTAATTAAAGAAGGGAGCTCTAATATTGTGTTCCAAATGATTACTTATTTATATACTACTCAAACAGTGCTATTTTTAAACCAGATCTTGAAGAGAAGACAATTTATATTTTTATATGCAGACAGTCTTAAAATTAAATGAGCTGCCAGTACGGAACTGCCCTGGAGGAGTAGGAAAAGAAAAATCTTGGTGCCAGTCCTTCTGGTTCTTCTACTTGCTCACAGCATCACGAATGCTAGAGATCGAAATAGGCACCTCAACATACGCAGACTTGCCAGCTTCTCCCAGCAATCCTCTTGAGGCAGGTCATGGCCTGGCATTGTCAGGACACAGGTTTGGAGGTGCCTGGAAGCAGGTGCCAATAAGCTCAGGGAGATGGACAAGCAGAAAAATAAGCATTTGTTGGGGGCAGAGACTGTGCCTTCTGGTGAGAAAGAAGGATTCCTAACTTCTAAACTGAGGACTTCGGTGGGGTGAGAGAGGGTTTTCATCTTACAATACTGAAATTAAACTGGCAAACCCTGGGTCCAAGTGATGACCTTGGCTTGTATCCCTCCTCTGATAGTTGCTGATTGCACTGGAGTGGAGTGTGAAGTTCAGCAGGGCATTTTATGCTCATTTTATGCCTATTTTTCGCTGGTCTGAATAACCATGCAAGTAGCAAGGAAACAAAATGTTGTCTCCATGTTTGAAAACTTCAGTTTTTCTTAGGAGTGGAGCTGAGAAAGGCCTGTGTGGGAAGGCATAAATGTTTGCTGAGCTCCTAAATAAATCTGAGGCCAGTCTGAGAGACTGAAAGCCCAGTGGCTTCTCCCAGTTCCCTAACAAAGGGCTGCACCCAAGTGCACTGAAGTCAAAGAGAGAGACTCTCATTGACATCAAAGGACATTGAATTGAACCCCATGAAGGACTGTTCCTGCCAAGGACCAGCAGAAATAATAGCACGTGATGTACGTGACCAACTGCCCCTAACCAACCGCTTGGATTCCAGGCATTAAACACTGCAAACAGTGAAGGCGCAGACAATTCATGCAAATGTGCCAAAAAAATTCAAAGAAAAATGTGTAAGGAAACTGCAATGTGTTTGTGGGTATTTTGTGAGCAGGAAAATGTTATATTGGTGGAATAAATTAGTCCCTGAGAAGTGTTTTCTCAGCTAGGAGTTGTGTGCAGTCAAGTCAGCTAATCGAACTAAAGCTTCTTTTTGCTTGCCAAAGGAAGTGGGCAAGTACAGAGACATGGATGAAATGAGTTTGGGTTTGCTTTTAAAATGTGAGGTACCAATTACATCTCATTTTAATTGTTCTTATTGTTTGGAAAAATTTTTTCTGCAGCCATCTAAATGCTTTGGTTTATTCTCTCATGAATGCTGAAAAGCTTTGGTCTGGTGTTTATCTGTATCAGACACTGCAAAGCTCATCCAGTCTCTTATCTCCTTCTGATTAGATTATCGTAATGCCCTGCTGTGAGGTTTGCTGGGCTGCTTCCTCTGGCAGGGAATGCCACTACCCCTGTGAGAGCATTACACACAGAAGGAGATCCAGTGCATTTTATTCCAACCACATCATGCCTTTTGCGGGCTATAAACAAAAAGCATTAACTAAAAATGGGAATATCTGCAGCTGGAATCCAGATCAATTAGGAAATGGGGTAACAATGAGAGTAGGCATGTCTCTCATGTGTTGAGAAATAGCAGTGCAGAGGCAGCACAGTAAAGGAAGGA
This sequence comes from Campylorhamphus procurvoides, assembly GCA_013396655.1. NCBI lineage: Eukaryota > Metazoa > Chordata > Aves > Passeriformes > Dendrocolaptidae > Campylorhamphus > Campylorhamphus procurvoides. Next base: position 1,814,901 of record WBMV01000963.1, on the reverse strand, counting down.
GGGTCAGGCTCAAACCTTTGGCTCACATCTGTTTCTTTTTAAACAAACATGCTAAGGCTGCTGGCGGACTGGCCTGTACCTCACTTATGGGATGTCTCAGGGAATCCAAAGGACTGTTTAGTTATTCCCTGGGATGATCTTCACTTGGTGACAAGGAGTGAAGTGGAAGTGGGATTTTCCATGCCTACAAAACAGGATGGTTGTTGAAGAGTCTGTAGGTACTTAGAATTACCTGCACACAGGCAGCCCACACTTCCAATGAGCCCTGCAAACAAACAAAGGGATTTTAGGTATGACTAAACCACCTCTGGAGAGAGCTATGGAGGTTTTTCAGATAGTGGGTCAGATGGTTAGAGACAGGGAGCATTGAGAAAGACAGGGCTCCAGGATAAACTTCTCATTTGTCTGTGTGTGTTGGTAACCACTGCAAGTGCTTAGTTGCAGGTTTGGGTATGAGAGTTAGTGCTGTGTTCGCTCAAAACTGAATATTAGTTCAGCTTCTAAGGTGGGATAACAACAAGAGCTACACTGTTCCAGGATTGTTCCACTGTGGACCAAGCTGCTGTGAAAGCTGCAGCTGTCCTTACTGGCAGGTGGTTATAAATATGGCTTGTCACGAGTGCTGTCATACACCAACCAATTCTCAATCCCAAAAAACAAGTACCTCTTTCTATCCAGGCATCACAAAGTGCTCTACAAACCTTCACAGACACACTCTCAGAAAGACTATTCTATGTCAGGGCACTGAAGTATGCTTTGTGACTTCTTCAAGGTCATACAGGAAACCAGTGCAGCACAGACGACAGGTTGTTTAAATCCCCAAAGACAACTCCTCTCCTTGCTTCCCCAGAGAGTCCCTGTCACTGAGCATCAGTCTTTGGTCCTCTTTGCCTTTCAGCTGTTCAGCTGACTGCTGTTGCTCTCTGCACTATCAAAATCCTGTTTGATATGGTTCTCTTGCTGCTGGTGTTATTTATAGCTGTTCTTACCTTTGACCAGACTGGGTTACTCTTTTTGTTTAAGCATGTTGAGCCCACGATGTTGCTTCAGTGCTGTGAATGACTTTTGTGCAGCAGGTGCTGCTCAAAATTAGTTGTTTGCCTTGGTATTGTCACTCACCTATGGATTTTCAGGGGAGTCGGTTCATTTCAGTTGTTGCATTAGGGCCGTCACTTCCTAAACGCTTTTGGTGAACACCATATTTTACTTCTCTCATAACCAGTGTTTCTTTGCTCATTGCTCCCCATAAAAGAAAATGGTTTCTGATAGCCAAACCTTGCAGAGAAATAGCTCCTCCTTTTTGTCTGTCACAGACAAAAGGCTACTGACTGAGGCTCTGAGGATCATTAGAGTTCATGACATCGCTCGTTTAAATGTTTGGGGCTTTTTTAAGTTAACATGTCAAATGTGCTTAAGCATGTGGCATTGGCTTGCTGCAGTGGTGGGTGTCTGCAAGCTCTGCCATGCTTCTGCTGATGGCAGGCAGAAGAGCACATGGAGGTGCCTCTGGAAGAAAATTGCTGGCCTGTCTGTGCTGCTGGGGATTTCCACATCTCCATCACCCCCGGGCGTGGCTCTGCAGGGCAAGGCAAGCACCTCTTTCCCACCTCTTTGGAGATGCCACAGAGAAATGGGAGAAGGCAGCTCAATCTGGGCTGTGACCCCACCAAGGGCCTTTCTGCACAAGGCAGAATTGTTGCAGCAAATGCTTGGCCTGAGACCCTGGCTTGGCAGTATTACACGAGCAGATTTACTGGTGGGAATTAAGAGGTCCTTTGTCATTCCTCACCATTAACACCATCCAGCACATGGGTGGTGTCATGGGCTGACATGTGAAGCTCTGCAGCTGCCCCCTCTGCAGCTGTATCCAGCTTTGACATCCTGATCATGTACTTCTCCAGAAGCCACCCTGGCCGCTCAGTTGTGCATTCAAGTTCTTTGGTCCAGTCTGATTGAGAGTGTTGTAAACACAATAGGAAAAAACCTGTATATTGTTTCAAAGCAGATCTAAACATGACAGAGGTTGGGTTAGTCTGCCCTGCAGGGACTATCCTGTGAATCATGGTCTCTCACTTTTCAGCTAATGCATTGTATGATGTTGCCTAAGCTTTCCTCCCTCAGGTCCCTGAACTTCCAGTGAAGTTGGTCCGGTACTGGAGACAAGATCCACCATGTACACTTGCTTCCTGCTTCCGGGGACTATCCAAGTTATTCTTCAAAGGATGCATCATAGATTTGGTGTTCTCCAAAGCAGGTTTAGAGTACTTTTGGCTTCACTCTGCTCTGGAATTTTCACTATAGGCTAGCCAAAAGCAGAGGGGAAATGTGGGGTACTTTAACATAATTATACAGCTTCAAATCAGACCTAACAAGGTAATGAGTAACATACCTAAAAATGGCATAAACTAGTGTATCTTTTTTCTTCCATTGTTCAGGGGTTATTTGGTTTCTTGTGTCGTGAGCTTATGCATGTACCTAAGATTGCCTGGGTGAAGTCTCTCTTGGCTTCTGCATTTGTCTTGTAGTGCATGAGGGTGTTGGTCCTCTCTGAGTCCCTTGGCTCTAATTACACAGAAATATGAAGTAACAATGGTTTGCCTTCATGCCTTCATGATGCAAAGGAAAGTGGCTGCTTGCCACTTCTATTTGGAATCCATTAAACTGACTTCTAATGCTGAATAGACCTTTTTCTATGATAATTAGTACTCACCTAGCTTTTAGCATTTGGCTTCTCAAAGCCCAAGGAGGAGTCCATTTCCCCAGAGTGCTAAACCCATGCACCTAGACAGGATAGTGGGAGTTAGCCATGGGGGTGAGCAGCATTCGTTTAGGGTTTTTTCATTTGATTTCTCAGGGATTTGGTTGGTTCTTGATTATTTGTTTGTTTACAAGTTGGCTGCTCTTTCTGCTCTACTCTTCACTTTGAAAAGCTTTACTATACTTCTGCTCACAATCGTTATGCTGAGGGTTATTGCTGCATCGTCAGCTTCTGCCTGAGGCTGAGGTGTCTTCCAGAGGTTTCCCTGAAGCTTTTTTTTGCCTTCAGCAAGGATAATGCTGAGCAGAAAGTTCTCTGTCCAATAGCTTCAAGAAGGAGCCATGCAATTCCGTCATTGCAAATGAAATTTTCATGTTTATCTTTTGCTGAGAGAGAGTGTTCTCTATCCTCTGCCAAACTGAGGTCATTGCCCACTGCTGAAAGTAGATTACCTAATTCAGCAGTGGGTTCACCATTTTCTTCCTGCCTTTGCTTTGCTTTACCTGAGAGAAAAGGGCTCAATATCTTTGTAAGAGCTCAAACAAGACAGGTCTCACACATTGGCAGCAGGTTAAAAGCTATTTGGTGAGCAAAACTCTAGTCCTTTGCTTAAATAGGGCAGCAGCTCATGCAGATGAGCTCCTCAACTCTGCTGTCATCTTTGGCTTATGATGGAACTGTGAAAGAAGAGAAATAATTCAGTCTTAGTGACAAAGAGCATCAAATATTCAACCCTAATGCAGCTGTTCTGGAGGGCAGTCAGCTTTTCCCCTGCAACCAACCCTTCTTCTCAAGCTGTCACTTGTGTAGGTGAGCTGGTAACTGAGAGGGCTGTGATGGTGCTCAGCAGCAGCAATTTTACAGGGCTGTAATTGGGATAACTAGGCACGACTTCAGGTTTCTAGCTCTGTGAATGGAGAATCTGCCCTATGGTATGTGTGGGAGCTTCCATCAGAATAAATTGCTTTGAGTTCTGGAAAAGGTTTCATAGGGTTTTTTATTAAATCCAGAGGCTTTTGGAATTACTTTTTTTTGTCACTACAAGCCACAAAGTTGCATTTTCTTCACATTACTGAAGCAAGTAAGAGTTCCAAAGGCAGCAAGTAATGTGCAAACAGTGTAGCTAATGGCAGATAGACAAACAAGCTGTTCTGCTGGGATGTGAAAACAGGGAAATGAAAGGAAGAGAAAAACTTAAATGAATGAGATGATGCCAGCACACACACACACACACAAAGAACCAAGAAGGAGAACTTCCCCCTTTAGGTAGGTTTTGGTTCTGAGGATTTCCTCATTATGTGCTGAGGTAACCACATCATACAAGATATATTCATTGTATATACATTGTGTATGAATATAAAGTACAGATCATTGAATTTTGCGTGGATTTCTTCTAACAACATTCCTGTTTCATGATTTTATAGTGGTTTAGTGGTAGGAAGCTGGAGTTAAGAAGACTAAGGCTCAAACTTACTCAGGTCACATCAGAAGTCAAAGAGGAAGGATTTCCCATGCCCTAGACTAGTTTAATTATCTCTCTTCTCTGTTGCAGAGCTCATAGTTACAGAAACATGGTCAGAGGAACCATGATATAGGAAACCACTTAAAAAATTTTGAGTGCTCCAAGAGATCTTGAACCCAACTCCTATGTTAGTGTCTTTGGAGAAGAGACAGAAATAAGACAGATGGCAAAATAGCAGAGATGGTATTAGGAAGGTGCAGGTGTAGTCACAGGCACAAGCTTACCCTGAGCCTTTGGACAAGCCTCTTAACTTTTTGGTTTAGTGTTTTTCATCTGCTAAAACACATGAGGCAGCTTACCTTGTTCTACTGGAGTGCTGGGAAAATTGATTAGTTCCTATTTTAAGTGTGCTTGGAACACTTGATGCTGAGCTTTGTTAAAAAGCTAACAAAGATGAAAAATTGAGACAGAAATCACATAAAGTGTAGTCACCCGTTTGTATTATTATTGATTTCATTTTGCATTTCTAGAGTAATTTATTCTAGATGGTCTTGGAACAGAAACAAACCTTTATGTGGTTCTGTCCCAGGAGATCACAGCACAGAGATCCTGTCTCTGGCTGCACAGTGGAGTTATATATATAGATTGCACAATATTACCTCTCCCTGTACCCTTGCCTGGCTCACGTCTCTAGACTGTCAATGTTACAGCCACTGCTGTTGCCTTTGCATAGAGCCAATTGTCTGCCATCATCCTGTCAGGCACTTATACCTAATTCTCCTAATATAATTTATATTAAACCAATTTATATTACACAGTGAGTACCTAATGGAGAAAGTACCCACAGGAGGCTTTCTCTCAATGGTATTTAGCTAATCTACTAACAGATATCATTTTCCCCCATAGGCTTTTCCTCATTTACATCCTTAGAACATCCAAGCTGCAAGAACACAGTTACTCCTAGAACAAGTCCTCTTTTTCAGGAATTACTTTGCTGTCCTCTCTGTGGGATACAGGGTAAATACCTATCACTGGGGCCTCCAGGAGTCCCAGGTGGTGCACTTGGATTTTCTCATTTGGTCTCAGATCAGTCCCTGCCCAGATATGTTTGTTGATTTCTCCTCTACTGAAGTTTTCTCCAAGAAACATGTAGTTTGCTTAGCTTCTGGGGGTGTCATCCTTGCACCATCTTCCAGCAACAGATCCAACCTCAATTATCATTTTTCCCTATGTGAGATATTTGCCATTTACATCACTGCAATTACACTGGTGGAAAATTAATCTAATGACAGCTCCACCAAATCCTGTTAAGTTACTGTTGCTGTAATTCAGCTTCCTCACCTATTTTTCATATATCTTTTCATGTTATAGATCTGTATAGTGCTCCATATAGTGCTCTGCTTGCCGTGTGCTTCAGAAGTACTAGGAAATGGGCTAGCAGACAACCCAGAAATAGATATAAGCAGCTTCAGCTCATCTGAAGGGTTTGGGAAAGAATATATAACATGTCCATTTATTTTACTTGAGAGAGAAGCAGGGATAGGTGTTGAAATCTGAAGTCTAATATGGAGTGGCAGGGGAGGCATTAAATCCCTCTTTCTCTTGGTGATCTCTGTTAAATCTATGCCAGGATATGATATAAACTTGCATTCAGAGACACATTTCACCAGGTAAACTTACAAAATCCCTTCTAGAGCAAATGTGATGAATCATTGTTTCCTCACTGCTGTTGTTTAGGAGCTGAACACCCTTCTCTTCTTCTGCCTTCCCTCACTGCAGAGGGGTTAATTAAAATGCCTGTTCAAAGGCACTGTCCATCAAAGCATCTGTAAGAGGTTTGATGACCAAAGACATCTGGATGCGATGTCTTCATGTGCTGCAGACAGCAGCATGGGTCAGCCAACCCAGGCAGAAGGTTCATCCATTTCTTTCTCCTTTAATCTATTTTATGAGTAACATTCCATGCTTCGCCTTATTATAGTCTACAGAGTCAGTAGCAGGACAGCCTCAGAGTAGTGGGCTCTCAGATGGGCAAGCACAAGCCCACCAGTGCTGGATTTCCTGCCTGATCCCATGGCACTTCACTGGTTTTCACTCACAGCCATCAGAGTAAATCCTCCCATTTGCAAATCTGCTTTCCAGAAGACAGCTTGCACTGCACAGCAGGGATAGAGAATACTCTACAAAGTCTAGGGCAGCACTTAAGCCAGAGATGTGCCCTTTATTTTTTTTCAGTTCCTTTGATTTTTTCCTCTGTAGAGTTTTCCAGGCTTTGGCTCCCAACCTTACTAAACTAATTATGTGACTTTGAAAAAAACAATTCATTTTGCTCCACTTCTCCAGCACTGCCAACTTTTTTTATGGCTTTATAGAAAATCTTGTGCTATTTGGTGTTTTGCCTAAACTTACATGCGATTAATCAAAGAAGCTCAGCCCTCACCATAGAATAAATCCCCTACACTATTCCTGAGGCTGAAGCTTTGAGCAGGCTGCAGCACGCACATGATGCCCTGTCTGCACCTCTCATTGGCTCCATCCCTGCAAGGTGTAGCCCACCAACATAATCCAAGCCATGGGCACAGCCTGAGCTGTAGTATTACCAAATAATGTTCATTTTAGTTGTCTGCAGGACTCTTGTGAATTAACACAATGATACATTTTCCAGCACAATGAGACATTTACTTGATGGGCCACGGGGTGTTAGCCATCCCCCCTCCATGCACGTTAGCTCCAGCTGGCCTGGCACGTGCTTCCGTATCACAAAACATGGTTTTGTAGCTGCACATCCCCCATTCAGATCAGGGTGATCTCTGCCCTTGCTCACACCACTTAGGAGGTAAAAAAGAAAAAAAAATCAGCAAAGGAAAAATTAAGCTTTTCAGAAGGAATAAAACTATTTGAATGAAAGTATTTCAAGGAAATTATTTTATCACTCTGAAATTTTGTCCATCACTTAAAAAATAAATACCCTTGGGAACTACTTCTTTTTCAGGCTATGTTTTGCTGGCAGTTTTTATCTGCAGAAGGGATTAGCTTATCCATGGATGGAACATGCTGCACACACCCTGTTCCCATGCAGATTCATGCAGCAGGGAGCTGCATCTCCAGCTCAGCTCTAGGACATTTTTTCTGCAGTTAAATCAGATGACTGCAAAGACCATTAGAGCAGTTTATCGTTGGAATCTGCAGGAACGTACTGTACCTAAAAGGAAAATGTTCATTGACAGGGGAAGTGCAAGATCTGTGATCCTTGTAATTATGCAGATGATCTTCTCCAGAGGAGAGGTATGTGAGCAGGTCCACAGTGACGGCTTTTGGCTGCAGCACTTTAACAGCCCACTAAAATCCAGCTGTTCCTGCTCTCAAGTCCACTTGGCTGCAGCCCTGACTGGCACATCATTGTGAATAGTTTTGTCTCTCACTGGGGAAATGCGAAATACTGACATCCAACAGGCTCGTTGAAGTTAAAGAGCTGGTTTTCTGGGCAGTCTGTGTTGTTGCACTGTCGAGTCCTAGCAGAAGTTTGCACCTTGCAGCTCACCGGTGGTGGTGACATGAGGCACACAGAGATGGAAGATTTTTGGAATGAGATGCTGCCATTGCCAGCACAGGTTGGCAATATGCTGGTCAGATGCTTCCTCCAAAAATCTCCAGTCGAAATCTGTTCCAAGGAAGGAACCCTTGACTTAAATACCTAGGCACAAAGAAAACTTCCTTATCCCATGACAATATTTCTGCTCGACATACAACCTGGTGTAAAAGCTGCACGTTTTCCAGCATGAAACCAAACTCATTCATATGCTTACACCTTAGAAGGCTGTGTGCAAGAAAATCACCTGGTGGCATTTATAGTTATATATTGAATAAAAAAAAGAAAGGAAACCAAAAGAGGTTCTCCTCAAGGATTTGAGAGTTGTAGTGCTGGTGAGCAAAACAGGTGGAGCAAAAATGTGTAAGCCTTGCTGGTGGTGCAAGGTGAAAGCCATCCTCCTCCCATAAACACTCTATTCCTATAAAACCATGGCCTTACCAGAGAAGGCAAAGCATCTTGAGTTGGAGGGCTGTAAACTCGTGGTGACCTCAGGGAGGATTTTCGGTGGGGAATATGATCCCTGTTGATCTTGAGGAAACTGTAGCTGTTTCTAACCTGTACCAGAGAGTTTAAAGAAACATCAGCTGCGTTATTCCCCCCAGCATTTAGAAAATTATCCTGTCACCTCCCTCAGATCAGGACCTGGTTGTGCTGTACCCTTTTGTAGCAAGACTAAGCTCCTTCACTGTAAAACTTCACTTTCTGGTGGGCAGGGCCGGACAGGTTGGGAGTAAGAAAATGCTGTTCCAGTTTTCCTGATAAGGACCCAGGGGAAACAGAGAAAAACTGTTTTTGCATAAGGCCATAAAGGACAACTGTTTCCAATCTGGGAAACAAGCCCAAATCTCTTGACTCCTAGCGCTCTCTCCTTTTTGGCAGGAACCTAACACACTTCTTCAGTCTCAGGGACCTGGGACTGCCTATCTCCAGGGCAGAGAACAGCCAGGCTGACGCAGAAGGAAGCTTTAGTGGCTGCCTTTTGGAAGAGGTCATCAGGATTTTTGATACAACTTAATGCATCTGGCTGTAGCACAGAAACTGCAATGACTTCAGGCCTGCAGTTTTGGTAGGGAAATGGCCTGAACTAGCTTTTGCTAAAACTTTAGTTGAAAAGCTGTGCATCTAAAATCTTCATTATTTCCAGTGCATGTTGTCTGGTCCTGATGTAAGTTTACATGTACAGCTCACTCCAGAAAAAAGGTTATAGTAGGTGAAAATGAGAATTTAAATAGGCAGGCACAGACAAGGGATGGCACACCAAGTGCTATTTGCCTACTGTAAGGTAGCATTAAAGGGAGGCAGGAAACAGAGAGAAAAGGTTTTCTGCACTGCCAAGTTCCAGAGAAACAACTAGATACGTCCTATTACCACTGTGTATTATAAAATTGCAACAGGCAGCTTTGATGTCAGAATGAAGGCTATTGTGTAAAGGCATGGTTGGAAGACAAATTGCTGAAAGTTAGGTGAACATTCAGAGCAGAAACCAGGATTTATTTGCAGGACACAGCCCCTGCATGTGTTTCATCTTCCAACAGTCTATTGGTATAGGGAAAGTCTTAGCTGAGCTAAACCCAGGGTTGGAAGCCTACAAGATGAAGAGCCACCCATCCAGAGGTGTTCCGGAGAGATGTAATCTTATGGAAATGCATTTAATGGGGTTGATACATTTTCTCACATCAGGGTAGGGGCTAGGGGGTGGTTCTGCAAAGAAACCACAGGCACACCATAAAGCCAAGGAAGCTGCAGCAGCACAAGGAAGCCTGGGTGAATTGGTAGCACTCATGTTTCCCTCCTCACCTGGCCTGTCTGCAAAGGTATGGGGTTGGGAAGAGGGTTGGGGCAGACTCTGGAGGAACTGCATGCTGGAGACAGTGGAGTAATCTCAGATAAGGGAGAGGAGGGTGTTTAGTGGTTATCACTGTGCTTTGGGGAAGGAGGCACAGGTTGTTGCAGATCATCATCAGAAAAGCAGCTTTGCATCTCTAGCCTGGTTGCTAGCTTTAGTGGGGGAACGGTGCTGGCTGCTAGTAAACATTTCACATTTGTGACTATAGTTTTTGGCTGCTCTGAGCTTCCTTCTAAGTGCAGTGACAGCTGGTAATCCACCCTTCAAACTGTCTCGGCTGGGGGCCAGGGCACCCCCTGTATTTCTCTCCTGCCTGCTTAATACCTACATTTCCCCTACTTTGCATCCATGGCTCAGAGCAGCAACACATGTGCCCCCTGAGTCACCCTCTGCCAGACATGACACATTGCAGGGGAAGTTGCTGCTCCTTCCAGGGAGCTGGTGAGGTGCTGTCAGAGCACCAGCCTGTACCCATGGGGATCCTGGCTTAGCGAGATGTCAACCCTGGGACCCAGGCCTGCTCACAGAGACACTTTTGTGATGGATCAGCAGCTTCTCATCAACATAGGAGCTCCACTTTGCTTGTTCTGCAGATCGTAGTGCTTGAAGCACTGAAACTTATATATCTATGCACATATATATGCGTGAATATATTAGAAGTCAAACAAAGCATTATGAATGTGCAGCAAAGAAATAACAATCTGGCTCCTTTGATTAAACAGTTCAATTCACTGGGCTAAACAATAGGTTTTTCACTCTCTGCTACATAATTTTTATTGGAGGACACATCTGGTATCTGACTAGAAATGCACTTTTGTGATGCCAAAGCATTAAAAAATGTGAGGGAGAAACAACTGTCAAACAGGATCTATATATAAAAAAGTCAGGCAGAAAGCTCAAATAAATTTTGAATGATATATACTTTAAAAGGTTGTGGGAGAGCATGGCTCTTTAACATTATTGTGGCCATGACATTTATAGCTCTTCCGTGTCTGGCCACTGGTGCCTTCTCTTTCTTTTGAGACATGGTGCCTCTGAGACAGTAGCCACTGAGACATGATGCCAAGAGAGTTTACCTTTTTTCCCTAAGTTCAGATATGGAGTTGCAGCCACTTGAGATGCAGGAGGCCATGTGCAGGAGAGCACATGGAAAAATAATGAATTCGTCTAAGTACGCGGATAAATGAACAGAGCAGAAAGTCAGTCTCCAATCAGGCAAACCTGGAGGGAGGAGCAGCTCCTGCTCTTCAGCCCTTACTGCTGAGTGTGAAGCCAGGGCCTCAGAAATGTTCTCTCATGGCTGTCAGGACTTATCACAATCACAAACTGGGGGAACAAACCCAAACAAACTCACGACAAAGTTAAGGAGATTAGAGGGACTGAGCAGTGAGACCTCACTTGGGTCTCTTTCAGTTTTTTAATAAGGCATAAAAAGGGTCTTCAAAAGTAGACCCTTTTTCTTCCTTGCTTGTTTTGCTATATTTGAAATTTAAATTGCCCTAGCTTTCCCAGGAAGACTCAACTGATGAAGGACTTAGAGCAACACAGGAGCACTGAAACTACCAGTAACCCTCTTTCTCTGGCCACCAATGTCCGTGGCCTCAAGATTGCTGCCCTCCCAGTCACCCTCATGCACAGACAACAAAGAAGGGCAAATTTTTTAAGGGTGACCAACAATTTCCACCACTTGGCCTCTGACATCCTAAAAGGAGGTGTGGTTTCTGAAAATAACAAGTGTGCATGCTATGGAAGAAGCCAAGTTATTTGAATGTTCTTCAGTGTGTCAGACAGAAATGAAGGCTTTCCACACAAATAACCAATACAAAGTTCAGACTGCATACAGGATTTCCTTTCCCTTTGGAAGAATTACTCATAACACACTTAGCATCGTAGAAATATGGGACCTACTAGAGCTGTAGGGACATGTATGTGCAAGCTGTATTTAAGGGAAGAGATTGGTTAATGGACATTGGGAGAAGAAGTTTGTGCCATCTTTAAAAATACTGACTCGTGTCCAGATACCTCACACAGCAGCTGACCACATTAGAGAGGATGAAAACTTCTCTTAAAACTGATTTTCTCTTACATTCTCATGGGGAATGAGATGCTGGAAAGCAGTGCCATGGAAAGGGACCTGGGTGTCCTGGTCAGTGGCAAGTTGAAGGTGAGTCAGCAGTGTCCTGGCAGCCAGGAGGGCCAACCACATCCTGTGGGGCATCAGGCAAAACATCGCCAGCCAGTCGAGGGAGGGGATTGTCCCACTCTGTTCTGCACTGGGGTGGCCCCACCTGGAATATTGTGTGCAGTTTGGGGCACTGCAGTATAGGAAAGATATTCAGCTATTAGAGGATGTCCAAAGGAGGGCAATGAAGATGGTGAAGGGCCTTGAGGGGAAGCCGTGTGAGGAGTGGCTGAAGGCACTTGGTGTGTTCAGCCTGGAGAAGAGGAGACTGAGGGGAGACCACAACTTCCTTGTGAGGGGAAGAGGATGGCCAGGCACTGATCCCTTCTTTGTGGTGACCAGGGACAGAACTTGAGGGAATGGCCTGAAGTTCGAAGACAGATTAAAGTCCTTTGACAAGAGGCAGCATCTTCATGAAGTGGCACTACAGGGATATTTCTCTACCCCAAAATATGGCAGCATACTGAGGTCCCCGTGTGAAGACATTGTTCCAGTGCCATCTTGCAGTGCATTGGTGCAGGGGCACCGATGCGAGCCTGGTCATACAGGCTGCAGCCCTCTGATCTCCTCTGAGGTGTTGGGGGCAGGTAGGGCCAGGATCGTGGGTCTTTGAAGAAATCTGGGTGTCAGCCTGGGTCTTGTTTTCAGTAGATGACACTGACTGATGAAGGTACAGTAAAGGGTGGCAAGGACAACCCTGGCATGGTCTCAAAGATGCAGGGTGGCTTCACAGGTCTCTTGCCCACGTGATGTAAAGCAGAAGGAAAATGGGGGAATTATGTTCAGGGATAAGATGGAAGGTGAAAAGCCTGAAAAAATCCAAACACTTTGGAGCTCCAACGTGCATGCAGTGACTCTGGGCACATCCAAGCTCGCTAGTCTATCCCTGCCTGCAGGGGAGAATGCATTGCCACAACTGCTTCTAAGGATTTAACAATGATGTTCAGGAAAACCATCAAATGGAACAATTCCTTTGTCAACTCACTCATTCTCTGGACTTTGTCTTTTTCCCTGAAGCAGGGCTAGCTGAAGTGGATGGTTCCACAGCTTTTCCCAGGCCATTTTGGGGAGCACCAGCTGCATCCCGCTGGACCTCTCAACAAGGGACAAATCCTATGGCTTCTCTGCAGTACCTACTTGGATACAAATTCCACTGAAGACAGCAGCAGCTTTGCTGCAGAAAGATGGAAGCAAGGACAGCAGAGCAGGATTTTTTTCAACACTATTTTTTTTTTGAAATGTCAATAAATAGAAGAACTGTGGGGTTTTAAAAGCAGGAAGATGAGAGGCTGAGTCAGACAGGGTTGCTGACCACAGCTTTGCCTGCAAACTGAGAAATGTAATGAAAATAATTTCTGAGCTATAGAAATATCTCATTATCATCTGCCATCTCAAATGCCTCAAAAGAGAAACTCCTGCAGAGACCTTTAAAGCGCTTTTAATGCAAAAAGTAGGAAAATATTCTGTCAGAATGAACCAAGATGCAGAATGTGATCATATAAATCCCATGTCTTGGAGCACAGCCCAGATGCTTCTGACTTTGTTGTTTTTCACAGCAGTTTAGCAATTCAGCAGAATCACGTTTGCAGTCCTAGATCTACTGGGTTTGGTAGTGGTGGTCCTTGAACTAATTGCTTATGTAAATAAACATTTGAAAACATAGAAGAGCACTGAGACACTTGTGGAAAAAAAAGAAATAATTACAATTAACTTCCGGCAATATATTTGGGGGTTACAAATTATCATTATTTATTGACTTTCAGAGGCTTTATTTTTAAAGAGGATAAAACCTGCTAAGCCTTCAGTTCCTGACACATCTATTTGGAGCAAGAAGAGAGCGACAGCAATTAACAGGGATGTCTCTGGCAGTGCCAATGGGCAGGAGCTTTTCTGTGCATTTTTATCTTTGAGCACCCTAAGAGAGAGGAATTGGTGAGGTAGGCAGTGCACAGCCCAACAGAGGTAATTACTGGTAATGAATGAAAGCAGAATAGTACCATCACCACTTCAGTGAAATGATCCCAGCCAGTGTGGAAGGTTCTGGGCTCGCTATCGACCTTCCAGAAACCTTTGGTGACGCTAATCAGCAGTGGGTTGATGTGATTCCCACGGAACTGCTGCCATCCCCTATCCCGGGGGCAGCAGCGCCAGGAGCCGTCCCGAAAGGACCATACAGGTGTGGAGGAACCACATCGAAAATACCCTTGGTGGGCCAGAGCTTTATTTTTCTCCCTTGGACTGTCTTTTAAATTAAGCGACTCTGGCGAAAAGAAGAGGGGGGAGCAAACGTTTCGAACTGTTTACTGAATAAAACAAGGTTTTAAAAGTCGTATTATTGTTCCGGGACACAATGATCGTTACTGTTTTTGTTAGTAAGTACCCGTGTGATTTAAAGCTGCTGACAGCACCAGACACTCACAATGAAATCATTTCTCCCTCCCCTCCCCGCAGTTCAGGCAGACACTCATTTGTATGTATGGGTTCAGCCTGTCTGCTGCGGCCGGCCAAAGCGACAGATACTAATGGCATATGTTAATTACAACGCAACAACTTCCTTTCAGTTGGGTGTTTATTAACATACTCACTTCTGCCCGTGGAGGCAGCTGGCCGGAGATGCTGAGGCTGCCGCGGATCACATGGGACCTTCAATCTGGGAGCGCGATGTGCACCAGATTACGCCCGTCAGCGGGACGGAGAATCCAGCATCCCAGTGGAGATTTTTACTCCACTCTGTTTATAAGGCTGCAGAGGGGCTGAAAAGAAGAGGGGAGCTCAGGAGCAACTTCCCAGCCACAGCTGCTTGTCTCTCGACCACTCCAGGTGTGGCTCTGCTCTGAACCTGGGGTTTCTGTGAGATCGCCATTGTGTAACAGGCCCAAATAGCTGGAAAACAGCTCAGTAATTTGGAATTTAGGGGGATCATAAAGTATCTGGTGTAAGTGGTGAATGCAGCCAAACAGGGTGGGAATAAGGGGAATTGTCACCTCACGTGGAGCCATGATCCATCTACCCTCCTGTCCAATTGCTAGTGTAATTGGAGACAAAGATTTCAAAGGCAATTGCAAGAAACATTTAAAGGAACCACTAGGGAGTAATATTTCAGGTGATGCTCCTGTATTTTTTTCTTCACAACTGGTTTGTGACACTGGAAAAATGAGACAAAAACTTACTTTGTAAGAAAGGAAATACATCAGATTTTCATTTCTAAGCCACTTACCCTTATTAAGAGCCATCTATCTCAGTGATTTCTTATGGCATGGTGGTCCAAGGTAGTCAGGTAATTATGTAATATATTGAAAAAAAAGTTCTCAAATCCTTTTTCAAGCTGTTGTGCTTCAATTTCATGTAACATTATTCATATCACTGTGCTGATCAGGAGTCATGGCCAGTGGAACAGGATTTATGCAGCCAGGTTTTGCAGATGTAGAGAGCAAACCCACCAAGCTCAAGGCATAAAATGGGCAGAATTAGACAAAAGACCACAAAGGAGAGCAGTATGAGCAAAGTATTCTCTGCCACCTTTGAAAAAAATTGTATTCATCAAAAGACATTTTCGGGATTGGTTTGCAGGAGGCAGCTGTGTGGATGATGGGAAGCTTTGAGGCAGCATGAAAGAATAATAGGAGAGTCCCTTTGCTTTTGTTTTCAGACTCGTTTTGATGCATGTCAAACCCGGTGTGAGATGTGCTTGAGTATTCCTGGCATTCCTCTCAGCATGCATCAGGCTGCCTTTGGCATCTAGGGACTTCATATAGCATTGTGCTGCTCTGGTGACTATGAGTTGTTAAGTCCCTGCATAATTCCCTACAGCTTTCACTCTTCTGGAAGTAAAGCATAATTAGCAATTTTTGTTATCTCACTATTTAACCCTTCCATGGGTTTTGCTTTTTATACTGCTCATTTACAAATATCCAAGCTAAAATGGTACCTCTGCTTTTATTTGTTGAGATGTGCAAAGAATTGCGGTAGATTAGTAAGACACAACTATCCTTTACAGTTGGCTGTTTTCTTTCTGTATCCTGTTTATCTTCCTGACGTTAATTACTTTACTTAGTGGTTTGGCCAATTTTGCTGAAAAACACAAATAAAATAAAATAAAATGCTTGATACCATGTAAGCCATAATGTAAAAGGGCAGTTGAGGAAGAGGTTTGATTTTTGTGCATAGTTCATTCTCAAATTCCAGAATCTTGCATTTTACCCTGGAGAACGCTCCTGAGCAATTCAGAGTGGCCAAGTGGAGGATCTACAGGTTGGAGCCAGGCCAGGGGATGCTCCTATGTGGCCTACAGTACTTTTTTCCCCTAAAGAAAAAAAACAGTGGCTTTTCTCCTGTGGGACGCAGGGGATTGACATAAATATCCTGGCCTATGAGGAGATACCTGTATGTTGCTTCTTCTTCATGATGACTCAGGGCAGAGCTGGACAGGGTCACCCATGGTCTCTAAGACTCTCAACAGAACTGGAAAAGTTTTATCTGGGATGAGTAAGCCAGAACAGCAGAATAAACAGAGGGTTTCTTTTACCAGTGTTTGCATCCAGCAAAATCTGCGCACAATCAATTACTTGTCACAGAATACCAAACACAGCCCCAAAAGCACGTTAGATGAACAAGATTGCTTGGTTTAGCAGCCTCTACTGAAAAACACGTTGTTTTTTAACTAAAGACAAGACATTTAATTATCTGTTCATACATTTTTCTCACTCCTCATGCTATTGGACTGATGGAACGTTTCAGTCGTTTATTGACGTAGCAAAGCCACGACCTTTGAGTACTACATCAACAAGGAGTTTCCATTCCTTGTACCAGTCCTCTGTATCTGTCTCACAGAAAGAGACTCTTGACTAGACAGAATTTCATTTCTTTCTTACCAAGAAAAACACAATCCTATACTGCAACAACCACGTAATCAGGAGGTGTACTTAGGGCTAGTTTTAACAGCAATTTACGAATAAGGGCTAAATTGTCCAGCATTACCCCAGCACAAGGGCAGTCATGACATCTGCATACCCTCATGGGTCATCACAAGGTGAAGGGATTGGTTCAATGCTCTGTGTCTTTGACTGTTATATTAACAGAATTTATGAAGTTAGAACATCTTTGGATGGCTTCTGCTGTGTTCTGTGGGAATGTGTTCTATCCTAAAGTCTTTCAGAGGATAAACTGCCCTGCCTGAGAATCTCTAGTTGGCAAATTCCATCTATCACACAGAAGTTCTGGCTTGTGCCCCTTGTTCCTATGAGCACAACCACAAACCACACTAAAGAGCTCCTTTTCTCATGAAGTTCTATTCTTTGTGTGCATCCACTAAAAAAACATGATGCAGGGGTTTTCCAGCCATGGGTTTTCCACTGTTGCTGGTATATCCCCAATCCAGTTCAAGATGTGTAAACTCATTAGGAGAAATGGTTAAAACTGGTAGGCTGAAGGAAGCAATACATGAGGAATTGGCAAGAGTTTGTTTTGCACCATGTATCAGAGAACCAAGCACTGGAATCAATACAAGACTGAGTTGCCCGTAAAAACATCCCCCTTAAGTCCGAAAGGAATTTGGGATATTTTTCTCTGGAGTGCTAAGACCCTCAAAAGCGCAATACCAGTGTGAAAAATAGCAACCAGATTGTACCAGTCTGGAAAATAAAAGTTGTGGACCAGAAGTCTTAAATCAGGAACAGGAAACATTGGCTGAACTGATAACTGGAACACTGCTTTGAAACAACCTGGTGAATACAGCAGGCCAGCATGGCTTCAGTGAGGGCAGGTTGTGCCTCTCCCATCATCTATTAGGTCCTCTGCAGCAAAGAGAAGAACTGATTCAAAATCAGATTTAAAAAACGCTTCTCAGAAAACTGAACAGGTATGTGGGTAAAATTTAGTCATGGGCAAAAATGGCCAAGAGTGTAAAGCAAGAGTTCACTTGCAAGATGGCAAAAGGCAGCACATGGTTACAGGTGTCATAGTGGGCAGAGGAGGAGGAGGGGAAGAGAAGAGGAAATATGCTGAAGACATCAATTTGTCCAGGTTAATTGAAACTAGAAAAACTTGTGAGGCACTTCAGAGATGAGGTCAAAATAGTCTGAAGGAGTCTAGAAAAAGCAATAACGAGATTTGAGGAGCAGAAGAGACTAAAAGATGAAATAGCTCAGGTGAGAGTGATGGTAAATATGAAGGAATCTGACAGAATGACTTGAGATAAAATAAAATATGTCAGCTGAAGAAGCGCAGAGAATTTCAGCTGAACACACTATTTCCTTTTATTTAACACAAGAGCCAGTGACATCAGATGAAAATGAAAGATGATGGGCATAAACATCCCAAAAGAAACACTGCTTTTTCAGAACAACATGCACCTCAATTGCCATAACTAAGCAGATGGGTTTTTTCATTCTGCCTGCATACAGGGCCATGGCCACAGGAGTGTGACTCCTTTTTTTTATCATGATACTAACAGAAAATACTTCATACATGGGAATGATTTTCATAAGGTAGAATTGGAAGAGATAATTCAGCTGAATTCCAGGAACAGCTGGCATTTACATGAGTAATAGGCCCAGCAGGTATGTCAAGAGAAAAGATGCTCTAAAAGCCATCCTACTTGAGGTGTGATCCAATCAGTAGTCGGCTAAGATTAGCAGGGAAAAGAATCCCATGAATCACATACTCCAAATGTACCTTCTAGGATCTTTTCACTTTCTTCTAGCATCTCACACTTATGGAAGCAAATACCTCAACTGATTTAACTAGTAGACTGGGATCTATGTCCTTAGCAAACCACTACAGTCAGATGGAGATGCAGTGTACGTGCTACAGAAAGCCAAATAAATTCCTATTTTAAAAAGCTTCTCTTTAGACAGTGAAAATACATGCAAAGCTGATGGATGAGACCTCAGCAAAAGCATTCTCCCCATGAGTCCTTCTGGAGCCCCAGAAATTCCCACAGGTCAGCGGACCCAAACCCAGGTTAGCCCTGTTGCCCTCAGGTGAAATGAGAAGCCCAGGGGCCGGAGTGGCAAATTTGGGTCCCCCAACCTAACCCCACATCTTTCAGCAGCTGAGCCGCAAAGGGAAGACACTGTAACATCTTTGCTGGAGCAACTAGCAGCAAAGGCCACAGGGCACAGCACAAACTCGCAGCTAAGTCCTTGCTACCCTGCAAGACTAACTCTGAAACCACCAGAAGGTTACACAGGCGTGGGAAAGCTGCCAAGCAGTTACATTCCAAAGTAAGAGAAAGTGAAAGTGTCACAGTTTAGACATCCATTATGACAAGGCTGTTCACCTACCTAGTTCAAATTTCCTTTGTTTCCTTTTGATAAGTGCATTTCCTGTTACCTATCTGACTCCCATTTGGGAATGTTTTGAGAATGACTGCCCATCAGACAGCATGATCTGTTTTCCCCAGGTTACTGGTTCTTGAGCTCAAGCTGGACCATTTGTAGTGGTGCCCTTGCACTTGAACCCAGCCTTCGCTGCTGCCCATCAGGTCCTGCAGAAGGGTTGCAATACACGTGATTCTTATTCACTCCTTTGTCAAAGCTCAACAAGCTTTGTCTCCATGAGCGGATACGGTATCTCATTAGGAACTGGAAGGATCATTCTTGGAGATTCAGCACTGGGATGACAAATCCCTGAACTCCTTTGGGATCTGTTTCTTTGTAAATACACAGACATGAGTCATTATACTAATGTAGTTATGTGTGAAAATTCAGGGGGGAAATAGAACCTCAAACCATCTTCACAAGAAAATAAGCTGCAAAGCCAAACATTACTGCATGCTTTTTTGCCTGGCTATCAGCAGTTTGCAAGTTCCCTCTTGCTGGCCCTTGGGAAACAGCACATCCTGAGACTATGAGCATCAGCCAGAGTTCAAAGCAATGCCAGTGCTCTCCAGTGTGATTAAAAAAGCAAGCTTGCTGAAATTTGTTGGTATTGTCCATTGGCCTAGATGGTCCATGAATTCCTTCCCTCAAGCCACGGTGTCCGATCCTTGCAGGCGTAGGTGTTTATCCCCTGAGATGCTTGCTAAAGGCTCACAGATCTCATTCTGCTCACCAGCAAGCCTTTGGAAGGCTTGATGTCACAAGTCCTCTGCTAATGGGCTGTGCACTGGTGCTAATGAGGTTCAGAGCACTGACCACAGAGAGGATGGGCCACTTGTTATTTTTCTAATTAATTCAAGAACTAATCACACAGCAGCATGCTCCAGAAGACAGCCCATCTAACAACCCGGTTAAGAAGTCTGCACAAATTTGTCCCCTCTGCATTTGCTTCTGAGTATTTTTCCCTGCCTTTTGTAACTCCTTTGAACAAAAGACCAAAAAAAAATCTTGTTCTACCAGCTGCTTGTGTTCTCCCCCATGGCAGCTCGTCCTGTACATTAGCTCCTTCTGCTATTTTAAATCATTTGGCATTCCTTTTGGGCCCACCCATCCTGCATACCCTGAGCTTAAATTCTTGACCCCTACTGGGAGATGACATTAGCTCTCCGCTTCACTGCCTCTCCCGTCTTACTCAAAGCTTATCTAAACCCACAGTTGCTCGTATCTCCGATTTTTCTTTTTCTTTTGGTCATAACACTCTAATTAGAGCCTTGAAGCATACAGAGATGTGATTTGCATGAAAGGCACTATTCAAAATGAAACTGGTTCCCAACTCATGCAGCTTAGCAGCAACATTTGAAGGCGATAAGTTATTTAGAGCCCTCACTCTTTGCCATTACTTTTTAAAACGCTCAAAGCCCCATTCATGCACTCTTTTCTAAAAGACTGGAGCTAGTTTCTCTAGTTTTTCTGGATGGGTAGTAACCTTATACTTCTGTACTGTGTTAAATAAACCCTAGAAGAGTTTCCACATTCCTCCTCAGTGTGTATGTATTTATTTGAATACGTATCACCAGTTACTCAGCCCACACAGTGGATGTCTATCTTGTATGTTAAAACACAGAAAATAAGGCCACAATGATAAGCATCTGTGCTCACCAATTTCTTGCTCCTCCAAAGCTGCTTACTTTAAAAAAAAAAGACAGGAAAAGTTAGTCATATCAGAGTGGTAGGTAACCTTAAAGTGAAACACTAACAGTAAAGATGAAGACATCGTATTATACTTATGACCACTATTAAATATTAACTAAAATTAAATATGGAAAGTTTGTATATACTCCATTTACATACCCAAATAGTTGTCTTATGCTTGAAACCTCCCCTTTGAAGCAAAGCTGCTCTCAGTGCCATTTGGCACAAAGTGGACATAAGTTACAGAAGACCTGACACAAGGAATTTGTGCTGTGGCTATTCATGATGCCAATACTTTCCACGTAACTCTCCATTCGTGGCCTGCTGGAGGAACAGGATGTGTTCCAGGCTCTGGAGAAAAGCCAGAAAAGGGCCATTTCTTGGTAGCATATTCAAAACAACATAGGCAAAACAAATTCAGTATAAATGCTCTGGCCAAAGCAATATTGACAAACTCTTCCTTGTGGAGTCCACAGAGAGAAAATCATGTCCTTGTTCGGGGACTCTGGTTGGGCTCTGTTAATGTCCCACTGCCTGTAAGGATGCTTCCTTCATCCTAAAAACTGTGAGAACTCTTGGCACGCTGAATGCATGGCTAATCCCATGGGAAGCTTTCTGCACTGTGCTGTTTCTGCAGCCAGCCAGGCAACAGCAAATTGGTTGTGCAGACCCAAGCGTTTCCCTGTCCCCCTGCCTTTGAACTGGCAGGGATGAAGAACAAACTTCTAATGAATGAATTTCAGTGCACTGAATGTGCCCCTGGCTGGACTGGTAAAGCTCTGCTGGCCTCGGGGAGAAATGCTGCAGAGGAATAATGTAAGAAGCAAAGAACTCATGCATCTGAATTTGGCCCAATAATTTCAATTTGAGGCAGTACCAGCACTTCATGCAAAATTGAATGCTGTTGAATGTCGTTATTCCAAGAATCAGGGACAGAGGCCCAGCCAAGGCTGAATGCAGTGGCAAAGGGGAAAAAAGGGCAATAAAAAGGAGTCTAGATGGAGAGCTGAGATTGCTACATCTGCCCATAGGTCATGACTGCTGAGCAGAGCAGTTCCTGCTGCTGTGAAGTGTTGCACCCCTGCACATTTCTTCATCCCAGCCTCTCCTTCAGCAGCATCCGTAGCAGCCTCTTCAGTTTCCAAGGCTCTGACACAGGCAAAATGAAGCATCAGGTCTCAGACCGTGAGCTAGCCCCTTCCCTCCTCCCTGCTTCAAGACAGCCCTCTCCCGTGGATATCCATCCACTTTGTCTGTGTCTAGAGCCAAACTTGCTCTGTGGGGCTGCACTGATTGTTTTATATAAAAGATTTCCGAGAAGAGCTAGCCAAAGAACGTGTCAGAGAAGGGTTAGAAGTGGCTTTGTAACTCCAAATAAGTGCATGCAAAGAGGGATGATTGCCAGTGATTACTCCCAGAGCTGTGCCTCTTGAACCCATTGCATTCCCATCCCGTGATGTTTGCTCTTCTCTCCAGGCTGACTGCAATCATTATCCAACAGATATTGTGGAATATCACCGTCAGCTAGTAAAACTAGGCACTAGAAATGAGCTTCCTCTATAATTACTTGGGAATACTCAGAGATGTTGAGGCATGTGGGACACATCACAGTATAAGAGGATGGTTGTGGTTGGACAGGATCTCTGGGGATCATCTAGTTCAAGCCCCATGCTGAAACAGGGCTGGTTGCCCAGGTCCATGTCCAGTCTGCAGTCCCAAATTCCAGCACTAGAAAAAGTTCCTGAGGAGAGCTGACTTCTTAGAGAGAAGGAGAGAAAATTTCTCAGAAGATGTTCCACCCAGATGGCAAAAAATGCCTTCATGGCTTCTGTATGATAAAGCAGAAAGGGGAGGGAGACAAAGGTAAAAGTGGAAATGGGTTTTGGCCACAAGAAAATAGAAGTGGGGCTGCCCTAAGTTAGAGGAATAATAGTCCAAACTCCCATCAGTGCAGTTTCATTCTTGCCCATGGAGCTGAGTTAAGGGTCATGCTTTAAAAGAAAAGAAAGCAGTGTTGGGAAGACAGTACAGTTGTTATGGTTGGAGGGAGACCCAGCACTCAAGGAACCTGGTGGGTAGGAAACCCAAGTTCAAGTTGCTGCATTACATCAGGCTTGCTGTGCTATCTTGGGCAAATTCCTCAGCTTGATAGTCCGTCAGTTTCCCACAGGAACAAGAGGGAGGTAAGAGCTTATCTCAGGTGTGCAGCACTGTATGTGCTTGGATGGCATAAGTCTTAAATACCGAGGTGCTGGGTGCCAGGCAAAAGTGGTGGATATTTAGGTAGACAGACAGAACTCTAAGAAGGGGCTGCCAGGTCCTATGAAGATGTCTCTAGTAGCCTCAGAAAAGAAGTGATTTGAAGACCTCCCTGAAGTGTTTCACCAAGTAAATCTGACTATTTGGGCTTCGTGAAGACAAGTGATTGTTACCCTAACTTCTTAAGACACATAAACTTTAAGCTGCCTTAAATCTTTAAGGTAGCACAATGTAAGCATTAGAGCCAACTTAAATCCTTATTAAGTCTTCTAGGTGCTTAAAGCATTTAAGCTATTTTTAAGTCTTTTTAGAATGACTGCTGATTTCCATGGGAAGGATGCAATGTCAAAAGATGCTTTGTATGCAATGTTGCCTTAAAGTTCATGCTGTCAAACAAGCCAATGTCTCATATGCAGCCTTACCAGGAAAGATTTGAAAAATGTCTAGACTTCAATTTCTCTGCCATTTCAGGTTTAGTCCTGGGTTCACAATGATCCTTATAAGTGTGACAAGGTGTCAAGAACAAAATTATCAACCCATTAACTCATTCTGGTGATTCAGGTTATCCCATATTGGGGCTTTACCACACCAGTCTGTGGTACATGCTTCAGAGAACAGTAGAGGAAGTTGAAAATTGGTGAATTCCCATCACATACAGGGACAATCACAGCTCACAGCTAACCAAATCATTTTGGTCTGACTTTTCAGCTGTGACCTTTGGATTGCAATCAACCTTGGAACGCCCCATCTAAAAAGCCAACATTTTTGGCATGCAGTGAAAGTAAACTTTATAGTAGAAACTACTTTTGCAACTTTTACTGTATGATTTGCACTCAGGAGGATGCTGTAACAAACTGCTGAGCACAGCGAATCTTTCTATGAGAAGAGATGCAATTGAACAAACCTTGTCCTGTGCACACAGTCAAAGAAATCACTTAACCCCTCGAATAAGGGACCATATATGTGGCAAATGCTCTGAAGGACTGGATCATCAATGGACAGATGGCTTTTCCAGTAACTGCAGCTATAATTCTGACTTTTTCTGGCTCTTAGCTTGTCTTGCTGGAACATATCTCATATACAAGTTATGACTTTGAATGGCTGATAAAGCTCTCCTTTTAGCTTCATTTTGGACCAGCAGTGTCTGGGAAGCAGCCTGCCTCCTCTGGGCCCTTGGCTGGTGCTGATATTGCAGGCATCCACTGAAGCTATTGTCCAAAGTCAACAGAAGAAGACCCACAGCAAGGACAAGCCAGAGAGACATCTCACCTGAGTGTAGACCATTGTGCTGGGACACAGGCTCTCCTTCTGAAATCCTTTAAGAGTTGACATTAAAGGATTCACAGAGGGCTACGGTACAGTTCTCTCTTCATCTTCTAATAAAATCCATTACTGAGTGGGCCATCTCATCAGATCTAGTCATGCTTCTCAGTCAATGGGCATGGGCAAGTGCTTTTAGGAAGCCATTCTCCTGATCTGTTTCACTCATTTCTCTCCTCTGTGAGTCCAGACAATGCCAGACATAGGCATCCACAGTGCACACTTGAGCAGATGAAACCATGCACCTTACACCTATGTACAAGCTAAGGGCTTAAATTGGCCAGACTGGATCTTTCATGCATAAAAAAGTGCACTGGTCTGGTGTGCATATAAAAGTGAACAACTTTCTTGCTCACCTCTTGAGGTCAGTTTTGAAGTCCCCCTATACTCTGTAAAACACCATTTTTATTGAATCATGGGGCCAGTCTAGATTTTCCTCCTTTCACTTAATTGCAAATTGTTAGTGTGTGCCATAAAAAGTTTATGCAAGCATACCCAAGTGGGTTTGAATGCTTTCCACTTCCCTGCATTTGCACGTGAGAACTTGCTAACTCCCATTTGCAGATTCTCAGCAGATCTGAGATTTATAACTCAATGCCTCCAAGTTGGGGTATGCCAATGGATGGCAGTGTTTGGAGCCAGTGACCGCACTCAAGCCCACGATAATCACGAGCATGTACAAGCCACAGGGAATTGTTAAAACTGAGACTGTTTTGACCATAACAAAAGTCTCAACTGGGTTTTGTTATAAAGGGCCTCATTAGTCTGATATTTTTTGTGACATCCCATTGGTGGTAGATACAAACAGAGGGTTTTTTCCTGTCTCACACATGAGCAATAGGCACAAATTCCCATGTCAGCCAAAAACAGGCCTGCTCTCCACAGAGATGTGTAATCTCTGGAACAGATTGTCCAGAGAGGTTGTGGAGTCTCCCTCACTGAAGATATTCAAGAACCATCTGCATGCAATCCTGTGCCATGTGTTCCAGGATTACCCTGCTTGAACAGGGAGGTTGGACCTGATGACCCACTGTGGTCCCTTCCCATCCAATCCATTCTGTGATTCTCTGATTGTGTATCTGAAAGACTGAGTCTGCAAGATGCTAAATGTCCCCCTCTCCTTGATGAGAGGAGCCAGGTAGTTATTTGCTTCAGTGTCTGAGATAATCTAGCCCAAAAAGGGAATGGAAAGTTCAAGAGCTTATTTAAGAGCTCTGTGCCCAAACTTAGCTCGTGCAAAAGGAATCTGCAGGCTGAGCGAGCACAGACTGCTGTACAGCTCTCTCTCCTCCTTACCCACCAGAATGAGTTAAGGAGTATCCCAGCCTGAGCAGAGACTGCACCTGACAAAACTAAAAGAAAATTGCCACACACAGAGTAGCATCTGATGGATGGTGTAAATACGTGATATGCTTGCATACACAGACCAGTTCACGGACAGTAGGACTGCTAGTCCAACGTAGAGCACCAGGAGCAAAGAGAAGAGGGCTGGCTGTGCTCCTGCAGCCCAGGGTGATGTTGATCTCCTCTGCTGCCATGAAGTGCTGCTGGCTCATGGTCTCCTTGCTGGCCACTGGGACCTCCAGTTCCTTCTTTGCAGAGCTGCTTTCCAGCTGCCTGCTCCCAGCCTCCACCAGTGCACAGGGCTATTCCCCCAAGGGATAGGGCTTTGCATTTCCTCTGCTAGACTTCCTAATGTTCCTGTTGGACCACTTCTCCAGCCTCCTTAGGTCCTTGTGCGTCATGGCCCTGCTCCAGAGCTTATCGACTGCTCCCCCTCACTTAGTACCACTAGTGACCTCACTGATGAGGCCATCTGTTGTCAGGCCAACCTCCTGAATCAAAACCTGACAAATTCCTCCAGCTGGACTCTGAACCACTGCCCACCACTCTCTGACTCTGGCAATACAATCAATTTTCCATCCACCTTATATCCAAATCACAATAAGTAGAGCATGTCCTATCAAGAATTAACTTTACAGATGAAGCCACCGTGGTCAAGAATTCACAATATATGTGTCTTTCCTTTTGAATGCAGTTATCCCTGCTTGAAAGAGAGTCACCCCTTCTCTACACTGCTATCTTGGCATGCAAAATTATTAAAACTGTTGATCCCATGAGAAACAGCAAATATTATCACAGACATCACAGAAACTATCCACTTGGTTCTGTAACAATACTTCTCACTAGTGAGGAGGTATAAATTTTATTTAATGGATTACAGATCAGAGGCCCTGAACCAATCCTTGATGTCACCTCAGTTATTACTTGGCCAGAGGAAAGACAATATTTCTGGTACACATATCTGCTTATCTGAATGACCTGAAAGCGAGATTTGTAGTTGTTCCAATTAGACTCATAAAGAATATACTGCATGCTTGGCTATCGCAGAGATGAAGACCATGTGCAATGCACTGTTGTTAAATTGCTGATCACCTGCAGAGACAACGGCCTCGATTCTGTAGCACCCTCTTTAATAGCTACAGCAAGTCAAGAGTTCATTCTGTTTGCTAAGCCATTACAGTCATTATTCTAATTACCTATCGAGTCCTATTCTCGTGTGTGGTGCTGCACAAGGACAAAGAGAATATTGTTTCTGTCTCTCAAAGTTTGCACTCTTAATCAAAAAGGAGAGCATTCAGGCACCTAACAAATTGCGTAAGTTAGGGAGGGGGAGCAATTACCCCATGAATTAGCTGGGCAACGTTTGTGAGGAAAATGTCTGGGTGAAAAACTGATGTATTCCTGTCAATCCTCAGCTTCTATATTCTTGCAAAGCGGCGTGCAGGAAGGCTGAGTGTCTAATGGCCTGCTTCACAGGCAGTAACTCCTCTGGAATACGGTGACTGATTTGCTTGACATTTCCTGTGGCATCAATGGTATTAGAACCAGCAGGCAATTTCTGGGAAGCTAATTTGTTCCTTTCTACTATATGTTGATAAGGAACAAAGAGATGTTAAGTGCCCAAACGTCTCAAAAATCCAATATGATTTGGATGCAAATCTCAGGAATCTTTTCTTTAGTGTAATGTAAGAATTTACACAATTCCCTTTTCTATTTCATTAACAAAGTTTCCTGCTGGCAGTATTCAAAATAAATCCGAGGTCTGGCATGAAATATAGAGATGACTGAGCAGAAAAATTATTTTGTTAATTTAATCAATAATATGCCCTTATATGGAAACCTTGCCAGAATATAATTATATATCCAAGCAAATGTATTGCTGCAAGCTTCTTAATAAGACTATTGCAGAGCAAAGCTGTGAACTTAAAAGGAATGGAGAGGCTTCAGATGCCCAAAATATTCTACAGTCTCTGTGCAGATGAAATTCCCAGCGCTAGTGTGGTAGGGCTAGGAAGTCATTGTAGCTTTCTTATTTAACAAATTCAGTATTTGCAAGTTTTTTTACTCTTTTTTTTTGGGTAGTGGTTGAGATCATGACAGTGCCCACAGGTTCACTAGACAGCAATCCCTTGGCTTGGGCTCAAATGAGTTTGTACTGAATTAAATGGCTTGGCCCCAGAGACTGACCTATTTACTTTTATCTATATTCCTAACCTTTCTGTCCCTGTTTTTGTCACCCATATAGCACTTCAGAGACAGTACTTCTCCCATGATTATTACAGCTACTTAGCAATGCTTGGCTTGGCTTTTTTCAGTGCTTCTGCTGCAGGGATAGGGACTAACAACAACCATTTGAGAGCCCACAGTCGTCTGTCCACCCAAGGACAACCCTTGTCCTAATACGCTGGGCTCAACACAAAAGCTGAGATGGAGGCTCACCATGAAGAAACATCTGAGTTATTGCTATGTCCTTTTCCCTTTTCTTCTTCCACCATCTATTGCTACTCCCCGTCTAGGTCTTGGGCACAGAGTTATTATTTCCTGTTGTTTCATCCAAGGTGCACGTTAGACACACACAGGCACAAGCTCCTTCCCATGCAGGAGTCAGTTGGGCTAATTAGCTCATGTGAAAATGAGCTGAATGGCTTTCAAGGTCACCTCATATCTGAGAATTGCTTTTGTGCTACATAAAGCTCAAGCTCCCAGCAGACTTTTTCCCTCTACCCCCATTTTCTGCATTTTTTGTTACTTGGCGAACCCAACTCCCTTGTTACCCTGGGTCATGGACAGTTGAATTTGCTCATTATTCAGGCTCAATGGATCGAAAGATCTGGGCCCAGAGTTCCGAGGTATCACCAAAATGCAGGTAACAGGGGTGACGAGCACTTTGCCTGCTTTGCTGTTTGCTGCAGGTTGAAGATCCGTGCTCACTGTGGGTGAGATCATCTTCTGGAAGCTCAGACAAGAATTCAGGTCTTTCAGCTTTTACAAGCTATTTGTCATTTACTGGTACAAGCATTTTATAGCGTGTAGCTTCGTAAAACATGATTTCCCCCACCCCTATCTTTATTCATTTAAAAAGAGAAATTATAAGTTAGTGAGAAAAGACAAGCCCCAGGTGTAGTCTTATCTCAGACTCAGGCTTTGCATACACTTACAGTGGTGCAAGCTACTGCACTCAAAGGAGAGCGCTGTCTCAGAGTGGCACAACTTGGAGGCTCTTTAAAGGAATGCACTGAATGCTATGAAAATCAGTAGTTTGGTGACGATGGTTCTGCTAATGTCTTTATGCAAAATGTGTCCTTTGATTCTCCCAAGGCATGGGTAAATGCATGCAAGAAATATTAATGATTAGTTACAGAAAGTATTGATGACTCTGAGCTCTTATTTTACTAACAGCATTGCATGCATAGGCAGGCATAAAGCTTAACTATCATATTAGGGAAGGCCAAAGGGCTGGGATCCACATCAGTGTTTAGGCACTTACATTCCCTGCAAGTGCTGGCAGCCAGACCCTTGCCACCTAAAGTAGGCACGTTGTAGAGGTGCTTGAGTTTGGAGCTTAGTCACCCAAGTGAATGAGAAAAAATTGCTTTTGGGGGTGATTCAAACTTGAGCCATCCCTTAAAGCCACACGTCTCCATGGAGGAAGCCTGTGCTGCCAGCTGTGCTGCCATAGGTGCCCCAGGGCAGCAAGAGTAGGTTTGGTGCTTCACAAGACTGCAAAGGCAAATAACTGACAGTATGGTCCATAAACAAGCCCATAGAGAAATTTTGTGTGACAGATTGAAGAGCACTTCTGTTTAGCAGCAGAAACGTGAAAAAGAAGATGATGCTTTACCCTAGAGGAGTGGGGAGTGGAGACATGGGCACGACCATTCTATGATTCTAACCCAAACCTGGGAGCTGGATGGTTGTTGAACCTTCATTTCTGCCTTTCAGACTATTTCTATTCCTTTGTTTAAGTGGCTTCCCAAGGATTCTGGGTTTTTTTTATGCTATGAAGAAGTTTCAAATTATGCCCATTTCTTAAAACAGCACAGACTCCTGTGCACTGCTTGTTCAGTTTTCATTTTTGCAAATCACTTACCATGGTAAGGAGGGGAAAAGCACAAAAGGAGTTACCTGCAAGTAATGCAAAGGAATACCTGGAAGGCTTAACCCTTGATTGAGTGTGTTTGTCCAGTATCTACAGTTTAATTAACTTATTTCTGGAGCTGTGCTAGCTTGTTTTAGAGCATACCAACGCAAGTATTTATTTGCAGCTGCCTGCAACGAGGTTACAAATCAACTAATGATATAATATTTTCTCTTGGAATTTATTCTATGAAGATGATTCATATTGGACAGCTAAATGCCATCAGTGTTGTGTCAGCTTTTACTGACTAAAGTGATTTTCCGTATGTGATAGTGGACTGTTCTTATTAATGGCTGAGCTGTAAAATCTTGCTTTCCCTCTTATTTATGATACTGGAAAAGATCCAATGTAGCACAGTACATGTGTAAGTCATTACTCTCCCTCTAAGCTCCCCCCCAAGTATGGAATGTTACTGTATTTTAATATATTACAGAAATAAACAAATGTTTTACACGTGGGGGATGAGTATAAATCAGACATGACTCAAAGGGCGAAGGGGGTAAACAGAGTTTGCTGGGACTGAAAATCCCTGGAGCCCACAGGCTATGGTGAGGGACCATGCTGTGCCACTACACTGCGATCCCCCCTCACTGCTTTGTCCATGTCCAGCTCTGCACAGTGCCACGTTTAGAGTTCATGCAAGTTTTCTGGGCTGGTCTTTAAAGGGCTCAGGATATCTGGTGGTCATTTTTATTGTATGGTCTGTGCTCCTTATTGCTGCATTCCAAAGCCTGATGTGGGGAGCCTTTTCTTCCAGCTGACACCTACTACAGCACCCTCTCAGTGAGCTCCTGTCCTTGACACCTCCTGAGGGCCAGACCCAAACCCTGAGTACTCCTGCCCCAACCTCAGTGGCTTCAGTTGGCTGCTGCCATGGTGTCCATGTTTCTTCTCATCAAAACCAGGAAAGGCTGGTGGAGGTTAAATGTAGAGACACACCTGAGAACAGGGACTTCCCAAATGCCTATTAATTTTATCTCTCTTTTCTTCTGGCCCTCAAAATCTTGCCTCTCCCTTTCCATTAGTGGCCTAGTTTGCAGATGAGGACAATGGTGATTCTCTTTCCTGAGGAGTTGGGAGTTGAATGCCCTCACCCTGGGGCATTCCCTTGGCTGTTGGCTCTCACCACCAAAAGGGCTGGAACCTTTATCAGAGTCTTCAGCCCCACTGGATCCAGGACCATGGCCTGGGAACCAGTGGTTGCCATCTGTACCAGCAGGAAGAAGGGGCTGCTGAGAACTGATAACATGGAGTTTCCATCCTTCTGCCTGAACTCTTTCACCCTGCCTCCCTCTACCTGTGGACAATGCTGAGCCCGTGCCCTGGGCTCACCAGCCTATCTGTAGGCACCGAATCCATGCCTAAACATCCTGTAAGGGAGCTGCCTAACTTGGGCCATCAGAGATAGCTGGCAGGTGGTCACCCAAATATTTGGGTGTCACACCTCCTGTCCA
Organism: Campylorhamphus procurvoides; assembly: GCA_013396655.1. Classification (NCBI taxonomy): domain Eukaryota; kingdom Metazoa; phylum Chordata; class Aves; order Passeriformes; family Dendrocolaptidae; genus Campylorhamphus; species Campylorhamphus procurvoides. The sequence continues at coordinate 1,783,535 of WBMV01000963.1, read as the reverse complement.
GAAGGTGCCCAAGTCCCACTTTGGATCAGGTCTTGACTTTGCCATGCCCAACTCCCCAGCTCAAGCATTTATGCTTGGATCAATTCTCTGTCACACAGGGAGTGAGGAAAAAAATCTTCCTCCTGCAAAAGGGTTTTCTTCCCTCTGGTTCAATGAATACGACTTCATTTGATATCAGTGGGAGCTCAGTCACACATCAAGAGCAGTAAATGGCCTAATGGAAAGAATAATAATACTATCATGTGTACATACCACTTCTCATCTATTTTGTGGTGTTTAAGATCTTCCTCTTGGTGAGCTCTCTGGTTATAATGTTTACCCTTGGCTATTTCATATCAAAGACACAAAAATCAGGTGGAAAATGGAAAAGTACAGAATACGCAGTTTGCAAGCTGAAATTAGATGCCCTAAAAGTTGCGTCTTTCCTTCTTTGAAATATAATAGGCAATGTAAGTTAAAAATCATGATCCTGAGATTTAATTCAATCCAGATGTAATGTAATATTTTGTTGACCTCAAGTTGGTTTATACAGTATTTTTTTCTCCCTCTTAATTATAAGAGGCACATCTTTAAAACCAGCGGATTATTTGCTAATGCAACACTTTCATTGTATTTCAAGTGGGAAGAAAATCTATGTGTTGTGGGATTTTATTTTTCATAGTGTTTTTTTATTCCCTGGATGTTGCATCTTTGTGGGTACCTTTCATCTAATACAATATTAGCCTTCGTGGTGGGGCTGACTGCTTCCTTGATATTCACTTGAGGTTGGATAATAAAGTAGGAAAGAATAAGAGAAAGACAATAGAAACAGAAAAGTCTGCATATATGTGGTAGTTAATTGTCTAACAGCAGCATTATGCCCCCCAGAAACTGTTCCTGTGTTTGAGATTTCACTCTCGTTTTGACGTTTTGTGGCTCAATCGACACTTAAAATAATTATTGTCATTTTTTCCTTTTGCTTGAATAGCAAAAATATTCTGGCACTCTCACAGACTCAGTGGCCTCATTCACTTACAGTGCCAGACATGGAATTATCAGAAAATAATTTTTAGGACACTGTGCAGGGGCCCAAATAGCTCATACAGAAGGGATGAAAGGAAAGCTAATTTTTTTTTTCTTTTTGTTTTGGCATCCAGCAAAATTTAAAACATCATGTTGTTTCTATAAGTGGTCATTAAGACAAAATTGAGTTTCTTGATGGCACAACTGATAAATTCTCTTAAAAAGAGGACATTAAAAGTGTATGCTGATAGTGTAACAAATTGTAATGGACTAATTTTCAAGAAATATTCTGTCAGGTATCACCATATATTCACATTGTAGAAGACTCCCTACACAATAAATAAAAAATAGCCTGTACATGAGGAATCACAATAAAAGTATTTGCGTCTAGTTTCAAAATGTACTAAAGAGCTAAAATTAAACATGTGCTTCCCCTCCCTCAGCTGATTCACCTCAATCTTCAACGGGAAAGAAGAACCACTTCTGTACATGGCACAATCAAACACAGAAATTGAGAGCATTGATAAAAAATGATTTTAGGGTAATTGCTGTTTGCATTCCGTCTGCTGCTTAGAGATGAATGAGTTATTATTAATCTTATGTTCAAAACTATGACGTGTAAATCTGCCTTCCTTGTGTGGATGGAGAGATGAGTCTCAGAGAACATGAGGGGTTACTTGGAGGAAAGAGACATTTTAAAATGAAACCTGCAGCAATGTGCTGTAGTGCTTAAATGGAAGAGACAACTTCCTTCATGATAGAGAGGGCTTCATGCAGGATTTCTGAAATTTTAAGAGCTGGCAATTGGGGTTTAATTCACATTATGAAACAGCACACCAGGAGGTGGGAAGAACTTGGCTTGTCCAGCAAAATCTTGGGACAAGTGAAAACATATGAAGATGTCCAGTGTTTTCCCCACTGGCATTTGGGTGTTGGAGAACACAGGGCAAAAAGCTGAAATGCCTTGTGAGCAGCTGCCTGCTGTGTGGGACCCAGCCAGCTGCTGAGTGGCAGGGAGATGTGTGGCTCCACTACGTTCTTCATTAGGGGCCAGAAAAGAGGCACGTCAGGTACAGACACCACTTCTTGATAGCCAGGAATGATTCAGACAACAGGAAGGATTATTGAGACCATATGCCATTTTAACTCTTTCATTTTAACTCCGTTGAGCTCCCATTAATGAGCAAAACCAGCTTGTTTCCAGCTTCCAGAGCATTCCTTGTGTCGGGCTCTGAAGCAATTTCTTTTGCAGAGGTCAGGACTGAATCTCACAAAGGTTAAGTGCCTTTCCCAGGACTGGAGGGCGACAGCAATAAGGGCTGTGGGGACTGATGACGAAGATAGGTCATGCAGCAAAACAATTGCAAGTCAGGAAAGGAATCTGGGCCATGGGATGCTCAGACCCCCACACAGCCAGATGTATGCTCACCATGGTGGGAATAAGAAAGGGGACATTGTTCATCCAAACATCTTGGGACTGAATGTTTATCAACATGGAAACGTCTTTGGATTTTTTCAAAACATGGTTGAGCCCAGAGCTTTCCTGGATGTCAGCAAAGGAGTTAACAAAAAGCAGTGAAGACTAATGAGCCTTTGGTAGGCTTGAATTCTTTATTTTGGAGTTACAGGACAGATGTCTGTAAATCAAAATAATTTAAAGAAAATCATAGATTCCATCTTTATGGGGAAAATAAAATCATGTCACAAAAAAAGAAAAATCTCAGAAAATATCCACCAGAAAGATGTCATTATCCAGACTCCTCTAGGAAAGTATGAAAAAAGATAAGATCAAAGGTAGCTACACCAACTGCCTTGAACCATGTTTATACATAACGTCTTCCATGTGTTCTGCTTTTGAAAGTAGATTAGCATTGGAAATGATTCAAAAACTTCTTCAAAATGAGAAATGCAGCTTTAGGAATACCAACACAAGGATGAGAAAAGGCACAGAAAGAGGTTCAGATGTAGGTGAAAAGCTATAAGGGAAGCTGTTGTAAAATCCTTGCAAGTTGAAAATGTTGGGGAAGATGTCCAGGTATCAGGACACAAAGAGTTGCTTGTGTCACACGAGAACCTCAGCTGTGAATAGAGGGAACCAATAAGGGCAGACCAAGGAGAAAGCAACTCTCAATGAGCTTCTGACAAAGATAAATTAGAAGAACAGAGTGTAAAATCTCTTATTTTATATGATATTTTGGGTGCAAGAGAGGGACAGAGTATGTGTTTGACTTGTCTTTTAGTATTGTTTTCCCGTTTTTGTTCCTACCATGTCACAAGAATGCTTTTATTTAATGACCTAAGGGAAGCCTGGGAAATGAGGGTACCTGCTCTCTGTGTGGAGCCCAGATTCATGGAAGGAAGCAAAGGGAACCTGCCAGCAGCTCCTCAAGGCTAGGATTCACTGGCATTTTCTAGATTCTACAGCTGTCACAGAGGTCCATTGACGGCCTAATTCCACTAGAAAATTGTAGTGTATGAAATTATGCACAGGGAGTGTGTAAGAGCCTCTCTGCAGACCTCATGCACAAGGTTTGGGTTTCTTTGTTGTGTAGCAGAGAGAAGGAGGCAACAGAGGAATATGTCTGCTTGCATGGGGCCAATGCTTCTCCAGCTGTTTTTGAATAGCAAAGTTCTCTTCGCATCATTTGAGAAGGGTGAAGGGAATCTGTCCTTGTGCACAAGAGATCCCAAGGAATGGTAAAAATGTTTGCATTCAAAATACACTTGAAATACAACATTCCAGACCTACTGTTCAAAGAAGACATTATAGGTCCTGCCCCGGCCCACCTCCTGAGCACATGCTTTACTTTGAGTCCTACCGAAATCAATGCCCCTTTGAAGTGTGCTTTCCAATATTTTCAAGAAGCACAAGGGAGATATTGAAAGGTTAGACTAAAGTAATGGCACTTTGAGCTATGTACATTTTAAACTCAAATCTATAGTCTTTCCATCAGCAGCTGTAAAGATGGGTAAATTCCTTTTGATGCCTACAACTGTGTTGCAGCACACCACCATTTAGAAATGACATCTCCTGATTTATTGCTTGAGTGAATTTCTCTTGTTGGAACACAAGGCACAAAGGAGCTTCTGTAGACCTGGCCAGTCTGATGACCCATTCAGTTGAAGCACTTCTGCTGCTATCAGTGAGAGAACTCAGTTATTGTGTGGCACAGCAGTCATGGGCAGGTGAGAAGACACTTGGGTGAAGAAGAGATTACTCAGACTGCTGGTGTGTAGGTGTATGATGCTGAAAAGCTCCAGGGGAAGGCAAACTGCAGCCTGGCTCCAGCATGGGGATGCCTCACTCTGCTATGCCTTCAGCTCCATGGTCTGGTATCCTGCAGGAGTGACCAGGCAGCGGAATCCAGCATGTACGACTGACATCGCCCTGTCTGCCCGTGTGATATCAGGCCAAAATCACCCTGAACACTTCTCTTCACACTGCCCTGCAAAGCTCATCCTTTACATTCTGCCACCCCTGACTCTTTTTAAGAGCTCTGACTTTCCAGGTTTCTCATCCCCTTAAACATCTGCCTTTCAGCTGGTTTTCAGGTAGACGTATTATGTTTCATTTTCTGAGTCAATGTCACTTTGTTGTTTTTCAACTGGCATGTGGAGACTCGATCTATCCCCACTGGTGTTTGCAACAGTAATGTCTGTGAATCGTAATAAACCAGAGTGCAGAGTATCAAAGACAAGCACTTGGGTTTGTAGGAACTGCTGAACTAAGGAAAGGGAAAGGCAAACGCCCTGCCTGCAGCTCCAGAGGTGAATTCAGACTCTGGTGGCACAGAGAGTATTTGAGCTTACATCTGATCTGCAAGGATAAAATTTTCACCTGTTTGAAAAGAAAATAGCAGCAACTGTAAACCCTGAAGCCCTGACGGTTTGTATAAATGTACAGCAGTAAAGATGAAAAGCAATACAGATAGAAGAGGAAAAGCCATTCCCATGAAAAGTGCAATTGGCATTTCATAGGCTGTTTCTGCTTTTAATTTGTGGTTTTTAGAAATGAATGCACTTTAGTTGATGTTACAAAAGATGACTTCTGCTGAGTGGGCAAGTTTGGTGGTATGCAGAGGAGGTGAGTGAGGAACAAGTGCTGCCCAAAGGAGGTGGATGCTCAATCTGACATTGCTTCAGGCACCTGTAGTTGACCTTTAAACCAGACATGAGCCCTGGGCTCTCCCTGAAGCCATCAGAATTTTTCTAACATGTGCTTGGATTTAAGAGGGATGCTTGGAGATTGCCTGGAGCATATGTATAGGGACAGGTTCAGACTCCCCCCAGTTACCTTGTCTGTCCATACTTCAAGGTGTGGCCCACTGAGACAGCCTGGGTCTGGCATTCCCTCTGTATGGAAATCCTCTTTTCTTCATGGAGAGGACTGTTTGTGCCAACACCATCTCAATGTGCATCTTCACGTCCTGACTATCCCCTTAGCCATTATAAACAGTGGGGAAAGTGGATTTTAAAACAGCACTGGTGTATCTGTTTTAAAAATACTTCTTCCCTTCTCTCCTTACCTTTTCCATATCTTTCTTTCCTGCTTCAGAGTGAACGGTCAAGGGCAAACCCAATTTCACAGGCTTGATATTATGTATGGTAGGCTGGAGAGCAACTGCTTTCTGAAGCAAGTATAAATACTAAAGGTCTTGTGGGAAAAGAAAGTGCACATATAGCAAAAAGGAAAGCTGGGATGAATGAAAAATAAAATACTGGGGGTGATTTCCTTAGAGCTGGTATTTGTCTAGTTAAGAGCAAAATGAATTATTGTAAAAACTATTAGATAGTGTGTACTAACTGCTATTAATATTAATAGCTATTAATATTAATATTAAAAGCTATTTTTAATTTTAAATTATTACCACATATTTAAAGGTACAGCTCAGACTGAAATGAAGGCTAATGAGGAGATAACTTTGCTCTAGCTGGTTAATCTGTGCTAAAATAGTTTCCCTTGTCTAGATTAAGGTCACAGGTCCATGACTGCAAGCAGTTGTAGTAGCTGATCAAGTTGCCCCTCATCAGCTGACCTGCAGTACTGGTTGTGTACCTACTCTGAGCTCATCACAACATTAAACTCACATAATTTCTCAAAGGAGACCCTTCTGGAAAATCTGAGTCACAGTTTATGTTAAGTCGTAAAAGACAAGTAGTTGCTGTGGCCTTGGTAGGCACTTTCGACAGAGGATCTGCCTAATTTTTGTGCCACAAGTACGTCTCTTGATGCCATGACGTCTGGGATCGGGATCACTCATCAGTCCTTTGATCCTTTAAGAGTCACAGAATCTACGTGAGGCACTGCTGATAGGCAGCCTGAATAAAGCCCCTTTCTCTATCTAATCTGACTGGGCTGATGTAATGCATGATATGAGCCAGCATCTTCACAAGATAGGAATCTAGGAGCTGCTTATGTGGCTAAGCCTTATACCAGACACTGCCCAGTAATGCCAATTGGATGGGGGAATTAACTAGAAGAACAGTCAAGGCTCTTTGATTGAGGGATTGCATCAATTGTCATAAGATATGTTTGCAATAAAGATCTGTGGTTCCTGCTAGTAGATCGGTATCAGTTGTGGCTAAGAACACTATCTTGCCATCTGCTCTTGGCAAGAATTGTACAATCCTTTCTTTCAAGTTGCAGATATTATTACACTTACTCAGCCTTTGTCAGCTCAGGATTCGACCACTATAATGCTCCCTGCAGGATGCTGCTTGCTGTGACCATATGGAAAAGAAGCTAGATCAGTATGGAGCTGCTTGCTTATTCGGTAGCACTTCATACCACAAATGTCTTACACATCTGTCTTGTCGTCTGCCCCAGCTATTCATTTGTGGGTGTGGTGGGAGGTGCTGCTTTGAACATATACAATGCTGTGCATGCAAGACAGAACTACGCTAAAGGAACACTAGGCTGCAAAGTGGGATACACCTGGGAAATAGAGGTACGGAAACAGATCATGAAATTTCTAGCTTAGAAGCTTTGCAAGAGGCCTATGGACTTCACTGAATATAGGGTAAAGGAGTGCTTACACATCCTGGACATGGGCACAACCTGTTCCCACCAACTAAATTTCTAACTTCTTCCTCTGAATTGTCCTTTGGCATCACTCATCACTGCAATGCAGTTATGAATCAATTTATTCTCACAGACTCATTTGTGGCTGAGATTGTGGTTTGGTCTTCATCTTGCCTGACTCTGGTTGTGAAATTCTTCTGGGGTGTCACCTGCTTTAAGCATGTTTCACTCTTTCACAATCTCTCACATACCAGAACTTCTGCATAGCCATCATCCCTGCAGGCTGGATCCAACTCAGGGTCACAGGTCAATTTTCACTGTCCCCATATCTTGCTGCTGGTGGCCAGGGTGGCTCTCAGCGCACAAATGAAGAACATGACACCTGTCTCTCCTGGCCTTTTGACATTCCCCTGCCTGGTCCCCAGGTTGCACGAAGAAGGAGGTGCCCACCTCAAAGGCAGAGGAAACAAGCACTGGCACAAATATGGAAAGTCATGGCAAAAGTGTCTGAGAACCAGGAGCCTCATGAGGAGAGGAAGGGAAAGTGGAACAAAGACTGTGACTGAGGTAAAGCCACTGGCTCTGCCAGCTGGGGTGCTGCAGAAACTGCAGCAAGGGCTGGGAGGAGAGGCTGGGTGAAGGATAGACAGCTCACAGATTGGAAAACAGGAAAGATCAGGAAGGTTAGAAGACCAGGACAAGAAGGCAGGAATGAGAAAAGAAACAGAGCAGAGGCTGGGAGAGGCTGGAGCACGTTCTCCACCATGGTCTTGGACAAAAGCCATCCTGGCACTCCTCCGTTGGCAAGAATCAGCCTTGAAACTCACCCACAAACTGTGCTATCATTCTCATCTTCTCGCTGGTCCAAAGATGGGATGGCAACCTATCGCTACTATCAATTACTCCTGCAGATCAAGTGTCTGAGTCACTTCAAGTCCTGAAGAATCAATCTACCACAGACCACATCTAACCTACTGGCTTTTCAAGGCAGATCTTATCTGTGAAGGCAAGGTAGAAGTTAAAATTCAATTCACAGTACAAAATCTTTGGAGCTACTGCCATACCATGTGTTGTGCTTTCCTGGGTAGTGTTCACACAAGCTGTAGCAGCAAAGAATGCACAGCTCCTCTGTATGTAGTTACAACTTCGTGAGGAAATCACACAGTCTATTTGCACAGCCCGTTGGCTGCATAACTGGTCTTTTGTACACAAAATCTCTGATTCAGCAAGTCCTTTAGTCACGCGTCCCACTTTAAGCACATCTCTGAAAATCGGGTCTTATGTCACATACCTCTGAAAAATCAATTTTGTTGCAGTTCGTAGTTTTTTCTGTCATTTGAGCTCTCTTGTTGGATTTGTCTGAAATTTTGCACCTGAAGCAGAACATCAGGGAAACATAAATGTTCTTATAATGATGTTTGTCCAACAGTTATCTTTTTATGCCTTAAAGTGACACTATCACTGTTTTCCATTTTTTCTGCATTATTGCCCCACAAGAAAGGACTACCTCTGTAAAGTATAAAAATCTGCAGCTAAAAGTACACATGGTTTTAGGGTTTTTACCTTTTTTTGGTTAATGGGAATAAAACAGGACATCAGAAAAAGAAACATTTTATGAGATCTATTTACTCTATGTCTTCCTTTAACATCCATAAACTGTATGGGCTTCACAAGCTTGTCTGCACTTCTCAGATACACTAAATTGGCATGATCCCATACAGCCTACCACATGCTACATCCAAACATGGCAAGAAATCTGCCCAAATAGCAATTTTATATCTAGCTCATGTGCACAGTTCAAGGCTAGTGATTCAATGCTGCCTGTCTAAAAAGGGAAAAAAATATTATTAAATCTAGCAGTTTTCCTATGCATTTAGTGACAACAGCTTTTGACTGGAGTGTTCTAAACTGCATCTTGCCCTCTTACTCCTAGTTACATGCATGACAGCCTTCATTGCTGGCTTCCACAGAGATGATTGATTGTATTTGGATATCAGAGAGCACGTTCCTGGGTCTCAGGAAGTTTGGGAAGGCAGACAGCACATAGCTCCCCTGATGACTCGCAGAGGATGTACATGCCAGTTGTGATGGAAGGAAACCATGACCTCTCTTTTTGTCTTCAGAAATTATACAGATCTGTCCATAGACAGCCAATTTCAGAATCAAATAACCTTTTTGTTTTCTAGGATGTGGCCTGAATAGGCAGAGAAGGAGGAAACCATTGTCAATAAATGTAAAGCTAAAAATAGGCAGACCAAAAGCCTCAGTAGGACTTTGGAAAAATCCTGAAGGTGGAAGTAAGAGTTATTTATAAGGTTGGGAGTTAAGAGGTCAGTAGAAGACACTATTTACATAGCTTGGGTTCCAGAAATTACTTTGCAGTACACACAACATCATTAGGAGGTGCTTCGGCTCAAGTTCTGAGTCCTAGCTCCTTTTTGTGCCAACGTGCCATGACATGCCAGGAAACAGGTTTCTGGGCATTCCCAGGATGTGAGAGGGACAGGACTCGTGAGCTGCAACTCCATTTTGCAAAGCAGAGATTCTTACTTGCAGATACCTGTTTCCTGAAACACTTTTTGGAGTTTGAAAGCAGGTTGAGCTGCCTCCACAGGCATGGTCTTAACTGGCAGGTAGGTTGAAAGGATTATAGACAGATGCACACCTGAGGTGGAGTCACGTTCTCTAACGTGAACTGCAAAGAAGTGAGTTTCCTATGTTACAATGGAAGGCGAGCTTTGATGATTAGCATTGACTTAGGCCATGTACAATTAAGCAAGCGGTTCAGTGCAATAGGATCAGATGCTGAAAACTTGACGTTTACATGATACACATTGGTCTCGTTCTAGCCTCATCCCATTAGTGCACCATATGTGTCCCTAGGGCACATTTTTCCATGGAGTTTTATCAACAAGAGTTCCAGCTGGTGCCGCTGAGACTATGCTGTGATGTGAACCCTAGCATGGAAAGTGGAGGTGCCTGGGGGATGTATTTCAAAAATACTCTTCCAATGCAAACAAAACTTCCGTTGTAGACACATCCTTAGATTAATAATTTTTACACACCTACAAGAGCTGCCATGATAGCTACCTCACACTCTGAATAGTCCACTGCAAATGTGAGGCCTGAGACAAAATCAAGATTTGCCTCATTTACACTTCTAAAATTTGAAAAATCTATAGGTTTTCACCTCACATTTTCAAAGGAAATAGGCTAAATGTTTATTTCACAAGAAATCACACATAATTTTTTTCTGTCTTTACTAAAATATTTGGCTATTAACCAGCATGAACAAATTCTGCATTATAACAACTGTTATAATTTTATTTAATGAGAAGTCTTGGGCAAGTTAAATAACACATGAATCTTCCAGCCTAATGTAATGTAACAGAATATAAATGACCAGTAAGTGTATATTTAAATATCTCCTCTTGGGTTTATTTTAAATTGGCTATTTACATCAATTCCGAGTTAAAATGCTAGTGAATTTAATGAGGAATTTAATCTAGTTTGCCATATATGGGAAAGAAGGACAATAGTTATGCAGGATCTGTGCCCTGCCCGGTGATTTGAGTGGACCTCCTTGGCTGCAGGACACCTCTGAAAGTTGCCTGTGCAGAAGAACATCAGAAGGAAATGTTGGGACAACCAGCTCCTGGATGAAATCATTGACAGCATCCCAGGGAAGAGCACTAACATTTCAGTGGCTTGATGTACTGCTTTCCCTCACAAAAAATTTCACTGGCACAAGTGCGATACAGTGAATTGCAGTGTGGAGGTGGGAAGGAGTAGTCCCAGCAGTAATCACTGAAATCCCTTTTGCTGGATGAGGAAATGAGTGAGATAAGGAGCAATGAGGTGGAAATGTCTCTAGCTGAGGCTGGAGCTTGAAAAGCAGCAGTAGCCCTTCAGCAGCTAATTTAACAGTAATCTTGCATATCAAAGAGACCCACTGACTTTTGGAGTGCACAGAATAAATAATTGATACCTCGGGAAGGGGACTATCAGGTCTCAGCCGTCAAGCTGATGGGAATTAGCCTCATTGGAGGGGATGTTTGCAAGGCCACACCATACACAGAATTAATGCTAAGTAATTTGGCTGTGACATAATGCAGAAGTCAGCGACATGTCAGTATTTTGTTATACTATTTTACTCTCTGCTCCTCATTAAGACATTTTCAGTCTCTGAAAAGTCATTTCTTTCCAGTCACCGCTGCACTTGTTAAAGTCCTCTGTCCCCGGCAGCCTGGTCACAAGAGTCTCACAATATTCCTGTTAGAACAAAACAGCTCTCTGAAAACCGTGTAGGCAAGAGAGACCCAGCACAGGCCATTTCCACTGCAAAGCTTCTTGGATGTTTCTGCATTTAGGAATGAAAAGACTGATATTTTTTTTCCCTAAAATAAAGGCTCAGGGCAGGATCCTGCCAACTGGATCTCAGAAACTGGATGAGTGCAGTGGCATCCACTGGTTTGTAGGTAAGATCCTGCCTTTGGATGGGAAGACTGGCTGTACAGCCATCAGCAGGAACACAGAGGCTACATTTTTATCAGCCTGGGGACAAACACTTTACCAAGACAAAATCCCACTGCAGACCATTTGGTCAGAGCCAGTGCCTCACCACTAGCCTTAAAGTCTAGATGAGGCATGTGAAAATAATTCGGGAGTACCACACAAGCTTCAGAGAATAGCTGTGAACTAGTAAGGCAGTGAGCAAGGCTGCTCTATGAAATGGCTGCATACCTTGGTCTAAGTCTTCACTCTCTGCAGGCACCTAAAATTTAGAAGAGAGATTTTGCCACTCTGGGCAGCAGAAAAACAGACTGCAGCAGAAGTCAATCCACACCTCTACACCCCCCCCCATCTTTATCAGCTATCTCTGCAACAAAGGAGACAAAGGTTTTATTTCTCAGGGACAGGTTATTAGACCTGGGAGCCCTTGAGTATCACAGTAATGACTACTGACACCAAAACTTTTTGAGATACAGGGCAAAAGTAGCCTCTATCCCCAGGTCAGGGGGCCAAAAGATCATAGCACCCCTTGCACACAGCTCAGCAGTTGCGAACACATTATGCTGCTGCAGCCAACTCCCAGCTATGGCCCCAGCCTGCAGCTGTTCCTTGAAAAAAACAGCTCAGGTCATCGACTCCACCTGGGACTGGCCAAGAGCAAGCCCCACAGCCCGGCCCTGCATGCCATGCATGCCTCAAGCCCCCTGCAATCAACAGGGGAGGCAGCTGCGGGGGAAACACGGTCAAGCCTGTCCCATTAACCACTAATGAACAAGCTGGCAAGAGAGGGGGTTGTCTTTTGGCTTCCTCCTGAGAAGGAGCTTAATGTAACTAGATACAAAGACAAAGGTGAGCAGGTCATTCCTGCTTTTGGCGGCCCGAGGTCACAGCTCTTTCCACTGGCACTGGGTCACAGCCTTGTGCTGAGTGCGGAGCTGGGAGAAGCTGCTGCACTTGCCCGGTGTCAATCATGGACAGGGCAGGGAAAGGCCACGAACTCCTTCATGCCATCCCCTGAAGACAGGCTGTGCTGTGCTGCACATCACCTTCAGTAACACTCGGGCAGTGCCTTAAGCTTTGGAGGCCTTAAGCCACCTTAAGGAGGCCAATGTTTTGGAAATAGGGAAGTCTACTTAAAAAATGGTTCCATGGCTGGAACCGGGATATGTTACACAAGACTTAAACCTGTGGAAATTGTCACTTTGCAGTCTGTACTGCTTTCAAAATGGAGTTAAGGTCAGAGGTGATAGCAGTGATGCAGATTACCTGGTGTTAGGTTGTGATAAACAAGTGATTGGGAAATTGTCAACTTAAAAATAAGCAAGACCATTTTTCCAAAATTTCTGGGAACCTGATTTATGTCAGCGAATATATTGTCCCGAAACCTCTTGGTATTTTTCACTGTATTGGTGAAGAACTAAATTAAAAAGGACACTGGGAGATAAAGTTTCTTACTCACAATCATAAAAAAACACCCACTTCCTTGCTTTTGGCATTCAAGCCAGGTACACACTGGGAGCAGCCTCACCCCATGTTACTTCTGTTTTCTGAGATGAACAGCCCCAAAGGCGGAGCTCTCTAGAGGTGCTTGACTCTCCCTTTTTATTGCAGAGGGGAGCTTATCTGCATACATGGGAAGAACTGGAGGGAATTTGGCCTCTTCTGAGACACTGTCCAATACCCTTATGAAGATATTAATCACCATTCCCAACTGTGCTATTCTGTCTGGGATCAGGATTTAGCATGTTTGCATTTCATAATCTGCCTCTGAATTCTAACAATAATCCACCATAACCGCTGTAATAGACTCTTCAAATTAAAATGCTGTTTAACAGGAAAATGAAGTTCTAGAAATGTATTGCAAAATTAGAATTACCCACAAAATAAAATAATTTTGACATGACATATCTGGCTGTAAATTTGCCTTGCAACAGAAATATTCATAATTACAGTAATTTGCAGCTCAGCCTCTTACTGTAGTTATATGATCCCATAATTGCTGAGTTGTCTGCAAAGCGCTGGTTGTGCTAGCTAAACCAGTTTGCTGCTTTAAAGGAGCAGACTCTGAGCCAACTCCAGTGCGTCCTGAAGCCATGGAAAACTTCCTAGAGACTGCAGTGAGCAGTGGGCTGGACCTTCAGCTGGAAGGGAGGATATTCAGCTTCCTGAGTGGTTCAGTAACATTTGTTCAGAAGTGTGGATTACTGGGATGGAGACAGGTATTGGTTAAAACTGTGTAAATCACCCTTACTATTAATCACTGAGTCTTAACTGAGTAGTTTTGGGTTTGTATCAGAGCTAATGGAAAATACTTTGGTCAACATCATGGCTAAAACTCTGACTTGTATTTAGGCTACAAAACTGTTGCTTTCCTCAAATTCAGAACTGAATGTTCACTTTTTATGAGCCAGAATTAGGAGAGATGTAATTCAATAAATACTACTTCTATCTTAAATGAACATATGCCCCAAAAAACATTGAGTATTTGGGCTCTAGTGCAACTAATGACCTTCAGAAGATGGTCTGTTTCTGCTGATTCCATAAGGAATGGCATAACCCATGGACGTATGTTCTTAATAACACCAGTAAGCAAAGAACTTGCATAGGAAAGGCGAGCCTGAGGTTCAGGTCCTTGATTGCAGGACAGCATTGCATTTAATTCTGGGTAAAGCAAAAAAAGGAGTCCTAATATCCTCTGTCCCTAAACCCCAAGCCTTTAAAGTCATCCTCAGCCAATTCTACCATCTTGCTTGCACAAATCTGTGTTGCAGAGTGGTTTACATTCAGTAAGAACAAAGACTGGACCACCTATGGAGCTGTGTCTTTTCCTGTGGTGTGGACACTGGGGGCTTGAGCTCCTCTAGACTGAGGTGCAAAGGGATTTTCCATCTCCTAAGAAAGTCCTCTTAGAACCAAATTGTCAGAAACAAGCTGTGCTGCATGGTCAGACAGTACATGATGCTGGCGGGACCAATGAACAACAGATAGTTTTGATTTGGGATCTTTTTGTTTGTTTTGTTGTTGTTGCTTTGTTTTTTGAATAAATAATGAAAAGCAGTGGGTCTTTTTGATAATGAAGAGTACTAGTTAGGCTATTTTTCTTCTGGTCTGTAAAATAAATGTTACATTCCATCTCGTATTTTATGACACTAGGTAGAAAAAGAGACGCTTACAACAGATAAGTTTTTATATTGAGGCCAATGTTGTAGCCATGCTTGTTCAGTCATCTTTATTGAGCACAGTGTTTGAACGATAACTCCTCTATTATCTAATATATGTCATCAATGATCACCCTCTTATGAAGCACTTACTGCAGCCAACAGCATGAGGTTTCTTCAATAAAATTCTGTGACCGAGGTTGGCCAAGTACCAACCTAATTCAGCTAAGAGACACACACTAAGACATTTCTGCTGTGCCTGGGGAAGAAGCAATTAAAAAGCTACTTTACCTAAAAGCTCAGAAGAGCAAAAAGGCCCTGTGACATAGTGCCTGTTAGCAGCCTGAATCCTGCTGCGGATGGGATGTCTTTTTGGAAATGACCCATCCATCCAGGCTCATATATTATAACATTTCATTATGTTCACTGTAACTTCATGCCTCCTACAGCAAGCAGGCTCCTGGCACATAAAAATGTGACCAGTTTGTATGGACACTCATTGCTGTGAGGAATCCTGAGTAGTGTGCCACGCTATTTTATACTATAGTTTCTATGGCAGTTGGTTACAAATACTAGTATTATTATAGAAATAAAATATGGCTATTCAGCTTGTGTAAATAATTTCAAAAACTATTTCAGAATGGGATCTCTGGAAGAAGAGTTCAGATGCATGCACTGCACCTTTTCCCTTACATTGGCCCAAGCAGGGAAACTGCCAATCAGGCTTTACCCAATAAGTTTAAGATTGTACTTCCTTCCTACCTCGTCCCACCAGGCTTTTCTCATCACTTGTGTTTAACTAGGTTTTCTGTCACTGTAATTTAAACTGTGCATGCATGGCTGACCTTCCCGACTAGGAAGGAGTCTGACTTCAGAAGCCAACACCTGGACCTGGGATTTGTGGTTGTTCATCCCCACTCTGCAATGCACCTTCCTCCTTCTGAATCCATACCCAGAGCTTCTTGACCTTCCCCTCTGCATCCCTAGCAAGACCTCACCTTTTCCTCATCAGCCCCAGGGGTCAGGTCTGGGGTATTGCAGGAAGAAAGACAAGGTGAGATTGCGGTTGCTGCCATGCAACCAGAAACGGAGCTGGACGGACAATTGCTGGTGCTGGAGGGGCCAGCTCCATCCTTGCCAGTCTGTCCCCTGCAACCCAGTGGCAGCTGCATTAGTCCAGCACATGTGGTTAGTCTACAGCAGACACTGTGCCACTTTCCTTTTAAGAAACAGGCCAAGGGGAAGTGACCTGAAAGCCACCTTTAACCTTCAAGCCCAAGAGCAAATGCTTGTGAATTAGTCCAACATTTCTTCTGGAAATAATGGATTGCAGTACAGAAATATCAAGACCCAGAGTGTTCCTGCAAGCCGCAGCAAGCAAAATCACCCCTTTCTCATCCCTGCTATCCAGAAATAAATGTTGATGCCATCAGTGATCAGAGCAGCGTGTAAGCTAATGGACCAGTAGAAAGTGATGCACTGCTACCACCTCAACAGAGAGATCTATTGGAGTAGCACTTGATTCAGCTCTGTTTCTGTTCTTGAGTTTTTTGTTTGTTTCAGGTAGGTCTTTGGGGTGTCAGGAATCCAAGTGCTTCTTTCAAGGTGGTTCCTCCATCCCCCACCTCATCTCTATTGTATTTTGTAACACCCACCACGTCTCCAGTTTTTAACTGCAAGTACCTCTCTCCCGCTAGACAAGCTGACAGTACTGATTCCTGGGTCTAACACAGTGGTTCCTATACAGGGAGACACTGGTGCCTGCAGAGATGAAGCCAGAGTACACAGAAAGTCTGCAACGGGTCTCATGATGACCTTCAGCACATGATACAAAGGATCCATCTTCTCAGCAGTTTTCTTGGCTGTATTCCAGATCCTGGATGAAGTTTATGCCTCTCCATGGACAACCAGCAAGCTGCATTAAGTTACCATCTTATATCATCTATTTTCCCCCTCTCTTAAAAAAAAAAAAAGGAAAAAAGAAAAAATCTACATGACAAGAGGGTTGTTACATCAATAAGAAAAGCAGTAAAAACATTGACTTTATGGAGTCTTCTGCCCTGGGCTGTATGTTTTGTAAAGCACTTTTTCAGTCAGTGCCAGGCCAGGATTATGAAGTGTGATAACCAGATGCAGATAATCTGCATGTACAACAAGTTGAATAGCTGAACAATGCAAATGGTATTGATTTTTGTCATACTTAATGAAAGTTATTATTCTGACCTTAACGCTTCTTTAACTTTCAAAGCACCGTGTGGTGTTTTAGCTCGATGGCTTCCTGGCCCCATACCGCTCCTTTCCAAGACAACAGAAATTATATCATTGATTTCAAAGGGAACAGGCTCAGACCATTGGTGTCAGTAGCAATTGTACCATAAGGCTATACTCTTGGGAAAATGAGTTACCTGAACACGAAGAACCACAGTACGTGTGATGGCACTAAATATTTGCCATGTGACATCATATGGATCTCTGCACGTTCATCAGAGTTTTCACAGCTAATGTGGCAGCAAGTAGATGCTCAGCTGGGCTCATTTTCAGGTGTCCATTTCCTCTAGATTGAAGCCAAAGTCCAGATCTGTTGGCAGTGACTCTGTAAAATGTCAGTATAGCTTATGCTTCTGTGGCCAAAGGTAAACTGAGTCATTCTTTTTAACCAAATGTCCCTTAATTGCCTTTGTTCCTTCAAATAGCATGTTTAGTAAATAGAATATACATTTTATAAGGAGATTACAGAAAAGGAGAGTTGGCAGTATAATTATATAATCTTGCAAATCCTAAACCTGAAATTGCCTTTTGTTTGCTGTGTTACAGCACATCTTTTCTTTGTGTCCTCTATAGCTGACAGAATAGTGTTTGTCTAAAAAAATATGTGACAGAAAACACCATGGGAAAAAATGTATTGTTAAATCTCAGCCAACCCGCGGGAAGGCTCAAGCCGGCACTGTCAACACACACAATCCCAATTCAATGTCTGGTCTTTGCAGCAAAAAAAGACAGTGTAGAGGTAAGAAGATATTAATTAGAAGACAGAAAGGAAAGAACAGAGCAAATTTTATTTCTTTCTAATCTCAACCCAAAATAGCTGGCAAATACCTGTCTACTGCACAGGGATATAGTTTCACTTTGTAGTCCCTACCAAGTGAAAGCTATAAACTAGTTTACAGTGAAGTTATCCTTTTTTTGAAAGTCCAAACAAAACTCCTACTGATTTCATTTGAGCTAGGCTTTCATTTGATAAGCTTATCTTGTGCCGTTTCAACAATCCAGGAAACCAATATTAGTTGGGGTGTTTTTTTCAAATCCTGTATTTCTTGGTCTGTGTATTTCAAGTAATTCATTGTAAACACTCTGAACACACAATGTGATGGGATATATTTCTCAGAGCTATGAGATGTCATTTTACTGCTTGCCCCTCACAGAGCCACGTTATATAAACCAGATAGAAGACTTCTGTGCACCTCTCCCAGCATAAAACAAGACCAGCTTTTACACTGACTTTTTTGATAGGAGACAGATTTTGGGATTGATGAACTGCTCAGGGCTTGAAGGTCCCCACAGGCTCTGCCTGAAAATACATTTTTGTTTGCCTTGGTTCCATCAGAGGAAAAAAAAAATTGTGCCACACCCCATCAGATTCACTTAAATCTGTTTCAGATGCTTTGGACCCATTCTAAATGAAAGCAGTTGTGCTATTGCTAAGGAAAGGTTTTCACCTTGGATTATGAATTAAAAACATTGCTATTATGGAAGCAAAGCATTATAAAAAAAAACAAAAACACCCAGGAACTTAAACCATGTTTGACAACTGCCTATGCCCAAGCTGTCACTTAAACTTTCTCTGAAGCATAATGTTAACCACAGGAGTCCAGGCCAGAACTGGTGAGCAGCTGGTTTCTTAGATGTTCTGTTTGGTATCACAATCTTCCCAGATTGCTATTGCACCCCACAGTATCAGGGTTTCACTGCATGCCAATGAACCTTAAGGTTCACAGAACTCTGTCTTTTACAAAGGTACTAAGGGACAACATTGCACAACTTTTGTGAGCATTTCAGTACATTTTAAAAATGGTCTGGATGTGGGATGTACAGCCAGTGCCGGACTTACCCTCCTGCTCCAGAATGAGACTGCCCTTCCCAGATGGCATGACTTGTATGGGGAACTTTAAATAGTGTCATAGCAATGTACACATTGCTTATCACACAGAGAATTACATACAGAGCGTTTTGAAAGCCTCTGGGTTTGTGAGTGACTATCGCTCACTTTCCACAGGACTTTACGATGTTACGGTAGGTGTGGGGCTTGGTGTGTCACCTCCCCACCTACCTGATGTCAGTATTATAAAATCATCATCACATGTGCTGTTGTATTAGTAATTGCTACAGAACCTCCCTCTACAGCTGCTGCCGCGCACAGTGGCAAGCTGGTCTGCAGCAGGACTAGAAGGGCCTGGCTCCCTGCAGCTGTGTGTGTCTGTGAAATTCAGAAGAGCTATGACTATACAGCTTTTATGGAATATAGCTTCTCTCCTCTTTTATCTCCATCCTCATGTCATATCAGGAATAAAAGTTACACTACAACGTTTCTTCTCTACTCCACCAAACCTGTACAAACTAAAGGTGTTTGAGACCTCTATCTTTTTATCCAATACACTAAAAATCCCATATTTTTCAGAAACATATATAATTGCTGGGGTTTGGGTAAAAACCTGAGAGAAATATGCACTCACAGATATGTCAAATCTTTTGGAAAGCAGGTTAAAAAAATAATACATTAGATGTAGGGCCTTCACTTTCTACCATGCTGCTCAACAAGAGGAGTAAAATGGTCACAGCATATTATTTATAGGAACAGTGCCAGGGCAGTGCTCCTGAACATCCTGCTGGCAGGGGCACTTCTGCTCTGTAAAAAAAGCCTTTCATGAGTAGAATACCAGTCATCATTGCTTCCCTATAGTAACATTTCTAGATACTGGGCACACTGGAAACCAGAGGCACAGGATTAAATGCTGGCTGTGGCATGTTGCAACCAAAAGTCGGGTATGGTCATAGTCACCTTACTAGCTCCCTGAAGATACTCAACTGCCTTTATGAAAGGTGGGGTTTTACATAAGAGAGAATGGAGTACTGCTGGGATATGATTTCATAGAATCATAGACTGGTTAAGTTGGAAGGGACCTTAAAGATCATTGAGTTCCAACCTCCCTGCCTCAGGCAGGGACATCTTCCACTAGACCAGGTGGCTCAAAGCCCCATCCAGCCTGGCCTTGAACACTGCCAGGAGTGTGGCATCCATAGCTTTTGTGGGTAACCTTGTGCCAGTGCCTTACCATCCTCACAATAAAGAATTCCTTCCTAATACCTAATCTCAATCTACACTCTTTCCATTTAAATTCTTTATACTTCTTTTGATCAGCCAAGGCTGTAAGATTTCTGGTATTCCCGCAAAACTGAATATCCTGGAATTTGTTGTCCACACCCTGTGTTTATGCTGTCATTTTCAGTAACTTCTCAGGTGAGCAGGTAGTCTGGATAGAGTCTGCTGCCTTTGAACAAGCAGAATCCCTAATAGGGGATGGGTTTGGATTTTAAAAATGTATTTATTTTATAAATATGCACTTTTTTTTGTCCACCAGAAATTTAGCAGCTGATTATGTGACTTTCTAACAAATCACTTGCTTAAACCATGTAGAAAGAACTAACAATAGAGCAGAGAGACTCTAAGACCTGTAAGACTCTTGTGCAGATCTCTGCCAAAGTAGGTCAATGTGTTTGCACATCAGTTTAAACAGAACTGCTGGAAGGTTCCTGACAGAGGTAAAAATCTGAAACTGCTTTATTTGTTACTGGCTTTGCAATCTGATGGGAATTATTTTAAAAAGTGATTAAAAATCTAATGAAACAATTATTATGAAAACTGAGACAATAGCAGTCACGTTGAGAAAAGAAGCAACATGATCATATCATTATGTAAAGCTCTAAATGATTCCTTCAGTAGGCTGCAAATGTTTCTGATTTAATCCCAGATGTTTCTCATACTTAGTATACTTTTTAGCCTTAAGAATTAACAAATTAAGAGAACTTTCAGAAACATATGGCAACACTGATCATCTTAGAAAAAACAGTTTACCTGGCATTCCCTCAGGAAATCAGGAGAACAAATAGAAAATTTATGGGAAGTTAAGTGAAATATGTGCCAATCCAAAACCTGGTATCTAGAAGCCATAGCACTTTCTGCATCCTAAATATGCATATGGCTGTATGTACAGGTTTTGATAAAATATTATTACATTTTTACTAATATATCATGCAAATTCTTTGGTGCCCTTACATCTTTTTCTGAAATTAGTATGTTTTCAACAAAGATTTCCAAATTTACTTCTCCTTTCCCAGTCTCCTGTAGCTAAATTTAAATCCTGTTTATTCAAGTTTGCTAAACAGCTACAACTGATAGCCAATTATCATTTTTGAGCTGTGTTTTCAGCCAAAGGGCTGGATTTAGAGCTCTGAAAAGTAAAAACACAACCAGGGCATTTGTATCACATGCAATTGGAAGCTTTCCTATAAATAGCTGGGTCAGGAGAGCACCTGTGTTTTTTCGCTCCCAGCATTTGATGGATAGCTTTGCTGGCATCTCTGCAACAGACACTACACTAAATTCAAAAGAGAGGCTTAGTCAGTTCTAAGTAATGGAAAGTGTCCAAATTCTCCTTGGCTTTGATTCTAACAGAGAAAGACATAATTTTCTTGTCTCCTTCCAGATTAAACTCCATTCCATTTTCTGCTGCCCTCAATGCACACTCCTGAAAAGCCCACAAATGCATTAACATTCAGTCAATGAGATATTTCTAGCAGCTAGACTACTATAATGTTTAGGTTCTTCTGCAGTTGTGAGGCCTTGATTTTAGCCTTGCCTAGAATGCATAAATTGTCTTTAATCTTGACAACCCTGAACAATACCATCTTGACAGCCTGTAATGTCTTGTACCCTTGCTAGCTATACAACGCTGTCTTTAAGGCTGCCACTTTGATCTTCTGCTGATGGCTGATAAGAGAGAAAAAAATTCATAATCGCCATCTAAATCATGAAGAACCTGGATTTTTCTGAGTCTGTGTGGAAATCCATGAGGAAAATATTCTTTTTCAGTGCAGATTGTTTGGAAATTCCTCAGAATGCGGGTATAAAAACAATGTGCACATGTTTTTTCTTTTCCTTGTGCAGGATAAATAAACCACCCCCAGCTGATAGCGTATCAACAATTCCACATTCAAGCATTGAGGTAGCAGTATGAAGGGAGGGATAGTATATCAAGGGACGCATGAGCAGCAGGTTCAGGCTGTGAATGTAAACTATATCTACCAAAGAGTCTACATGTAACCTGCTAACACTGACCTCTTAAACCCTCCTCTTGAAGATTTCATGCTACAGAAAGTGCAAGCTATTTTCTTGCTGCTTGCAGCCTTTGGTTCAGTTGCTTGCAGACTCAGGAGGATTTGCTATCCAAGTTTAGTGCAGATCATATTTTCAAGGTTTTCTTTGCAACTTCAAAGGGCAGGAGAGTACTTCAGGCTGGAAATGAACTGCAACAGCACACAAGCTTTAGACTGTGCCAAGTGCTGGTACTGTCTGGGTAGGCCATTCTGACATACTGCAATGTCCTTCATCCAACCTCATACGAGCTGCCTTGCATATGCTAATATATACACTAGCTCAGGGCAAGCTCACCAACCAAGAATATACCCCACCACTCAAATGGCTTCTACTATCTGTGTTGAGCTTTGGATTACTACACTGAGGAGAGACCCCAAGCTGGTATAATGGCAGCTCATGCACATTTCTGAGCAGTCACAGTCATAGATTGCTTGCTATGCAATGTAATTGAATGTGTTCAAATAGCATGCATTAGTTCTCAGTGGCCTTTTTCTGCATAAAATTCAGTTCAATTTTAGTAATTGCTGTGGCCTGACCAACACAGAGCTCCAAAGGGCCAGGTTCCCAGATTACAGCTTACCCTACTTTTTCACTTATTTACTACCCCATTGAAACCACCAAGAGAGATTACAGAGTGTGCTCCAACATATTTGACCAGTTTGTTTGTCTAACACATTTCTAGCCTGATTTCCTTAAGAAAAAATTGTGATTGCAGCATTTATGTGAGCACATGTACACGCACAAATGTATGTGTACATTTGCATGTCTATGAATTCCCCTTCTCATCACTGTCCATAACCTACTAGCAACTTTGAAGCTCTCAGCCACTTCCAGCCAAATCTGACAGCACAGCAGGGATTTCTAACATGCTTATTTTCTATAAGTCTGTATAAAAATGCAGTTAGTTAATGGATAAAAATTCTATTACTGTATCAGTAGTCAAGAGGAAAAGATGCAGCTCCTATAGCTAGCAGAAACTATGTCTACGTTCTTGCAATAACTTTTCCAGAACCATTTTCTGCTATTAAGGGCAGCAGGCAGTGAACAGTCCATGCCATGTACTACTAAATGTGCTTGCCCTCCAAAACAGGGTGGCCAAATGCAAACCACCTGCTTGGCCAAAGCTCAATCCCACACTGTTTCTGTGGTTCAGGAACCATTTGGGAAACTGCTACAGGCACAGGTCTGCACTTTGCCAAGCACCATTTGGACAATTTGACAATACAGAGTATTGAATTCAAGTGGCCAGAAGTGTTGCCTAGGACCGATTGATTTAGTACAGCCATGGGCAGAGAAACTCCAAAGGAAAGGGTTTAAGAATGCCCCATCCACATAGAAATCTTCGATCAAGGTCACTACCATATCAGACAATGGGGAATCCAAGTATGAAGCGTAACCCTCCAGGAAAAAGACCTCATTAAATCCGTTGCTGGCAGAATGATTTGTTTAGCTGATGACACTTTATTGAGAATTCGCTCCCATCAGCCACCCATTGCAGATATGATACAGCAACTCTCAACCCTAGATGTCAGATACATGAGTAATTTTTTTTGTCATTGTAAGACCCCAAGTCTTGAGCTACAAGCTCACAGAAGGGTTTTGCTTGAAAAATATACAAGGCTCCAAAAATATCCAACTTCCGGACATATTAAAAGAGCCTGGTTCTTTTAACACCTTAAGAGAGAGTGCAAAGAAGAAATGCTGCACATGTTTTCTCAGAGGGTACTTTTATTAGTAAACCTTAAAAAAATAAGATCTTGGCAAAAGTTTAAAGGGTAACATTCAACCAAAACCAAGCATTCCACAAAGCATTGACTTAGTGCATCCTAATCCATACAACTTAGCAAAGTCCAACCCATTCCATCCCAAACTACCCAAAATATTAAGAAGAAAAAGTAAAGAAAGGAAGAGAGAAAATTATATAGCTACCACCAGAGAGTCCTGTGCAAGTCCAGCTTCCACATGGCCAGATGATAGGGTTTTAGTGAAGATGGAGAGCACATCTTGCTATTTTTATTGCCTTGTGGGCAACCCTCATAAGCCCGACTTCCAGCTCACTGGCCACTCTGGGGCTCCAGGGTGGGGTGAGGGCGGTGCTCCCATGTGTGAGCCATTCAGAGGCTGGGTTAGGGGTTTCACGGGGGGTGGGGGCTGTTCCAAGGTGTGCTCCCCGGGTGCCTTTGGCTGACAGATGCTCCAGGCCTGTCCCAGGACACTCACAGGTACTGGCATGTGGGACAAGGCATTATCTCACCTCTGTGAGATTTGACCTATCCTTTCCCACCCCTCCCCATCAACCTGAGTTCATCTGATCCAATAATTAATAAAATAATCCAGTGTCTCACACCACCCTCTGAGTTGGAACAACCACTAGGACCATATCTAATCAGGTTCTCCCTGTAGTGGCAGAGATGGGATCTTGACCTAGTGGACAGAGGGAGAAAAAGGAGATGAAAAAGAGGAAAATATATGAGGAATCATGTAGTGGAATCATCTATTTCAATAACAAAACCAGGAGTTCAGTCAATATAGAAACTCTATGTAAGTCATCGTTTCCCACCCTGTGAGTCTCAAAATTGCAGGCAAGATGTGAATCAGGATGTGGGGGGAGAGTTTATTAAATGTTTGTTCAGTAAAAATTCTATTTGGATAGTCCAGCAGACTGGCCAGTGATTTTCTTCACTTTCACTCATGGCTCAGCATTCTTCTTTGGTGAGGTCCAGCACTTCATATATTCATTGCTTATTTAATATCAACATATCAAGCATTAGACAAATTCATAAAACCATTTTTGATACTTATTGGACTTGTGAGCTGAACTCTCAAAATGGCATGGTGAATTCAATTTAAGATTCTCTATTGCCAATTGATATTGCAGTGTGTTTATACCCCTTGTGAAAACAGGCCAATTTTCAGCAAAGATGAAGGCATGAGTTGCTGTTTTCATGTGCTCTGGCGCCCTGTGGCCACCCCTCCCAGGCAGGACTTCCAGCCCACTGGCCGCTCTGGGGCTCTGTGGTGGACTGAGCAGTGGTGCTCCTATTGTGTGAGCCATTCAGAGGCTGGGTGAGAGTTTCCAGGGGGTGTGTGTGGGCATGTTCCTGGGATGCCTTTGGCTCACAGCTGCTCTGGGGCTGCCCTGGGACACTCAAAGGACTGAAATGTGGGACAAGGCATTATCTCACCTCAGTGAGATTCGACCTGTCCCTTCTCACCCCTACCCTCCCCATCTGAGTTGGTCTGATCCAATAGTTAATATAATAACCCAGCATCTCACAAGCATTAATTTAGCTGTTCAGATTTTTTTCTCTAGTTTGTAGTAGCTGGCACCTTGATTGTTTTTTAAGACACTGTAATTATGTGCACCTGTATTGCTTAACATGTGAGATGATTTACCTTATTTGCTATCAGTAGTGACAACTGAGAATTCAGATCATGACCTCCATGGCCAAAGCATGAAGATGTTAAAATCTTAGAGTATGAAGTATTCCAACCAGCAGCTGCAACATCTCATCTTCCACAGCACAAAGAGAGACATAGGACAAATACTGAGTATCTTCACACTGGGTATCTGAAGAACAGCCTTCTGCAAGGATAAACAGCTGAAAATTGTAGCAATGCTGAAACGAAGATTAAGACTCTGAGGAGCTGGAAACTTGAATGCCTAGGAGGGCTCTGAAAACTGCAAGCTCCATCTCTTGGGTACCAAAGAATGAAGTCTAACATTCCTGCTGCAATATTAGGAACACCTGCTTGTATTTCAGTGGCACCTAGTGACCCAAATCCAAGACTGAGCCAACCAACTGAAAAATGGATACACATGCACTGTGAGTCTGTGAAGTGAATATACATGAAGAGAGAGAGTCCTGTGAAGGAAACTCTTTTTGCAAGCTGTCTTCTTTGTCATAAATGCACTTGTTCCCTGAACAACAGCAAGAACAAAACTTAGTTGCCTATAGACTTTTGCCCCCCATACAGAGCAGGCCTCCATCCTTCCCAATTCATCAACATTTTCCTTCTCACCAAAACATCCCCCTTCTGCAAGCTCTTTTTGCCCCCAGAGAATGCCATGTGGTGGCTGGCCAGACCCTGCAGGCTGGACTGTGATGTCATGGCCACTGCCACCCCCAATGGCCATGGGGTTGCCTGTTGTCCCATCCGAGCCATGCATTAGGACTTCATCCTTTCCTAAGCTGTATAAATGCATGAACTTCAGTGCCAGCATACCTTTGCAATGTCTATTCCAGTCTGAAATTAACGAACAGGTTCAGAGTTACTGAAGAGGGGCTGACAGACAAGCAGACAGACAGCCAGGCAGAACAGTTGTGTAAGCTTTGTTTCCTTAGGAAAGCAGGCTAAAAAAAGAAATAAAATGCAGTATTCACTCATCATTGTCTACAAAAATACTGAAATCAGCTATTTAACACTTTGCAATGAGTGTAATGGCTCAGCAGAGTTATTTATTCTGCTTGAAAAACCTGTTTCTAGGCCTCAGAGGATTAGCTGAGAAGCAGCATAACCTCTCTGTGACCCTACCAGAGAAGAAGCTGGTCTAACTGGAAGACTGGAAGCGGTATTTTGAAAGCTACATATAGCTGTGCTAGAACTGATCGAAGCAAAGGGGAGGTTTTGCAGAGAAAGAAAATACTCTAAGCATCAGAAAGGAGAAAGAGTTACAGAAAGGGAGAAGTGAGAAGTAGGATAGAAGACAAATGAAGAAAAAAGCCAGAATCAGCACCTCAAAAAACACATTTAAGTATGCTAAGGAACATGGTATATAATTTAAATGATAGGTTAAAGGTATGGTAGAGTAGGCGGTAGAAGCTGAACAGTGAAGAAACTTGCACAATACAGATTTGGTGTTCTTAAACTCTTTGAAAATCAACAGGAAGCATCACTGCCTCCAAATGCAGTGCACACCAGAGTAGAGAAGAGCAGGCAACACCAGCAACATAAGGCCAGGCCTGAATTGACAAGTCTGTTTTCATTTCATCACCAGTATTATGTTTGAGAGGTCATGTTTATGTGGACTGTAGTGAGCTGTCCAGTTTCATGGCAATGAAGACAAGAAACATGGGGAGGAGACCTCAGATGCTCAGGCCAGGCTGAACCAGGCTCAGAACACCCTTGGCTAACAGTATCTGACAGCAGGAGGATGCAGAAGTGTCAATTAGCAGACAATGAGAGCACCACCAAGCTTCAGTTAGGAAAATTATATTAAGATTATATATATAAAGCAATGTATATTTTCACATATAAAACCACAGATATAAATATTTACACACCTATGCCTATGTTTATACACATGTATATATTTATCTATATAAAGAATGTGATTTTATAGCCTGGCATAATGTTGAGGAATAAAATCACATTCTTTCCTGCACTGGATAATCATCTGTCACTTTAATCCTGGTATCAGGTAAGAGCCTTCAATTATTGATTATTCTCCTTTGCCAGATGAGAGTATTGTATATATTAATAGTAGGAATAATCTTACAGATTTTATGAGCCCTCTCTTGATCAGCATAGGATTACGCCGTACAGGCAATTCTTTAGTAACCTATCCTAGCTAAATTTGAGTGTCACTGTAACTGATTTTCTACCACTTTCTCATGGGCTGTATTTCACTGTTAGTCTCCAACGTACCTTCCAAACTGTTTGTTCTGATGTTCAGTCTAAATATTCTTTTTTTTTATGCCATGGGCTCACACACCTCTCACCTTACTCTATGGCCCTACCAACAGACGCACGCTAGACATCTAATTACCCTGGGCTCTCCTAGCAGTCAATGGAGACAGCTCCAGAGGACACAGAGGTTGTAGGTGAAAGTTCCTGCTCTCAACGAGCAGTGTTGCAGCAATGCTTCTAATTCAGGTACCTCACTGGGGGTGAGCGGAATCTGGGTCTGAAATATCACCTCCCTACTTTAAATAGTCACAGATTATTATCTTGTGATTTAATGCCTCAGCCTGTGGACATTCACAAAACAAACATATCTTATGAGTG
Source organism: Campylorhamphus procurvoides (assembly GCA_013396655.1). Lineage (NCBI taxonomy): Eukaryota > Metazoa > Chordata > Aves > Passeriformes > Dendrocolaptidae > Campylorhamphus > Campylorhamphus procurvoides. The sequence continues at coordinate 1,755,400 of WBMV01000963.1, read as the reverse complement.
AAACTCCAACTTTTTACAACATCACTTTTGTTTTATTTCCTGTTCTCCAATACACTTCTTGTGCCACAATGTCCTTAAGTTATTACAATTCATAGGGTATGTACCAGCAACACAATCTTTACAAATGTCACCAAACATTAAAAATGTTACTTGGCATCCATTTTGTGTTTCAAAATCAGATCTAATTTTGTGTTTACTAAGTGTGTGAACTAAGCAAATACACTTCTGGAAATACTAAATCTGCATGTTATTTCCTGGATCTGTCTGGTTTACACACCACCTCTCATCTTCATGTCTATGAATTTCATTTGTGTTTTATTAACTTCCTCCTCTATGCACCAAGTAAAGAAGTACCATCTCCTGCAGCTCATGCCAGTTGGGAATTGCAAGAAGTCCTCTCGCTAAGGATTCCCCTTTGACCATCCTCTCTGTCTGTTGAGGAGGCACCTGTCAATTCGAGGGCAAGTGTTCTGCATGTTTCTGGGCTCAAATTAGCATATGTGTTGACCATGATTTGTCTTTTGCTTCCCACAGATGGTTTAAAAGAGACAACTGGGAAACACTGGGCAGGGGGTGTTTGCCACAGAAAGCAATTCCCTCCCTTATGGTGTCACCGTATTTTGTCTCACAGTGCAGACACACTGGCACAGTGCCCCTTATTCAAGTAGGACAGGCTTTTTCATCAGCACAGTCTGAGGTGTGTTTTGACACTATTTCTGCCTTTCCTCACGTTATTATCTAGGAATTCATTTGGCAGTGAGATGTGGCAAGTAACCCCAATGGGTTTAAAACTCCCATCAGTGCTTCCATGCTGAAACTACTAATAAAGGTATTAAGACTGAGCAGAAATAAAGCACTTTCTAATCAATAGAAGCATGCATTTTTGTTGGATGCCCTATTTAAAACAGGCAATTTTCTAGTTTCTTACTAATAGTTAAAATGCCTTAATAACAGGTAAAACTGAAAATGAAGTAATGTAGCTTGATCCTCAAGCAATGAAATGTTGCAGGGCTGGCTTTTAAGCTAAGACAAAAAACTCCTATTAGAAAAATGTCAGCATCTTTCAAAAATATATTGGCAGCATATGGAGCAACTTCTTGATAAGGACTCAACAGTGTTACCAACTAAAGGTCAACATAATCCTAAGCCTCCATAAGGCCACACCTTAGCACATACCTTATCTTTTTGTCTTCTGAGCCTACAAATATTTACACATTTAATGTTATGTTTTAAGGGGCTTAGTGACCAAAAGTTAATAGTCAAAGGGACTATTCACATGACTCAAGTTAAGCCTCTGACTATGTGTTTGAACTGTCAGGACTTTGCACATCTTTTGTTCTACTGAAAGTGATAAAGGCAAATTTTTTTCTCGTGCTTGAGTTGGAAATCTTAAACCTGTTTCCCACTGAATTTTGCCACAAGGACATTTTTAATGTGACTTTCCAGGGCTCATCAGAGTACATGTGCAGAACCAGAAGTGTTATAGTATTTAAATTGCAGAGATAATCAAAGAGAAGACGCCTGGAAAATCACGAAGCAGGGAAACAAACCAAAGACCTCACAGAAATGGAAGAATTACATTTACTGTTATTGTGAATGAGTTTGTATGTTCTTTAGCAGAGAAATAATATAGTATAGATGATTTTTTGTTATTGGAGTTCTGGGGAAACATACCAAGTGATTATTCATAAAAATTGTGTTTATTTCTGCTGTGCTCATGGCCAGTTGGTGCTTGCTTTCAGTAAGCAGTTCAGTTACGCTACAACTAATGCATATGAAAAACAAAGTTGACGTTTGCTCAAGTACTGTTCAATAGAAAATTCTGGATTTATGCAAACAAATACTTGCTTCCACAGAACATGTTTTAGATGGACAGAAATAGTGTTGACACAGCCAAAAGGCAGATGAAAATTAGATACACGAGATTCAAACAATTAAAAGAGTTCAAGAAGAATTTCTCTGTACCCTTCACAATTAGGACATCCTACCTGCTTCCAGTTACTGTGGAAAACATGACAAAAATTGTGTAGCTCTACACTAAGCTAAGTATGTACACATTCTACTTTTCCAAAGAATTCAGCATTCCCTGTCTCTTCAGGGAAAAAAAATAAAATTGTTATTCCTAGCCCAAGATTTGAAAGATTTTTGCCGTATCACAACAGACACATTCACCCCTGATTATTCAAGAAACTCACACATAAATTGTAGAACTTTTAGACATTACAGAATTCCCAGTGTGGTCAGGGAACACAAAGTACGTTCTTAAACAAAGCATTTTCCTAAATGCTTTCCTCAATCAGAGTTAGGATCAGTAAAAAGAAAACAATTCCACACAATCTTTGCAACTGATAACTACAAGCTAAGAGCTTTTCCAACATTTCCAACATTATTAAACGATTCTATGCAAATGTTTATGATTAAATCATAAAAATTAAAACTAATCTAAAAAATAGTTGACTTGCTACTTTGCTCATTGATTTTCCAGAGAGAAAAAAAAAAGGAGGGTCTATTAAACTGCTGGACCATTTTCCATTGATTTGATCATCTATTTTATTTAATCTTCGGCTTAATTATATATAACATTTGGCTGACTAATCAAAGATCAAATAGTTAACAATCTAAGACCGGTACTCTACAAACACTTAATTAAATAAATGATATCACACTCCAATGGTGCTGTATTCATTACAGCTGTAGACTGAGGTATCCAAGAAATACTTTCCAGAACTTGGCGTGTCTATAAGATGCAAGTTCATCAGTTGACTAAAAATGCAAGTGAAAATGGAGAAGTAAAGGAGGGCAAGATGATAACAGTGAAAAAATCATGGTGGTCTTTTGGCTGGTAATTCATTAGTCATGGGCTGGTGGAGGGCTTACTTTTCACCCTCGCCCTGCAATACAGTCTATACAGTCTTGCACAGAGTCCACACACCTAGAGTCTATAGTGATGATAAAGCTTCTAGAAGCCTTTTATAAAAACTGAATTTGAATGCAATCCCCATTAAAAAAAAAGACTACCTACTTGACCACATTCCCCAAGTGCAGGTGAAGTGAATGTTTTAAAGCAACTTTTTCAGATGATCTAGAAAAAAATGGGATTTTGAGTATATCGGCATTGGAGTAGACCTGACTAGTCTAAAGAGAGCTGATTTTTTTTTTAAAGATTGCTAGATTTGTTGATTTCTGCAAGCATTTATTTAATAAAAAGTTGTGAGAAAACTTCCCTTTCCCAAATGTTCAACATTATTTAATAAGAATGAAAATAAGGGATGAAAAATGTCTCAGTAGGCGTTTTGGAATCAGTAAACTCAATCAACTCAACCAAGCAGCCAACTAAAAACAAAACAAGAAAGGAAGATCAAGACTTGACTTGAACTTTCTAAGAAAATGCAGAAGCAGATTTACCACTTTTTCAGAGCTGAAAGGTGAGAATTTTCTTATAAGTACTTCTCTAAGAAGGAAGAAAAAACTGCATACATCTTTGCAAATCAACTTAGAGACTACAGTCAGCAATATTAATGAACACAGAAAAGCCTTCTGTCTAAACCAACAATGGCAGCTTCATAGGAAAAAAAATCTTTTCATTAAAGTTTTAAAAAAATTATTTATGAAGCAGTCACACAGGATTTAAAGCACACATCAGCCTGATTTGTCATGATTCTCACTGTCTTGAGGAAAAACCCCGTAGTATTCCTGTTTGTTGGCTTTATAATTACTCTGTACAAAGACATAAACTACTGCATATATGAATGCATACAACTGTGTCAAATAGTAAAGAGGCCAAAGAATATTAAAATACTGCTTTTTTTTGGTGGTGGTAACAAGGCTTGTTGTTTCCTGTCTGAAGACTTATTATATATATGGGAGACAGATCTCTAAATATTTACACTGCAAAGACCTTGTTCTCTTGCACTAGCCCAAATCATGAGATTTTAGAGTTGAAGTAAGAGTTATTCCAGACACTCACTCTCCCTGCCTGACAGCAAGGACAGCATCAAGCTCATCTGTGCTTGCTCATTTGGGAAGCATATATGTAGGAGATGCAATCCAAAGGGATTCCTCTACCCTGGCAACCCTGCAGCAGTCTCCAGTCTCCAGCTGAGGTAATGATGGGATTGCAGGACTGTCTGCCCTGTAGTCATGAACAGTGACCATGGTCAACAAGGTGCTGAATCCATCCAGTGACGACACAAGAACCTCTGTTTCCAGCTGGCTGATCAATACAGTTCATTAAAAAATAGCAGGTAGAGCTGTTTGGAATAACCACATGTGGTCAGTTGTGTGGTATCTGACTTTTTAAGTATTTGGTGTTCGGTAAATCATGTACATGATAAAATTTCTTTTCCCTCTTTGAACAACTAAAGAACACAATCCATAATAATTATAAATTTCAGTGGTTTAATTTTAATTTCATAAACCTTAATGGTGATGAAAAAAATTAAAACCATTAATCTGAGAATCTCATATTCATGCTTAGACGAAGGCTCACAAAAAATGAAAGAGAAGCACATACTTGAAAAAAACAGATAAGCAAAGAAAAAGGGTATAACATGAACATGATCATATTTACAGCATTAAAAATTAATTTCAAACTTGCATCTTCACAAGTGCCTTGTCTAGTCTAGACCATCATTTGGATTGTTAACTGGTCAGTGGCCAAGTAAGTTAACACTATTGTCTAAATTTCATTTTTTTCCTTCAGTTTCTCTTGTATAAGAAGAGAACTAAATGGACCCAAAATGAAAAAAAAACCCCAAACCTGTTTCACGTGCTCTCCTAAGAAGCAGCCTGAAAGACTACCAACTCTATAAAATGAGTTTAGTTACTGTGGGCAAACCAAACATTTAACCAGTAACAATACTACTATTTTAATTCTTTTTCAGGCTTGCTGATGTCAATTAGGCACATACAAACTTTACAGTTCAATCCTTTTTGAGTTGCTTTTGCACACATTTTTAAGGCTAGAAACCGACTCATCTGTATTCATAGCCTATGTGTTTTAAAAGTGGTTGGACTTTGTTCAAACATTCAAAAAATTATTTTTGAGCTGCAACTCATAGAAGACTTAATTCCTCAAAGACATTGTTCTGGGAAAGTTATAAGCAGACAGAACAAGAATCTACAGTGGAAGCTGGCTTGCTATGTCAAGCTCTCATCTCAAAAATGTTTACACATCTGAGTATCTCATTAAAAACAATCTACAACCTGTGTTGCACCAAGGATCAAGATGTAGACAGATTGTGGGCACCTTTGTGATGTTGTCCTGAAATCTGTGAGGGTTACACAAAGGCTTTTTGCTGTAGGGAGCTCACATTCAGGTAGTACGATCTTCAAGTATGGTCTTCTATCTGATAATCAGTTTTAAAAAAATAATATTGTCTTACTCTCAGAAAAGGCAGAATCTTATTTAATTATGTGTCAATTGTTCTGCAGTGTCTGTACAAAGGCAGTACAGCCATGGAGGGAGCCAGGGTTGCAAGCCTACCTTTCAGGTACCTCGAGACTTGGGCTGAATATCTGCATTCCAGATAAAACGAATTAGGCTGCAAAAGGCAGGGTTTTCTCAAAAGCCACCCCTATTCCCAGACCAACTGAGAGCTAGATAAGCCAGGTGAGGAGGGAAAGGCAAGACAGAAGGGTGACATTCATGAACAGGCAGCAAAAGCTCGCACTGTGTGTGTGACCTTGAATCCTCACCCTTTCCACAAAATGGAGCAAGAAAAGCAGCTTGTTAGATCCTCGGTGAATAAATGCCACACACTAAACATGGGAAACTCAAATCTCCTCTCTGCCTGAAGGGACTAACATTTACATCTCCCGCAAGAACTCTCTAATGACTCAGCTATATGATATAATACCTTGGACTCTCACAACTTTTTTCTTGTTAAAGCTCTACTACTCTTATTTACATGCTTAAATATTCACTGCAGCAAAAGCCAAGCCCTGTTTCTCCCCGGTGCCCTGCTGAGTGTGTCCTAGCTGGCAGGCTTCACTAGCAATAGCCTGAGCCCATCAAGCCTTACTAACACTTTATCACTGCTCACAACCCACGGCAATTTCAAAGCAGTGATTTGAGACACCTCCACCAGCTCATGGATGGCTGTTTGGAGACCAGGCCGTGTTGCCAGAAGGTGGGAAAACGAGCAGCTCTCCAGGTACAATGCACACCGGACCACCAGGCTGCTGGAGAAGGTGTGAACCTGTCCCCCATCTCTGTAGGGACGTGGGACATCCAAGCTGTCCTGTTCTGAAAGCACACCTGGAGGGGGTTGCACTGGTGGGAGAGGTTGGAGTGATGCTGATGGTGCAGATCCGTCAGGCTTGTGTGGCCATGAGATACCTGCTAGGCAGTTCTCTGCCAGCCAACAGGCACAAGGATGCAAAGGAAAATCATGAATGCATACGTGTGCATCGAGCAACTCTGGAGATCCGATGGCTGTTGCTCCACGAAGAGGAGAAGCTCCATTTGGGATGGGATGGGAGCGGCCCCACAGCGGTGGACACGCCAAGCCTGAGGATGAAACAGCAAGGGAAGGTCGGCTGGTTTCACCTCAATCCCGCTTAGTAACTTAAAAACACCTCAGAATAGAACGTTTTTTAATTTTTATTTTATTTGGATCAGTGCTTGAGAGTGATGCCTCTCGGTTTCATCAGCAGCTCCTCCACACACAGAGACACACACAGACACGCCGCCCGTGGGTGCACATGACCGACTCCCCTTGCCCCTCCGGGCAGCGATGCCCTCGGTGCCTGTGGGGTGGGCGACTGCGGCCATTCCGGGCCGTGAGGGGACCCACAGGCCGCGACCCCACGGCGGGGCGGCCGGAGCGGGGCCGGGGGAAGAGCCGGCCCAGGCACCGACCGAGGGAGGGAGAGAGGGAGGTGTCCTCCCCGTGTGAGAGGGAACGGAGCGGGCAGGAATATTCTGGACCGAAGGAGGGGAGGAGGAAGGAGAAGGTGATGAATAACGTGAATAAATCTGCAGCGCGGCTCAGGAGGTGGTTGGGTGTGGGGAGAGGAAGGCGGCGGCGGGTCATGTGAGGCACAGTCATGCTGCAGGCAGCGAGAGAGGGGGCACACGGCAGGAGCAACCCCGGGGGACCCGCGGCGTCGCCCCCCGCCGCGGGAGCGGGACCGGGATCCGCAGCCCCAGCCGTGCCGCCCCCGCCCCGCCGCTCGCCCATTTCCGCCGCGCCAGCCGAGCCCTATTTCCGCCGGCCCCGGCCCAGACGGGCTTTATGTCTGCCGGCAGAGCGCGCATGCGCGGCCGCCGCCGCCATCTTGCGTTGTCTCTCGCCCGCCCTCCCCTTTGGCGAGCGCTCCCCTCCTCCCTCCCTCGTTCCCTGCCTCCCTCCGTCCCTGCCCGCCCGGCGCCTCCTCCAGCGCCCCGCCAGCAGACGGGGCCGGCGCGGGGAGCCAGCGGCAGGGGGAGAGCGGCGGAGCCCCGCGGGGGAGCGGAGCCCCGCGGGAGGCGCACGCGGCATCGGGAGGCCGGGCTCCAGGCGCGGTGCTGCGGAGGACGAGCGGGTGCCGCCTGTTATAAAGGGGGAGGAGGCGGCGGAGGGGGAAGGAAGAGCGTGCGGAGCGGAGCCTCCTCCAGAGACAGCCAGACACAGAGGGAGGAGAGACACAGGCTGCCTGGCTGGCACCCCCTTCCTCCCTCCTTTCCTTTTCATGGACTCTCTTGTCGGGCTGCTGCTGCCGCCGCCGCTGCTTTTCTTCCGTCCTCATTCCGTCTCTCTGCTACCCAAAATGATTCAGCTCCATGGCTGCCACTGACGGGGATGTCCCTGCCCGGCTC